>CM077096.1:63445037-63865037 GCA_039513925.1 Platanthera zijinensis
CAATTCACATGCTAAGCATTACAAAAGGCATGATACACAAGATATGCTATGCATTACAAAAGGCATGCTACAAAGCGATCATCATATTTCTTTATCGAGTTGCACACGCAACCAACTCCTCCTAACCAGCTCTGGCATAACTAGGAAGATCTCACACTTCAACTCGCTGGTGCACAACATATCTATTGCCTTTATGAGATCAGCCTCTGAAAGGTCTGGCATAGCTGCCAATGCAGCGTACATTCTTTCAACCATTGTCCTTTCTCGTGCTGGCGGCCCATCGATGTTGTTTGCAATATGAGTGACGGCCATTGCTATCATATCGATAGAGGATGGTTTCTTCACCTTTTTCTTCTTTGGTTGGCTTGCCGCTAAATCATCATCATCAGGAATCTCCTCTACTTCAACAGAAGTTTCATTACATGCTTCCACCCCAGTCGTTGCATTACCACCTGTTGCCCGGTCTGTCCCACACAGGGTTGCGAGGTCCCCCCAATTTACAATCACCTTATCCTTATAGTGCCTCATAGATGGATGTGCCTGCAGTTTAATATTGAACACATTAGCACAAAAAGTTGAAATAAAGCCTTGATAGCACAAAAGATGAACGATATAGAATAGGTGTAAAAAAGATGTACCTTAATATAATCGCTCCACACCTGTTCACTATCAACCATAACCACATGTCGATCCCAATCGCACCCAAAACCGCTGGTATCCAACATTGCGGATATATCTTGGTAATGTTTGCTCCAAGTTCTCAATCTTGCTGTTATTTTTTCTTTGCTTATATGGACTTCACACTCATCCCACAAAGCCTTGATAGCAGCAGTGAATGCGGGTCCCTTCCACCCATTAGCACCCTTGTGCCCGAGGTTTTGTTGCTCCAAAAGTGCAGCCGAAAGTGCATAATCCATTTCGGCGGTCCAATGAATATATGATTTTTCCTTCTCCTTCCCGGCTTTGATGTTTTTTTTGTCCATTTACAACACTGTAATAAAGTATTTTCAATTTATAAATAAACAAAAAACATGTAGTAGATAATCTCTTATACTCCTAAACGGTAACTATACGAACTCAAAACTATTTCATGCTAGCGATTGCGCTGCTCGGACTTGGTATTCATCAAACATTGCAATAGCTAAATTATCTCTGAATTCGGTCCACTCATTTGTCGCTTGGATGTTTTCAACAACATCCTCGTATTGGAAACTATCCCCGCTATTATTCTGGGTTAAGAGTTCCGCATCAACTTCCGCTAACATTCTTACATCACGTGCAAGCCTCCGGTCTATCAAAAAATTATGGAGAATACAACATGCAATGATGATTTTAACCTGCATAGTAAGTAATGTTTAAAATCGCATAGCTTATTCACATAGTAAGTAATCACATAGCCTATATTTATACCTGCCCTTTAATGTTGAAGAAGGAAGGTTGTCGTAAAATTGCCCATCTTTTTTTTAATAAACCGAAGGTTCTTTCAATAACATTGCGCTTTTTTGAGTGACAAAGATTAAATAATTCTTTATAGGATGTTGGACTATTTCCTTGAGTGACCCACTCTTGAAGGTGATAACGTGTTGATCGGTACGGAGCCAGATAGCCTGGACTATTTGTATACCCCGCATCGACAAGGTAATATTTTCCTACATTGTTAAATCAATGATATAAGTAGAGAACCACAATTTATGGGAAAACAACAATCTTAAAGTATGTGCATTTACCTATGGGTACCTCAAAGCGATCATCTCGCTCTAGTGCATTATGCAGGACTCTTGAATCAGACGAAGAACCCTCCCATCCAGGCAAAACATATGTGAATTTCATATCAGCATCACATACTCCAAGGACATTTGTGGTAATAGCTTGTTTCCTATTTCGGTATTTACCTTGATCACCTACTGGGACAGTGACCTCAATGTGCGTGCCATCAATTGCACCAACACAATCATGAAAATACCCCCACCTGTTTGTTTGTGATGTTTCCGGACGCCTAATCATCTCCGCACTCAACTTTAGAATTGCCCTCAAGACCAAGTTGAAATGTCTACTTATGGTATCAATTGAACGTAAATATGTACCACCTACATCCCTAAATTTGTGATTATGGGCAAGAATATGTAAAAATAACCCAACAGACTCGTTAACGGATACATTGTCTGTGCCAAGTACAAGACCTTTATCCACCAATAAGGCACACAAGCTTTGGAAAGCACGTTTGTTCATACGAAGTTGATTGTAGCAATTAATGTCACAACCGTTATATAATCTATTAAGAACCATGCTTCGTAAAGTATCACGTTGAGCTTCTATACTTGGTCATCTTAGTGTACTATGCATCATCAAGACCACGACAGCTGCAGATAAAGCTACCATGATAGCTCTCTTCCTTCTTAAACTTTTTTTCTCCCTACGTAACGCAATAATCGCATCCATCTACGAATATAAATTAACACACACAAATTTTAAAAAACTTGGAGGACACATAGACTCAATCACTAGACCTAAGAAAAATATAGACTCAATCACGTAACACAACCACAAGACCTAAGAAATATATACTCAATCCTTGAAAGTTGACTGTTTTTAGTGAAAAAACATAGACTCAATCACAAGACCTAAGAAGTATTCGAAGATTACACAAGTTCAGGTATACCTTTCGAACGGCCTGGGGAAGACACAAATAGCAGCACCTCCACTGCCCTAGAGCCGACTGATTGTGCTTGGGGAAGAAGCACTAATGCCCTGGAGCTATCTAGGGCTGGGTCACCTCCATTGCCCTAGAAAAAAAAATCAACTGGGTCACCTCCAAAACCCTAGAAATTAACAGCAACAATGGGGAAGAAACCACTGTTGATAGGAAAGAAATCATTCCAACCGGGAAAAACACAATCGCAGGATGGGGGAAGATCGCGACAGGAAGAACCATGCACAGTGAAAATCGCGACTGAAAAAACTGCGGGAAAAAATGGCACCGGGAAAAACGCGACAGGGAAGAAAATGGCGCCGGGAAACGTTACCTGGGGAAGAAGAAGATGCGCCGTGAGCTTCGTTTGCCGGTAGGGAAGGTCGGGAAGGAGGAGATTGGCCGCCGAGAGCGAAGGTCGCGACAGAGTGACTTGCGCTCTGCGGGAAGGAGGAGAAATTATGTTTGCAAAACCTGCGAAAACCGACCTATCGGGCTCGGTTTTGAGGGGGGAAGGTTTATTGAAGGAGTTAAAACGCGTGTGTTTTGGGTGAAAACCAAAACAGGTTAAAACAGAGGCAAACGAACACCTGCATTAAAGCTTGCGAAAACCGAAAACCAAAACCGGCTGTCAAAACCAACCAAACGAACGGGGCCTTATGGTGTTTTCATTTTTCAGGAATAGCCTTTCAAGATCCGTACATACATTTCTCCTCTTTGTCGAGAGGTTTTACTTCTACCTAGCCCTAGGTGGTGGCGTGCAAGGTTGTCAGGATCGAGATCCTAGATGGGATCGTTTTGAGGTTGGATCGGATCGGATCGTAGGATCGGATCAAGGATCGCAAGATCCTACAACATTCATAAACTAAGACTAAAATAAAATAAAATTGAATTTTGTATCATTAAATTGCATACTCAATTAATAAAAAAATCATTTAATTGAGTATTATGTGAATAACTATATTAAATTTTTTGAATAACTAAATCAAAAAGATAATATTATATTAAGTTCAATTTCAGTTTCAGATAAGACACTCAATGTTTACTAACAATAAAAACAAATCTGGACTGGAAGCGATCAAAGAAACCGCTTTTGGCCTCTGTTTGCAGTCAGCAATCAACACTTGGGATATAATAAAGCACCATGATATGATTCTGTGATGGGGTATGAGAGCGGGATTGGTATAAGGCTAAATAGTGGGTTATGGACGTTGGACTAATTGAATGGGGTCAGGATAAAGTTGGACATGTTTCTAGTTACCTTTGGACATACCGGTAGAATCGAGTCAGGATCGCGATCCTAAAGATCCTAAGATCCGGATCGCGATCCCAGTCGTAGATGTGCCGATTTAGATCCTAGGTAAGATCCGGATCGATTTACAAAATATGGATCGTAGGATCGTAAGATCCTAAGATCCGGATCGCGATCCTGATAACCATGGTGGCGTGGCAGTGGCATGGGTGTGAAATGACAGACTGGAAGTTGTTTGGAACAGTGAATGACAACCCTGAGATCTTTGAACCGATCGGTGGCTGGCAGAGGGTAATTTCTCTCGTGATTCTTCAGTTGTCTGGACGCAAAAGCTATAACTTGTGTTTTTCAGAACTCAGGCTAAGGCGTTTTCAAAACTCAGGCTAGGGGGTGTCGGAACCCTAGGAGACAACGCCTAGGATTTCGAGCTCAGGCTAAGGCGTGGTCAATGATTAATGTCTTTTTACTTATTTCTGCTGCGAACAAGTGATCTCCCAATGATCTCTCATGCTCTCCATTGATCTTCTATGATATCCTATGATATTCCAATGAGATATCCCATGCTCTCCATTGATCTTTCATTGATCTCTCCATACACTCTAATGATCTCTCAATGCTCTTTAATGATTTTTTCAACAATTTCTCAATGATCTGTCCATCATCTGCCAAAATTATACCATGTTTTTTGTCACGAACCGTCTAATGCAAGAATCATATTTCGCTTCGGGCAGGTCGTGATGCCACATACATGCACGAAAGAAAATCCATGTCTGTTAGAAAGAAACTAATTTATTGTTATTAGATTTAAAATAATTAACTTGGAGTAAAATAGATTGTTTTTATGCGGAAACTTTAAAGTTTATCTGTAAAAAAAAAATTAAATGCACATATATTTTAATAAAGATCATGACACACAATGTTGATACCAATTTTCAAATAAAAATATATCAAAGGAATGAACATGCAAATAAATATCAAATTTCAGTATATAATTTATAGCCTAACTGTTGTCCATGACAAAAAAAATACTGATCATAACTATTTTATAATAAACAAATCTGACAGTAAAGGAAATACTATACATAGATCCCGACATAGCAATAATTAAGATAAACCTCCAGGAACCGGGAACTTGACGTTGATCAAATCAGGCTCAGGTAGTAGACGGCACAGTTACGAACACTAGGACAAATTCTAAAACAAGAAGGAAAATGACTCCGAACATTGAAATAAACAGTGAGGAAAGTAGAATATAATACGAGTAAGAAAAATCAGAAATGTACGTGTACCAATTTTTATGAGGCAAAACTAGTAAGATAGACAAATAAAAGAGTCAAGCAAAAACAACTTTAATTATTAGCATGCTCCGGAGTACAACATATATTTGTTCATGAAGTGTCATAAGTTGTACCAATGAAATGTGTAAGTGTTTTATTTGATGCACAAGAGTTTTCAAGTTCAGATGCAAGTCTTATCAAATAATTCATGTTTGCCATTGCCATTTATTTGTTCCCGAGTCAAGAGGGAACTCAAGTCAAGGAATTGCATCGATTAAACACTACTTTTCAATGATTACTTATAATATTAATGAATTAAATGATTTATAGTTTAGAGACTTATAACAGATTAAGACATGTTATTGATTTGCCAATTTAAATGTTTCAGGGGAAAGTTTATAAACATAGAAAAATGTGTAAGGAAACAAAATTCAATGTTTGCAAGCGATAGTGATTTTTCTACTTGTCTTAAATAAGGCTGAAATGGACAGCGACGACTAAGCAGCGCAAACAAAAAAATTGAAAACCTTATTTTAACCTGATCAAGATCACATAAATGATTTTCAACGGAAGGAAAATGTGATCTTCTAGTGTATGCCCAGATCTCTCCAGGTGGTCGCCCGAAGCTCGCCTGATGGTCTCCCAAAGCTTGCCCTATGGTCGCTTGATGGTTGCCCGAAGCTCGCTCGATGTTTTCCCGAAGCTCGCCCGATGGTCGCCCCACGTTAAATTTTGAATCACACTTCGTTATGGCGCGGTTAAGTTTTTTCCACGTGTTTTAATCGCGCGCGCCTCTAATGGAAGATTAAACATACGCAATATACAAAAATTTCTCAGTAGATTGACCGGTGCACTTATCACCCACCCTTTCACATGCTTGAGTGCAAATGATATCAAAATTTATGTTTTGATTCGAAGTTCAATGAATTGCCACGCTCAGTCGTGGCATGCTGTGAGATTGTCGCAGATGAACATTGTTAGACATTTCGATTATCATTTGGAAAGATTAAAATATTGGCAATCAAAACATAGAGAAACACAACTAAAGTACAAGAACTGTTCGACCTTGACAATCTGCCCCATGAGGTCCGAACCGTTGAAATAAGGTACTTCCAAAGCACGACAGAGATACCAATAGGTTACTTCCAAAGCACGTTGAAATAGGTTACTTCCAAAGCACGTTGAAATAGGGTACTTCCAAAGCTCGTTGAAATAGGGTACTTCCAAAGCTCGTTGAAATAGGGTACTCCCAAAGCACGTTGAAATAGGGTACTTCCAAAGCACGTTGAAATAGGGTACTTCCGAAGCATGTTGAAATTGGGTACTTCCAAAGCATGTTGAAATAGGGTATTTCCAAAGCAACATCGACAACATAGATACCTTTAGGTTTCCTTTTCATCTATTGTAAGAGACGCACGATCTGAGCACAACAGAGGCTTGTTGGCATCCAACTTCTGGAATAGTGGACGCAAAGGGAAAGTCCGACAAAATGTTACCCCCTAAGGTTGAATGTGCCAAGAGAGGATAGATTTGGAGAGAGAAGGCGGGGGAAGGGCAAGCGATGAAAGAAATTTCAAGAGAGGAATCCTTGAGCCGACCCTAGGCCAAAATGTTCCTGTGCAAGCAATGCATTTATTATATATAATTAATAGACCTCCACGCTACTATTCTATGAATTGAACCCATGACCTCCAGGTGCATGTTAACTATGCACCTACTTTGTTATAGATGTTATAGTCTTCAGTCTTCACTGTTGGAGAGATTTCAAGAGAGGAATCTGTAGCCAACCCTAGGCCAAAGTGTTCCTGTGCAAGCAATGCATTTATTATTTATTTAATATACCTCCATACTATTCTATGAATTTAATAGACCTCCACGTTATTATAGTAATATCTGTTACGTTATCTATGCTTTCCTACTTTGTTTAAGATGTTTTTAATCTTCAGTCTTCACCCATGGAGTATTGCAGGCTTGCAGTAGGTTGAGTTGATTCTTTTTCTTTATCACATGGTATATTGGAAAAGAATTTTATGGTGGTAGGCTGGCAGCACATTTAAGGACAACATATGTTATTGTAATATTTATGGTAACGGCACTTTCATAGTGTCTTATCACAATTTTTTTGAATTTAAATCTTTTTGCAAACTGCACCTGCCATGAAACTGATATAAAGCACTCCTTTGTTAATATGCTTTCTCCTGAATGTATTGATTTTATTTTTTCTAAACCTTACAATGGCCCTATATTATTTAGTTTTGTGGTCATATTTCAGGCTTGTTTTATACTCATGGAAAACTTGTAGCACAGTCCTCCAAACATTATTCAGGATTCAGCAGGGAGCTAGATCCTTGGAAATGCTGCTTTACACCAAGTTATTTAGGAGTTATAGAGGGTCTAAAAGCTTTGGTAACGGTTAATTTTAGCGTCCTACATCATAGGCCATTCAGTTCAGCTTCTACAAGTACAAAGAGGAATCCATATTTCTCAACAGTAAGCCTTGATGATGTTCGCCATTTTGTAGATATATTAGGTCATAAAAGTGTTATTCAGGATGAGGATAGATTGCTTGCTGCAAATATTGATTGGATGCGAAAATACAAGGGTTCAAGTCAGCTTTTGCTCTTACCGAAAAACACTGAAGAGGTATGTATAATCATTCCAGAGGAGTTCAAATACAGGTTTAATATTCAAATTTATTGTATTATATGCTCTGTATGAATTGATCTAGCTTTTCTTTTATCGTCTCTATGATTACTTTTGTGAATGCTAACTTCAATTCTTTTTGTTGAGAATGTAGTCTCGCATAAGTTAGCTCATATACTTTTATGCACTTGACAATGTTATAGACATCGCACGACATGTCTTCTGACATAAAGGTTTCGAGAAGAAAATGCTAAGACATCGACATTTTAAGCAAAAAATGTCTTTCTCAAGCCATTGCGCCCTATATACAAACAACCCTAAATTTTTGAAAATATTGATTGATATACAAACAACAACACTCAAGCCTTTATCACACTATAGTGGGGTCGGCTATATGAATCCTTTGTCGCCATTGCGCCCTATCTTTAGTCATAATCTCACTAATGCCTAAGTGCATCATGTCTTTCTTTATAGTTTCATTCCAAGTCTTTTTTAGTCTATCCCTCGCCCGTTTAACATGCCTAGTGGCTAAACTCTTATAACGCCCAACAAGTATCTCTAATGGTCTCCTTTGTAAGCGTCAGAACCATCTTAATTGTGCTTCCCACATCTTCTCTACAATTGGTGCCACTCCTGTTTTATCCTTGATACATTCATTCCTTATTTTATCCAGTATCATGTATCTACACATCCACCTAAGCATTCCCATCTTCGCAATTCCCATTTTTTGCTCATATACATAATTCACTGCCCAACACTCAGAATTGTAGAGCAGCGTCGGTCTAATTGTAGTATGGTAAAACTTGCCTTTAAGTTTTATTGGTACTTTACGATCACGCAAGATCCCAGACGCGCCTCTATATTAACCAACCTGCTTGGATTCTATGTATCACATCTTTATCCACACCTCCATCATTTTGAACTATCGATCCCAAATATTTAAAGCACTCACCGCGAGAAATATGGTGAAGGTTGTGTTAGGTAGACGATCAATGTAAAATTTAGTCATTCTTATGTATCGCCAGGTATATCGAGCGATATTTCGAGGCCGATATATCGACTAGAGTGCAAAACAAAATTTTTTTTTCATTTCTTTTAAACGATCGATCGACAATAATTTGTGATGTGCTTCATTTTGTGCATCTCTCAGCGCAAGCTTTGTCAATTTTTTTATCTCGCTCTCATTTTGTGCTCTTTATGTCGTTTACTGTCTACGTTTTTTTCTTGTGTAATTTTCAAACATACATTGTGTATGTGTTTATTAAGTAATTTTGAAACATTAATCATTTGTACTATTATACATATTCACAAAATATATGTATATTTATGAATAAATTTATCTTAATATTAAAATCCGACATTGTAAAATATCCTTGATTTATCTTCGCTATCCAACATCCGACATTTCAATGACAAACCGACATGAACCCGACTAGGGGTGCAAGTTGAGTTGAGCCGGCTCAAGAGCTTGACGAGCTGGCTTGAAAAAAACTCGACTCGAGTTCGAGCCAATCGAGCTCGAGCCCAGTAAGACTTGTTCATAGGCTCGCAAGCCGGCTCATGAGCTTATATATATATATATATTAAATAATATATTATATTAATATTAGTTAATATATTATAATATATACAACATCACGCCATCTATTCCAACTTCCGAGGTCCACGCTTATACAAACTCAGCAGGCTATTTTGACTTCCGAGGTCTTCCACGTTGGCCTTAGTTAATATATATTTTTTATATCATTTCCCATCGCAGGAGGCTAGCAGCTATCTCGTCACCTCATTATATTAATATTATAATATTTCACATCGCATCACCTACTCTTTTTCCCGCTCCTCAATTATATTAATATTAGTAATTATATTAAAATACGAATTTTGTTGCCTCTCATCGAGCTCGTCGAGCTAGTCCCGAGCTAGACAAGCTCGAGCTTGAGTCTTTAGAAACGAGCTCGTCAAGCTCGAGCTCAAAAAAAAAAAGCCTGAGTTCGAGCTCGAGCCGGCTCTTTTTGATGAGCTCGACTCGTTTGCAGGCCTAAATCCGACATCCGACATCTGCAACCTTGACACTTAATATGGATCCTGCCCCTCCACCTAAAACCAATTATTTTGGGTTGGATGCATAGGCTCTGACTTGATATCAGAGCATGCTAGACCCACCTGCCCACTCCCACATGAAAAAATATCCACATGTTAGAGGACAAGTTTCTACAAGTGAGAATACAATCCCACGTTGGGAAATTCATTTAGGATGGTGCACTTAATAGCAAGACTCCTTTTTCTTTATCTCAGTTGAGATCGACTCTCACTGTATCCCTGCCATTTGAAATAGTAGGTCAAGGAAAGGTTATGCGGAGACTCTTCGAGACTTCTCCCGCTCACTACCGCGCGCCCTCACAATTGAAATCACATATCAGATATCTCAAGTAAAGATAAATTTGTGAACAAGTTATCAAGCAACTGAGCTCTCTTGAGCACCCACTTCCTATGTACTTATTTAGGTATGTTGTGATTATTTTCATATAACATGTATACACACAGACACACACAGACACTCAAAAACTCACAGTCACACACAGACACACACAGACACACAGACACACACAGACACACACAGACACACACAGACACACACAGACACACACAGACACACACAGACACACACAGACACACACAGACACACACAGACACACACAGACACACACAGACACACACAGACACACACACAGACACACACACGAGTGATAATGCACGATGCCCCTTGTGCAACTGTGACAATACTCAAACAATGACAGTGCCCCAACCCGATGTTTGTAGCCCCCCAGAACCTAGTACTTCAAATGTTCTTCGATTTTCTAATTCACGCTGATTTGGAATTGTGAGGTCGGGAGAGATGGAGCTCGAGTAGGGGAGGTGGAGTGGTAGGGTTACGATCCAACGATGTTGGGAGAGATGGAGTGGATAGGTTTTCATGTTTTTTTGTGAGAAGCGGAGAGGTCAGGGAGGAGATCGTGAGGGGAAAGGTATCCTTGAATGCGTGTGCATGATTATTCTGATTGGGTATATGAATGGTATGATGAGTTTTGATTAAAAATGGACATCCCTGATGAAACAAATGGTGCACACCATTACACCACAAGGGGATATCCTTATATATTATTATACATATATATATATATCTTTATATAAAGAAGTTATAAGATGAGTAGTAACATGTCATAGACGAACTGCGTATCCTGTGTTGGAACCTGTGCAAGCTTTTTGCGGGTTTCTTTCAACACAAGCGTAAGATGCTAATCCGTGGAAAATAATTATGCAGTTATAATTAGACTTCTCTAATGAATATAAAAATACGATTAATGACAAAACAAGCTATATAAGTATGCTAACAGTCAAAATAGCTTAAACATTTCCCTTCGCTTCAAATTTTTGAAAATTGTTTTTTATAGAATCAAGTTTTAGACTTTAGAGTTTGACTTTTTTTTGACACGAGAGATAGTATAGGGGGTGGGGGTTCCGTACTATCGCGATAGTACCCTGGTGACGACAGTGCCTCGACACGATGACGCTTTTGTTGGGTTTTCTATGAGTGTCACATCGTATATGCACAACAGAAATTGTCTTCAAGAAAACCCTAACTAAAAGTAGTGGATCTTGCGAAAACTATGATTTGAGAATAAGACAACATGAATATAAAACAACATGAATACCTGTGCATAATCGGGTCACAATACTCGATCGGGCTTTAAAATTTGCAGATACTTTGGTATTGGTTCTAAATCCAAACTTGACTTGATCTGCGGCTGATTCGAAACTTGTGCACGGCTGACCGAGTTCCGAGAATGCAGAAATAGATCCGCACCTTCACGGGTATCCTCACTAACGCCGAGAAACACATGCTATCGTCAAACGACAGTGGCTGGAAGAAGATCGGGGTCTTTGTCTCCACAGATTACTAGATCCGTTGCTGGAGAAGATGACCGATGCTTGGTTTCAATTCGCAAAAGCGACCACCACCGTCGGGTCCGCTGTTCTGGACACTTCAGAAAGAGGGCCGTGTTAATAGTGATTCTTACTTAACCATAAAACTGAAAATATATCTATATATAATTATCAATGAACCGGATTTAAGTTAAAAAAGATTTAACCTCATAACAAGTGAACTGGGTTCAGAGTTTAGATGCAGGAGAAAACAGTCTCAGACCATGTCGATTTGATGTCTAGTCTATGTTGTCAAGGCGCGCGCCTAGGTGCGCCTGAGGCGCCTAGGTGTGCCTGAGGCGCCTAGTGCATCGGGGGTAGCTCGCTGCGCCTCAGCACGGCTGAGGCGGGCTATGTGCCCCAGCCGCACCCAGGCGCGCCCAGGCGGGCACGCCCAGGCGCGCGCCTCACATGCTCTCAGGCGCACCAAAGACGCGCCTGGGCCTTTCAAGGTGTTTTTTTAAGTTTTTTTTTGAGATCGGCAAAAACATGATCTCAGACGCACCAGAGGCACCCCTAGGCGCACTTGAGCGCCCAATTTGCTGAAATTTAGCGAACTGGGCGCCCGATTCGCTGAAATTGAGCGAACTGGGCGCCCGATTCGCTGAAATTGAGCGATCTGGGCGCCCGATTCGCTGAAATTGAGCGAACTGGGCGCCCGATTCGCTGAAAGTGAGCGAACTGGGTGACCGATTCGCTGAAATTGAGCGAACTGGGCGCCCGATTTGCTGAAATTGAGCGAACTGGGCGCCCGATTCTCTGAAATTGAGCGAACTGGGCGCCCGATTCGCTGAAATTGAGCGAACTGGGCGCCCGATTCGCTGAAATTGAGCGAACTGGGCGCCCGATTCGCTGAAATTGAGCGAACTGGGCGCCCGATTCGCGAACTGGGCGCCCGATTCGCTGAAATTGAGCGAATTGGGCTCCCGATTCGCTAAAATTGAGCGAATTGGGCTCCCGATTCGTTGAAATTCAGCGAACTGGGCGCCCAATTCGCTGAATTTCAGCGAATTCGCTCAATTTCAGCAAATTCGCGCCCAATTCGCTCAATTTCCTTTTCCACCTATTTTTGCGCCTCACGTGCCTCAGGCGCACGCCCGCGCCTTGCGCCTAGGCTCCAAGGACCCTTTGCGCCTTGCGCATTTGACAACATAGCGTCTAATCAATATATACTATATCGACTAGATGTCCAGACAGCTTCTAATCGATTATTGGTTAGATGTCCAGACAGCCTCTAGTCGATATACGATATACACTGTATCAGCTATATAACATGATAGCCTATAGTCGATATATACTATATCAGTTAGATGTCAAGATAGCTTCTAGTCTACATGCATTTTATCGGCTAGATGTCCAGACAACTTTTAGTCCATATGCACTGTATCGACTTAGGGTTCAAGTTGATAATGTCCAAATCGCCAGAATATCAAGTCGATCGACTTGTGGTTTAGTCGATAAACATTAAGCCAACTTAAGCCAAGTGTGCCGTCAAGTCGATATACACTATATTGATTTGATCTCTAGCCGATACGGTCCAGTCGATACAGACACAGTTTAGTCAACATTATATAGTCGACACAAACAATCAAGTTGACATGCACTATGTCGACTTGAGTTCTAGCCGATATCAATATATCAACATGTAGCCTAATCGGCACAGACTTTCTCCTACTCAATCCAAGTTGTTCTCTGCGCTCATATCATATATAAGTCGAGCCACCCCGATCATATATCTAATTTCTCGTACGTTATTATGTGAAACCCTATAAACTCGTATTATATTGACAACTAAAATAACTCCTTGATTACTTCTAGTTCACACAAGATTCCAACAGTCTCCCACTTAACCTAGAACGTATCAACTATAATCTCACAAGCAATGAGCATATCACTGTTACCCAAGTAATACAAGATTTTGTAACTCAATGAACCTATCTGTGACCAATGTATCAGTGTTGTCATGGACCTTTATCCCTTACATCCAGATTGAACTCAAGGCATGGAGCGTGACCCCTATTAATAATTTAATATTTGTTTCTTGATATAGAGTAGACTTTCTGAAATTGGTGAGCTCAATATCATATATTGGCTCAACCCGACATGACCATGCATTTTACGGTCTCATTCCATCAAGGAGCCCATGGATGTAACTCCTTTTATATAAGAGAACAAATTCCATCTCTGTCTACACAAAAACACTCAAATGATTCGCAACGTACTCAAGAACCGACCTTTTCATCAACTTTTCTCAAGAAAGACTTTAGATAACATCAAAGTATGCTCTTCCTCACCTGATGGATGGTGTGACTTCCAGTCAGAGAACCACAAACACTATTGTTACTTGAGACCTACTTGTGATACACTGATATAACAATCCACAACGTAGTCTCATGGTGGGTCGGTTCAGTACAATTTATTCTCTAACAAGTATCTATATGATGACTTGATATCCAATATCTTGACTTGTGAGAACCGATCATCAGTCAACCTACATACTATTCTTATTTCATCATCCTCGCCATAATTTCTAAGATGATATTTCGACCAGAAACCATTTAAGAATGAGGCTTTTTATAAACATATGCTCTTACATTCAAGTCACGCACTTGAATTCCTATGAAAGCAAAAATTCCAAGGACATTTATTATGCTACATGCCTGCTACGGGAAAGTCTAATAATGACTGAGACGTCTCTAAAATATGGTGGCCTATCAGGAGGCTCTCCCGGTGGAGCGTAGAAAAACTCATCACGTGTGTGACGAGTGTTTAGATGACTGCGTGAGACACGCAGCTCGTAGCCAGGCAAATGTCTCTCAGGGAACGCAACACATTAGGGGCTCACCAGGAGGTGTGTACAAAAAGTCATCGCGGATTAGACGACCACCTGAGTGGAAGTCGTGTACACCGACTAGAAAACGTGACTCTCGAGTGTGGTGCGTGTTCCCAAAAAGAAAGAGCTCGTCTGGTGGGTCAGCATGTGGTGCGTCCCAAAAATCATCGAGGGTACGATGCGCCATAATGCAGGCCCTCAAAATATGAGTATGCTCAAGCATACTCAATGAAGACCCTACATACGTTATGCTCCACACAAGATCAACTCTCTGGGGCAAAGCTATAGATGATAGAGAAAGAGACACCAATAACTCAAAGCTCATAAATAATCGTCTCACCCGAATCAAATCCTCACCAGGATGTGGCGGCTCATCAGGAGGCTCAACAGGGGGGTCATCGTAAAACTCATCACTAGGGTCATGATCCTCTATGTGAGTACCATCGCAAGGGGTCGTGTCCCCGTGAATGGGTGACATAGTCACTGCGAGATCAACATTAAGCTCTGGGCTCTCGTTCGTGATGTGACTCAGGGCAATGACAACGGGAGAGCAACATAGACCTACACTCAAGAATGGGCCTGTGGGTATAGTGTCAATAATTGGGTCTGTTGTAAGGGTGTTAACTAACCCGGTGCATGACAGAAGAAGAGGTGTGGGTGAGGAACACAGTATTGCAGAATCAATAGGTCGCTCAGGCTCACTCTCAATCGGGGTCGCAGGAGACGGGTCAGAGATAGGTGATAGGTCACTCACTGGGCTAAGCACCTCACTGGGGTGAGAGCAATCCGCCTCGTGTGTCACTTCTGTCGTGGCTGACAGGATAGTGGTAGGCGTCGTGGTGACCTCAGCATGAGAGGGACTCATACTGCAGAGGTCAGGGTGAGAATCCCATCGAACAGCTCTTGCGGATCTCAATGACTGTTCATAACGAAGGGCGAGCTGATATGCCTGCTCGAGGGACTCCGAGCTATGATAAACTACCTTAGTATGAATGTCAGATCGAAGCCCAGACCGAAATCTGGTAGTGGCCATTGTTGGGTCCTCTTGGATATCACTCCTCACAACTAACTCATCAAAGCGATCCTTGTACCCAGCGTCAGACATGGATCCCTGCTGAAGGAAAAATAATTGGTCGAGCAAGTGACTCCGATATGACGAAGACAGATATCTTTGACACAATATACGCTTCATGTCCGCCCAACTAGTGATGCGACGAAGACGGTCTCGCTCGCGGGTCCTTTCAACGCTAGCCCAATAAGCCATCGCCTTATCTAAAAGTCTAAGTTTCGCAAACTTGACGCGATGCTCACCGAATAACTCAAAATAATCTAAATAATACTCCATGTCCACGAGCCAATAACTGAAAGACTCGGGACTCGATGAGCCGTCAAAAAGGGGAAGAAGTACGAAACTGACTGTCAAGATCTCTCTCGGAACGACTATCCTCATAATAATCATTCCTATGGTAACCGAGTCGTGTCGAAGGATCAACACGATTTACTCGCGTGTACGGATAAGCACGACGACAATCATCATATTGATCATCTCTAGCATAGTGAGGTCGTGTTGGTGGGTCAACACGATCTCTGAAAGTGGTGCACTGCGATCGAGAATGATCGTCGTAATAATGTGAGGATCTCCCTGACGGGGCTCTGTGAGAGCGGGTGCAAGTGGACTCAAGACCTCCAAAGTGAGGTGGGGACAAATGGTGATATCTAGACATAATGAAAAACCTATAGAATCTACGACTGCGTATCGAAAAGTGTGTGCAACCTCGCTGCACGCAACCTTTCTCTGATACCAATTGACACAGGACGAATCCATAGGCGGCGCGAAATTTGCGACCTAAACCTACATGCTATGCAAAGTCCAACGGTGTGAATTCAAATTAGATAATTAAAATTAATATCTCACGCAGATAAATTCAAGACAAGGAAAGATATTTTATTTGAGCGAGGCAAGCTTAGGCTTCCCTCTGCGTGGAGGGCCAAAGCAAGAGTGCGAGGCGAATAAATCCTGCAAATCACAATATTTATCGAAACAAAACTATCACGATACACGAGATTCAAACAAGTGCAAGCTCCAACCCAATAATAATGCTGAAAATAATAATCCAGTACAACTATACTCACAAAGTAGCAGGCTGACCGAGACACTGGAGATTTTGGATCCGGATGCGTAGATCGGCGATCGCATGTGGAGCCGGCTGCGTGGAAATAATGGAGGTTGCTGTCCTCGACGGTGGATGGCTAAATCGGACCGGAAATAAATAGATTCAGGCACGAGGCGGGGGGATCCTGGCGGGGAAGGATAAATTCGATATTTTGGAATCGGATCCGGGCTGAAAATTCCAGATCTGGACTGATCCAGAAGGTGGAGGGCTGCGGGATGGTGGTTCCACGGAAGGAGGGGCTGGGGGTGGAAATGATGGTGGGGAGGGGGGCTCAAGTACTGTAGGTGAAGTAGGGTGTCTGGTGGTGCTTTGGGGCCGGATGCGAGGTGGCTGGGAGAGGGAGTCAAGCAGGACTTGGTGGTGCTGCTACAGAGAGCCAGATGTGAGGCGGCTGGGAGAGGGAGTTATAGGAGGGTTTGGTGGAGGTGGTTCCAGGAGGAATCAGGGAGTCCGACGGAGGAAGAAGGCTGGAGGAGAAAGTATAGGAGTGAACAGTAATTTTAATTAAAGTATAGGCGTGAACAGTAATCTAAATTCTTGAACAGTAGATGGAAATTGAACATATACTGGAATCTGGACAGCAGTACGTGGCTGCGTTTGGGAGGGTTGGGGGGGGGGGCTGTGGGAGAGGAATTGGAAGGGGAAAAAGAGGCTTAGGGTTAGGACAAACCTTGGGGAGGGAGATACAAGCCTAGGAGTCGTCACATAGGGTTCCACGGAGTCGGCATCATGGAGGGATCGCCGGATTTCGGGATTTCTCTTCTCCAAAATCTGCAATGACTTATATCAGCCCCTAAGAGGTCTATTTATAATAAAGAGAAGATTAGGGCATCCCCCATCAATGGCTATGATTGGCCGGAGGTGAGGCTACCCAAATACAACAAAATAAATGCAAACATAGTGAAATAATATATCAAATCGATTCGCAACGCGAATCTGGACACATTTGCGGAGTCCGATCGTCGACCCGGGTACACCATATATGAAAATTCACCAATCAGCCCCGAACGGGCCCAAAACTCGTCCTCCATTGCAAGTTCTCTCTGCTCCGCATCAGGTCTCATCATAGTCAACACTATGGATTTGATTCAAATCTTTAGCCATCGGTCGTCTTTTGAATGTCTGTACATTCCCATCCATGTCGGTCTTCTTCTTGAAGACCCACTTGCACTTTATGGGTTGTACCCCTTCTGGTGTTTCCACAAAGATCCAAACTTGGTTTGCATATATACTACATGAAGTCCATTTCAGATGTTATGACCTTAAGCCATTTCTCGGAGTCCAGTCCATTTATAGATCTTTGGTAGCTTGGAGGTTCCTCATCAGGATCCATAAATAACACATTACCTATTAAGACACGAGAAATCTATATATCTCAGACTCAAATCGAGGTCTATCAGATTTACATAGGACTTGTGTTTCTTGAACAGACTCTCTACCTGCAACAACTTGTAATCCTTGCTCAGATTCCAATTCTGATTCATTTATAGTTTGTGGTTCTTGAACCTCTTCAAGTTCTATTTTAACAGTCTTTTTTAATATGAAATATCTCTTTAATGACATTAGTTCTTGCGACAAACACTATCCTCGAGCTGATTATAAAAGTAGTACTCTTTAGTTTCCTTAGGATATTCCACTAGATAACACTTATTTGATTTGACATCTAGTTTGTCAGGCATTTGACGTCTCACGTATGCCTCACAACCCAAATCTTAATAAAAGACATAGTAAGACGCTTCCCAGTTTATATCTCATATGATGTTTTTTGAACCATTTTGATTGGAACACGATTTAATGTGAAAGTAGTTGTTTCTAGAGCATATCCCCAAAATAAAATGGGCAGATTTGCATGACTTATCATCGACCGCATCATGTCCAACATGGTACGGTTTCTTATCTCAGAAACACCATTATGTTGTGGTGTTTTAGGCGCAGTGAACTGTGATACAATACCACTCTTTCAAATGATCACAAAACTCCTGACTCAAATATTAATCACCTTAATCAGATCAGAGTGCTTTAATTATTTTTCCTAGTTGTTTCTGTTCTTCATTCTTGAACTCCTTAAACTTTTCAAAAGATTCAGATTTGTACTTTATAAGATACACATATCCGTATTTACTGAAATCATCAGTAAATGTAATGAGGTTATGAAACCCATCTCTAGCCATAATACTCATGAGTCCGTATATATCACTATGTATGATATCAAAAAGATCATTAGCCTTTCAGTATGACCAATGAAAAAGGTTTTAGTCATTTTGCCTAATAAGCAAGATTTGCATCTCTCAAATGATCATAATTAAATGAGTTCAAAAGTCAATATTTATGGATTTTGAATATGCGTTTCTTATTTATATGGCCTAAGTGATAATGCCGAATTTGCGTATGATTCAATTCATTCATTTTTAGTATTTTATTATTTTCTACATTATAGATCGACTGGTTTAAGTTCAAAATATACAGATCATTAAACATCTGAGCTACTCCATAACAAACACCATTCATATATAAAACAACTATTGTTCTTAATAATGAAAGTAAAATCTTTCGTGTTTAAATATGAAATGTATATAATGTTTCTAGTTATGACCGAAACATAATAGATTATTCAATTACAAGCCCGGTGGGTAAAGAAGACGATAAACTCCTACTCCGTTAACAACAACTCTTGCTCCATTTCTAACACAGGTCCACCTCTCCTTTACCCAACATTTTTCTCCTTCTCAGTACATACACATTTGTACAAATGTCAGAATTACATCCGGTATCCAATACTCAAGATGAAGGAGCAAAACGGTTTATCTCTATAACAAAATACCTAAAGCAGAAGTTACACTTCTTTTCTTATTTTGCAGATCCTCTATAAAAAGAACAATTTCTCCTCCAGTGCCTCGTTTTCCTGCAATGGTGATAATTTCCTTCCTTGGCCAGTCCCTTCTTCTTCATTGCTTAAGACTTGGGATCAAGATAAGACTTAGATCTTATCTTCATCTTCATGGATCTCTTGCCCTTGCCTTTATGCACCATCAATATGAGGTTAGCAGGCTTGACCTTTTTTATGCTGTTCTCGACAGTTTTTAACATGTCTAGGAGCTCGGGAAGTGTCTTGTCAATTTTATTCATATTGTAATTCAAGACTAATTGCTCATAACTATCCGACAAAGATTGCAGGATCATGTTAATAGTCAACTCTTGGCCTAAGGGAAAACCCAGTCTCTCAAAGTTCTTAATGTACCCAATCATCTTGAGTACATGAGTCTCTATTGGGTCACGAGCTCCTTTCTTGCACAAAAACAACACCTTAGAGATGTCAAACCTCTCTTGCAGAGTCTGCCCTTAAAAAATTTTATTTAGGTGCTCGATTATTTCATAACCACTCATGGTCTCATGTTGCTTCTGAAGCTTAGGGATCATGGTAGCCAAGCATGAGTCATTCAACATCTAAAGAGTTGTCTTAATACTTCTTATAAGTATCTTTATCTTCTCGGGAGGCAGATCCGGTTGCTCTTTTTTTTCCACCTTATTTTATCACTTAGCTATAGTTAGTTACTCTAATTTTTTTTTGCAAATTCACTTAGCTTTAGTTAGTTACTTTAAAATATTTTTGCAAATCTACTTAGCTATAGTTAGCTTATATATATATTTTGGCAATTCCACTTAGCTACAATTAGATACTAAATTTTTTTTAAACAAGTCCACTAAGCTACAGTTAGCTACTATTTTTTTGGCGCCCGACAACATTGGTCGTGGACGACGACATTGATCGTCAGCGGCAACATTGGTCGTGGACGGTAACATTGATCAAAGATCAATCATGCTTATAAAAAGTTTCTGATAGATGCCATGTACTAATTACAATTATCAAGTTGTTGTAAATGACATCCTGAAAATCAATAAATTTTAAGGTTTAGACTTACAAACTGAATCAATTCAAAGAGCTAACAGTAATAATTATATTGTCGGTGGATTTAGACTTGTAAACTGAATCAAAGAGCTCCGTCTGGAAGTCGCAAATCGCAAGAGAGGGATCAGCCAAATGTGATGTTGCTTCTCTTAGCCTTAATGAACCAGGAACTCCTCTTATAATAAAACCTAATTTAGAGAAGGGGGTTATTAAACCCATGCAATGAACCGCCCTCTTCATTTGGAAGGGGCGACAAAAACTCACAACAGGATTAATGCTACCCTCATCAACAATGGTTTTCAAAAGAATGCATATGAACCCACTTTATATGTTTATTGTTATTGAGTAAAATGAAATTAAAAAAAATCATATTTGATTTACAAAAAAATTTATTTCTTACATAGCTATAGCTAGCTATTTTAATTTTTTTGGTAAATGTTAGTTATAGCTAGCTAATTTAAATTTTTTGTAATATCCACTTAGCCTCGACTAGCTGGCCATAACTAGCTATCTGCATTGTACCACTTAGTTAGCTGTCCGAGGTCTGCACCATTTTGAGTAAAAGTGTGGACATAGGTGGTTTGGTGAATAATGCCATGTTCGGCAAGATAGGCCCCAAACACTCCCCGATCATCTCCCCACCATTATCACTACGAAGCACACAAATTGTGCCGTTGAACTATGTCACAACCATTCGATGAAATGACCAAAATCAAGTAAGCATGTCAAATTTCCTTTTTAACAAATACCACCAAGTAGTACGAGAATGACAATCAATAAATGTAACAAATCATTTATAGCCAGATAAAGATAACACGGGAGATGGACCCCAAACATCATATTGTATAAAATCAAAAGGACAAGTAAGAAAAGAAACATGATTGAGACTATGTCGAACATGTTTTGAGAGTTCACAGGTGTCACAAGTAAACGATTTAATTATAACAACAGAAAGCAGAAAACAATTTGGTAAGATATAAAACAGAAGGGTGGCCAAGGCGCAGATGCCAGCGCCAGATATCATGTAAAGTCGGAGCACTTGTGGTGGAGAGAGCACTGAGAGATAACGACTTGTTCAACAAGTACAACCCGCCAACGTTTCTACCACTACCAAGCATTTACTTCGTATCCAGATACTGAAACACACAAATATCAGGGAAAAAAGTTACAAAGCAACTTAATGAAGCAATTAAGTGGCTAATGGAGAGAAGATTGCGATGAAATGAAGAGACATGCAAAACCGAAGAAAGAGATAGGTCGAGAGAACATGTGATGGTTCCTTTGCCAGCAATAGAAGAAAAGGAACCATTGACAACAATAACCTTATCACAACCAGAGAGAGGAGTATGAGAGGTAAAATCTGAGGCAGGACCAGTCATGTGATCCGTCGCACCTGAGTCGATGATTCACTCGGAAGGGGATGAAGAAACAACATGAGCACTGGTGATACCTGAAGTAACAAACTCGACAGTGGAATCCGCTGATGTAGACTCAGAATGAGAACCAACATATGACGAAAGGTCTCTAACTCCATATCAGAAAGGCCCCCAGAGGTGTCCTTATAAACCTGAGTCGAATGCGCGGAATATTGTGTGCGGGCACCAGCCTGACGACTATCACCACGGTGACGACTTCTCCCACGAGCAAAAGAACCCCGACCAGAGGGAGCAAGATGAGGGTGTTGACGAAAACAGACGTCCTTAGTATGTCCTTTCTTCCCACAATGGCTGCATAAAGACGGAGGTCCTCGAGCCATTCCAGCAAGAGCAGAGTGGTCGGTAGAGGAACCAAGAGAGCGGCGACGATTCTCATCACTGAGGAGCATACTGAATGCTCCCTCAAGTGAGGGAAGAGGCTTGCGCCTGAGGACATGCAGACGAACCGTATCAAACTCCATATTGAGCCCCATAAGAAAGACGTGAACCCAAAAGCGATCTTTATCTTTCTGAAGAGCCTGGGAATCGACAGTCCAAACAGCGGTAAAGATGTTGAAGTAATCCAGTTTCTGATACAGGCGTTCGAACTCAGATTAGTAGGCATAGACGGACATGGTTCCCTGCTTCAGCTCCAAAACACGGCGAGTGAGCTCATAAATCTATGTTGAACTGCCTACCTGAGAATAGGTATTACGGGCCCGCTTCCAAATTTCATGAGCAAAATCCATAAGCATACAACTGCGATACACATGAGGGGACAGAGTGAAGTAACCACGAGACAACCAAGTAATTGTCCGCATCCCATTTTCTCCATGAGGGATCGGAATGTGGTGGCTCAACAGTGGTACCATCAATATGTCCATATAGCTGGTGGCTGTGAATAACATGCTGTGCCGTCTTGGACCATTCAAGACAATGTGTCATCCAAGACAACTATTGTGATCTTTAAAGAGCCAGATTGACCGTGGCTCCGAGGAGGATCTGCAGCGGGATTAGTTAGGGCACCAGTGTGGGAAAAAGATGAGATTTCGGAGGGGTCACCCATCGATGACTGTTTGAAGATAACTAGCAAGACGAAGAACTCAAAACTAGAAGAAACCACATCCTACGAGTGTCCCTGTGATCGCGTCGTTGGAGAGGACACCAGAGGATGTGACCACGACGTCTCCGGCAGCCCCCATGGAGGACAAAACAGCTAGAGACAAAGGGTCGCCCGAAAACAGTGCGGTGAAGGGCGCTGAAGCTGCGAAGGCCGTTGGAGAAGGCTGCTTGAGAAGGAGGCCATAAGCACTGGAAGCTCGAGGCGCTGCAAGGCCTAGGGTCGGGCAGCGGACAAAGAGAGGAGCGGCGCTGGAACGATGCGACTAGGGCGGCGCCAGAACTAACGCGGACGATGCGACTTGGAGCGGCGCTGGAACGAATGCTGGAAGAGGCGAAAACTGGAGTGACTGCGGGATCACGGCGGAAGCGGGATCGTGGCAGAGGCGGAAGCGGGATCACGGCTAGGCTCTGATACCAAGTAGAATTGAGAGAAAATTTATCCCGATGCCCTAATTCGAGCCAAGCATACATATTTATAGGAACCTATACACGTGACATATCACGTGTAATAAGTAGCGGGAAAATAAAACTTGAAAAAAACGTGTACTTTCAACTTTAATAACATGTATAAATAACTAAGATATATGTTAAATTTAAATTTGTTATGGCCTATGATAAAATTCAGAAATAAAATAATTTGCATATTGATAGCGCTAAAAAATATAGTAAAAATCAAGATGAGACGAACACTATTTCAAATTAAAAATCAAGTTAGAGATGAATTAGGTAGACTTTAAAATTAAGTTATTAAATGTAAAATATGAAAATTTCATATTTCTTGTTTTTGTATAAATTTTTTCCCAACCTTAACGTTTTAACTAGAAAAACAAATCATCCTTTTGTGCCAATTTGTATCTCATTTTTATATTTTTGTCCATTTTGAAGCATATTACTTTTGATTTCTTTGTTATTAATCTGTTTTTTCTCTTGAATCTCAACATCATAACATATACTATTTTTGCCATGCTATTTTTTTATAAGCAATACTTATAAATGTATATGTGAATGATTGATTCTAAGAGATTTCAAAACGTTCATGTCGGATACATACAATTGAAGTAGTAGTAGAAATCGGAAATAACTTTGCTAATACCCTAAACCGGGCAACACACTCATATATATAGGTACACTAGCACGTAACATCACGTGGAATACATAACTTGATATCGAAAAATAAACGCGAATATTCAACTCTCCCCCTCAAGTTGGGAATATATATTGATCATTCCCAACTTGTCAATATTGTTCTTGAAGTTGTCGCTGCTTAGTACCTTGGTGAAAACATCGACAAACTGATCAACTGAGCTCACAAACGGAGTGCAAATATTCCCCTTATCGAGGTGGTCTTTGATGAAGTGCCTATCAACTTCCACATGTTTGGTCCTGTCATGTTGAACTGAATTGTGTGCAATGCTGATGGCTGCCTTGTTGTCACTGTAGATAGTAATAGGTTTGTTCACCTGAAGACCCAAATATTGGAGAATGGTTCTTAACTACAGTCCCTCACAAACGCCTTGAACCATATCTCTGTATTCTGCTTCAGCACTTGAGCGAGCAACCACGTTCTGCTTCTTGCTCTTCCATGAAACCAGGTTGCCTCCCACAAATGTGCAGTACCCCGTGGTTGACTTTCTGTCATCTTGACTACCAGCCCAATCAGCATCAGTAAATACCTCAACCTCCAACGACTGATTAGCCTTGAACAGAATCCCATGCCCGGGTGTCTTTTTGAGATATAGCAACACCCTAAAGGCTGCCTACTGATGACGTAACGTAGGGGAGTGCATATACCGGCTTAGGACACCCACCACATACGTGATATCCGGGCGAGTATGGGACAAATAAATGAGCCTCCCAACCAGTCGTTGGTATTTTGAGGCGTCTGCTTTCTCCCCACTAATATCTGCATCAATTTTATGATTAGCCTCAATTGGAGTGTCAACAGGAGCATACCCAAGCATCCCAGTCTCCTCCAAAAGATCAAGAGTATACTTCCTTTGGGAGATGAAGATCCCCTGCCGGGACCTCGCAACTTCAATTCCTAAAAAATATTTCAGGTTTCCCAAATCCTTGACTTCAAATTTTTCGCCCAGTTGTTTTTTCAAGTACTTGATCTCATCCAAGTCATCTCCGGTAATGATGATGTCGTCCACGTACACAATAAGGATAGAAACCAGAGCACCCTTCCTCTTGATGAAGAGAGTATGATCAGCTTGACTTTGAGTATATCCAAGACGTATCATGGTCTTGTTAAAACGCCCAAACCACGCTCTCGGAGACTGTTTTAGGCCATATAGGGATTTTAGCAGGCGACAGACCCTCCGATTGGACTCTTTGACATCAAGGTCCGAAGGAATATCCATATAGACCTCCTCTTCCAAATCGCCATGCAGGAATGCGTTCTTGACATCGAGCTGCAGTAGATCCCATCCACGAATCACAGCACAAGAAAGAAGCACACAGATTGAGTTCATCTTGGCAACATGAGCAAAGGTCTCCTGGTAGTCAATGCCTTGAGCTTGAGTATATCCTCGAGCCACTAAACGTGCTTTGTATCGCTCCACCACCCCATCTTGGTTCTGTTTGAAGGTGAAGACCCAACTAGATCCGACCGTTCGCTTCCCCAGGGAAAGGCTAGTGAGCCGCCATGTTTTATATTTATCCAAGGCACTTAGTTCCTCCTCCATAGCCTGTTTCCATTCAGGTATCTGAACAGCCTCCTGCCATGTCTTAGGAATCACAATAGATGACAGAGAGGAGATAAAGACTTTATGAGCCTGAGATAGATGAGTATAACAAATGTAGTTGGCAATGAGGTGTTTGGTGCCACCCCTTTTACCTATAAGACGTGCAAGAGGAACATGCAGGTCATCATCTGAATCTGGAGCTGTGACAGTCACTGGCACTGGCGGAACATTCACAGTCTGCACTTTGCTCAACAGTCCTGGGACGACGTGAGTACGTGTATAATATAGGTGGAGTGGAGGTGGAAGGAAGATGAGTGGCAACAATTGGAAGAGGAGATTCGATGTTAACAATTGGAAGAGGAGATTCGATGTTAACAATTGGAAGAGGAGATTCGATGTTCTCGTCACCGTCACTTCTCGTCTCCCCCTGACGAGGACTAAAGTACGACTCCCACTCACGAAATGTTACATCCACAGTGCAATAGTAGCGCCGAGTTGGAGGATGATAACAACGATACCCTTTGGTGGTAGGGGAGTACCCAACGAAAATACACCGCAGGGAACGCGCATCAAGTTTATCATGATGCGGGGTATGAACATGGACAAAACAGATGGAGCCAAAGATACGAGGAGCAAGATGAGAGGCGTGGACGATGTGTTGTTGTGCAAGGCGCGATAGGGGCATATCAAATGAAAGGGAATGAGACGGAAGACGGTTAATGAGACGAGCAGCTGTGAGAACTGCATCACCCCAGTAGGATTTGGGAAGGTGCATAGCAAGGAGTAAATACCGAGCCACCTCCAGCAAGTGTCTATTCTTCCATTCGGCCATCCCATTTTGGGTGAAAGTGTGGACACACGTAGTTTGATGGATGATGCCATGATTAGATAGATAGACCCCAAAAGCACCCCGATCATCATATTCTCCACCATTATCACTACGCAACACCCGAATTGTGCCACCAAATTGTTGGTTCACCATCTTATGAAACGTCTGAAAACAGGAAATGACATCACTTTTCTTTTTAAGCAGATAAACCCACGTAACGCGGGAGTGCCAATCAATAAAAGTAACAAATCATTTATAACCAGATAAAGATAACACTGGAGACGGGCCCCAAACATCAGAGTGAATAACATCAAATGGACAAAAACTAGGGATAGACAAATGACTAGTATTCTGATGGACATGTTTAGAGCGTTCACATGCATCACAAGAAAAAGACTGAATTAAAAGGTTAAAAACAGGAAATAATTTAGTAAGATAAAGAGGCGAAGGGTGGCCAAGACGCTGGTGCCAGCGTTCAATGTCATGTAGAGTCGGAGATCTGGTGGATGAAAAAGCACTGGAAGAAGACTGGTCCAGCAAGTACAGTCCACCAACGTTCCTACCACTGCCAAGCGTCCGCCTCGTATCCAGATCCTGAAATACACAAACATCAGGAAAGAAGGTCACAAAACTGTTTAAAGAAGTAGTTAAGTGACTAATGGAAAACAAATTGCGAGGAAAAAACGGGGCATGCAAAACAGAGGACAGTGATAGGTCGGGAGAACAGGTGACAGTCCCTTTACCAGCGATGGCGAAGAGAGAGCCATTAGCAGCAATAACCTTATCACGATCAGAAAGAGGGGATAAGAGGTAAAACCTGTGGCAGAACCAGTCAAGTGATCGGTCGCACTCGAGTCAATAATCCACTCGGAAGGTGAGGAGGACACAACGTGAGCACTGGAGAGACCCGAAGTAGCAACAGCAGCATGAGAACCAGCAGTAGGAGAGTCAGTGTGGGAGCGCAGCATGCGACGAAGAGCATCTAACTCGACAGCAGACAGGCCTCCGGAGGTGTCCTCCTGAACCTCAGTAGAGTGCGCAGAAAACTGAGGACGATCGCCAGACTGACGGCCACCACCACGGTGCCCACCGCGAGCCCGAGTACTAGAACTCCGACCAGCAGGGGCAAGGCGAGGATGTAAACGAAAACATTAGTCCCTGGTATGACCCTTCTTCCCACAGTGGCTACAAAGAGGGGGTCCGCGTGAAGCTCCTGCAAACGCAGAATGATCAGTTGCAGGAGCGGCACCAAGAGCACGACGACGATTCTCATCATTGAGGAGCGTGCTGAAGGCCTCCCAAAGAGAGGGAAGTGGCTCACGATGGAGAACATGCAAGCGAACAACATCAAACTCCATGTTGAGCCCCATAAGGAAGACGTGGACACAAAAACGATCTTTGTCTTTCTTAAGGGCCAACGCATCAACAGTACAAACAACCGTAAAAGTATGGAAGAAGTCCAGTTCCTGATAGAGGCGCTCAAACTCAGAATAGTAGGCAGAAACCGACATAGTGCCCTGCTTCAACTCCAGAACACGGCGAGTGAGCTCATACACTTGCATCGAACTGCCTGCCTGAGAGTAGGTATCACAGGCCCGAGTCTAAATATCATATGCGGAGTCCAACAACATATAACTGCGATACACCTAAGGGGACATCGAGTGAAGTAACCACGAGACAACCAGAGAATTTTCCGCATCCCATTTTTTCCATGTGGGATCAGTACGTGGTGGCTCAACGGTGGTATCATCAATAAGTCCATACAACTGGTGGTTGCGAATAGCATGTTGGGCCGCCCGGGACCACTCCAGATAATTCGTGTCATTCAAGGCAACAGTAGTGATCTTCAACGAGCCAGACTGACCATGGCTCCGAGGAGGGTCGGCAGATGAACCAGTTGAAACATCGGATTGAGGAGCTGTGGAGATAGTGGATTGATCATCCATTGAGAAGAGAGACTGAAGAGCTCCAAATCAGAGAAGACGGCCTCCAACGGGTCCCCCGTAGATCATGACGCCGGAAGGAACACCGGAGGAGGTGAGCAAGATGTCTCTGGCTGCCCCATGGAGGACAAAATGGCCGGAGACGCGGGGGGCTGCCCGGAAGGCCGAGCGGAGAAGGCCCCCGGAGGAGGAGTGTTGCGGAAGAGAAACGCCTTAAGAAGGAGGCGAGCGGGCTAGTGAGAGCGAACGTGCGAGCGGACTGGCGACGGCGAACGGGCGGACTGGCGACTGCGAGCGAACGAGCGAGCGGGCGAGTGGGAGGAGGCGAGCGAATGGGCGAGCGGGAGCGACGGGATCGACGATCGGGCTGGAGTGGCGGAAGACCTAATCCTCTGATACCAAGTAGAAATCGGTAATAACTTTGCTGATACCCTAAACCGGGCAACACACTCATATATATAGGTACACTAGCACGTGACATATCACGTGGAATACATAACTTGATATCGAAAAATAAACGCGAATATTCAACTGTAGTTACTATAAAATATTGAATTATATGCTTCCAGTTAAATCCTAGTGCATCCTTTTTTTCTCAGGTATCCAAAATTCTGCAATATTGCAACACTAGATGTTTGGCTGTTGTTCCACAGGGTGGTAATACTGGGCTTGTAGGTGGAAGTGTACCTGTCTATGATGAGGTAATAATTCTATTATCTCTTTGGTAGTTTGTATTTGGAAATGAAAATGCTTCTGCATTTGTATATAAAAGAGCAAATGATATTTCTCTGTCTTCATTATTTTAATTAATCAACCTCCGTTTCTATCGTTGTGTATCCCGGGGAAAGCCGAATTGCTGCTACTGGAAGAAACACCACTCATATCCTCCCTCTTTCTCCTACTTCAGTGGCAGTCTCTGTTTTGGACTGTGGTATCTTCTCTGATACCTGAAAGCGGATAAGACTTTGGTTCAATGATTACAAAATCTCTAATCTGCATGATTGCCGTCCTCCATCTGAACCAAAGAAGTGTGAACTTGTATCATAATTTCTTGCAAGCTTTCAGCTAGTGCTAGATGTAGTTGTTAGAAAAAAGGGATTCATTAGAAGCTCATGAAGGTCTTAAATCTGTTCAAGTGATTCCAATTCAACCATTAGGTCGGTCCAAGACAAATAAGTTCTAACCCAAATTCAGGCAACTGTAACATTATTCCTTGGTTGTGAGTTGAATTGTGAGTTGCTGTTGCTTGTTATCTGAAGTTGAAAACTCCATCATCATTACACTTATTCTGACTACTTTAGAACTGTTTTACAAATTCTCCTGCATTCATTTTTATTTTGTACCTCTTAAAGAAATTGGTAATGTTCAATTGTTAGTAATGGAATCATTGTGGACGAAGGCATCTTTTGGAATATTTTGCTATCCGTTCATTTGCATTAGAGCACTCAAGATGTTTATGGATATGGAATCCATTATACCCGATACAATGTTCATATGGAATTTCAATTATACCAGATGCGATGTTCTTTTTGGGGAGTGGTACTTTTAAGTTTTTTTGGTACGATATTCCTAAATTGCTAAAACAAGTTAGTGCTAGAGTAAATCATTTTCATGCTACTCTATTCTGAGTCGTTACAGTTTCTACTGGAGGATTAAACTTGGTTAAATAGAAATGACATATCTATTACTTTTTCTGAGGTTTATAGCACTGCCATAGGATCAAGCTGGTTTCAAATGCCATGTTACAATGATGGATTTAGGTAATCAGGGTTTGGCTCAACTGGCCTGCCTAAAATCAACAATTTGATGATTAAGGTATCAAATATCACAAAGTTATGTCTCTCGCTCTCTCTCTATATATAAGTATACGAGTATATATAAATATAAATAAATTAATAAATAAATATATATATCTTACCGACATAGTTTATTAAAATTGTTCATCGCATTTAGACATGCTCTTATATGTAATTTCTTCTTGGTGTAGTGAAGTAACAAGCATAAAAATATAAGCAGGCACATAATATACCTCATTATAACCCCAACTACATGAATAATCATCAAAATATTTAAACTTTGGTGTTATGTTGTTAAAGGTGCGACTAAGGCTCAATGCTCTTCAAACTCATAGGTTTGCACATTCGTGCACATTATTTACGCCTTTGGAGCATAAAAGCCGTGTCTAGATATGATTTCTGTTGTAATTTTTTTAAAAAATAAATAAAGAAATAATGTATGTACTCAATAATTTATGCATGATTTAGTGCTTGTGAACATAATCGTGTGTTGAAAATTAGACATGATTCAAGTGACCACATTGATTCTATTTCTAAGAGATATTAAATGATAGTAATGAATGATTAATGAATAAAATAGATGAAGAATCTCATCAATAAGATAAGTGATATTTGATGCTGATTATTTAAAATGAATGTATTTGCACCATGCCTTCGTCCGACGCGTGCCTGCTGCCACGACCCGTCTAAAAGCAAAGATCAGAGTGCGCTTCTGGCGGGTCATGATGCCACAGGCATGGGCGGAACCACAGAAGAAGTTCAATGTCTGTTAAGCGGAAGCAGATTTAATGTTATTAGTTTTTAAACAGATAAATTGAGAAAACGAATACTATTTTATAGTTATGCAGAAGTTTTAATAATGAGTGGTGAAAAATAAAGAGTTGATGCACATGTACTTTAGTAAAATCTTCTGCCACACATTTGTTGATACAAAATATTAATGCAATAAATCACAAAGGTGCACATGCCATTACTATTGAATACTAGCATAAAAATACAGCCTAACAATTGTCCAAAACACAAAGGAAAATGACTGACATAACTAGTACATAATGATGAAATCCGACAATACAAGAATAAAATACATAGAACCTGACTACACAATGGCCAAAATAGACCTCCAGGAACACATGAACTCGACGCTGAACAGCTCAAGAAGCAGACGGCGCAGTCACGGAACCTAAGACAAAGTCCAAATAAGAAGGAAAATGTCCCAGAACACAAGTTAAAACAACAAGCAAGTTATAGAATTAATGTACAACAAAGGTAAACAGACAATATTAAAGTACCACTTTATCTTGTAGCAAGTCAGTAAACATGCAAGTAACTGGGTCGACCAAAAAGAGTGTGTCAAATCACACGATAGGTTGATTCAATGTCATACGGTGTTTTCAGTGCTACGTTTAATGTTAGAAAAATTATGCAATTTTAAATTCAAATAATATTCACTTAAAATATTTTTCTTTAAATTTTGCTAGAGAGAGTAGTTTTTCTTACTCTCAAATGAGCCAGAACCTTTTGGAACTTGTTTTTATAGGGGGCTCCGACCAGGGAATCCGCTTAAGATAGGTGGTGCAGTCTTCTCAGTCGTCAGTTTTGTTCAATTGTGCCACACTGTTGTACCTGTTCTTTTATTTGTAGACATTATGTTTATGTTGTATACTTTACTCATATTTGATGTATCAGTTTATTTCAGTTTGACAGTGTTTCAGTCTCTTAGTGTTATATTCAGTTTTAGGTTACTCTGTGAATTCAGCATGACAATGTACTCTTTTACCCATAGTTAGTCTTTCATTCACTGCATCTGCTGTAAGTTTCTTTTTAGCAATTTCATTTTTACCTGCTTTATACCAATTTTATACCGTTACGTAGTTTGTTTTTTATCGCGGGCCCGACCGGACTGCTGACTTTTTGTTAAACTAGGTTGAGGTGTTACAGTATACATAATAATTGGTAAAGGAGTGGTAGATGGAATAGGCTGATATATTGGAGGAATGAGTAAAAGTATAAGTGAGTACTCCTCTAGAAGAGATAAGGAGCTTACAACATTGGTGAGGATGCCCCTAAAGAGAGGTCCCATATTAGCTCTCAGATTCATGAAATGTGACATCTATGGTCACAAAAACATTGTTGATTACAAGATCAAAGCATCTGTAACCCTTTTGAGTTGTGGAATACCCGATGAAGACACATTTTAGAGCGAGATAGGCAAGTTTTGTTTTTTGATGTATTTGAACGAAACACACACATCTAAAGACAGTAGGATGAAGATTAGTTGGAGGAACTTGGAGAGTGTTGAGGGGCGTTTTATTCCTGAGAACCCGTGTATGCATACGATTAATGAGGTAAATTGTGGGAACAAATCGCATAAATAACAGAAACACTTCATTTTTAGTTTTCATTATATACCCAGTTAGTGCGAGAAAAATGATCAATGAAAGTAACAAGCCAAACATTCCAAGAAAATCACTATGAATAACAAAAGGTTTAGAGCTAAGTGAAGAAACATGATTAAAAGAAGTTTGACAGTGTTTGCTTAGTTTCACATACATCATAATGAAATTGTCCAATAACAATGAAAACATAGTAGGAAATAAAAGTTTCATAGAAGGGATAGAGGGATGTCCTCGATGACAATGCCAAGAATTTAAAATAGAGGATTGATCAACATAAAGAGCTTGCGGTGGTGAAGCATGATCAAAAGATTCAAACACGTAAAGGCCTTCACAGTCTACCAGAGCAATTACTGTCCCATTTTCAGGTCCCGAAACACACAAGAGATATGAAAGAAAGTCACAGAGCAGTGCATAGAATTAGTTAAGTGACTAATGAAGAGAAGGTTATAAGTAAACTTAGGGACATGAAGAACAAAAGAAAGGGTGAAAGAGGAACAAGGGATAGATCTTATCCATCCGCAATACTTACCTTGTCTCTACCAGACAAGGCAAGGTAGGACACAACCTGTGTAGAACCTTTCATATGATTTTTTACTTTAGAATCAATGATCTATTGGGTAGAAGGGCGAGTTGATGTCGTATGAGCACTATGTTACCCCTGATGGATATGATGACGAAGAGGTGGACGGCTCAGTAGACTGTTCTTGCATCAAGCAATGGAATGTCAGTATCTCTTCAGTAGATAGAGCAGTTGGAGAATCACATTATTAGAGCCAGCAAAGGGCGATACCTCCTCTAAGGAATAAAAATGACAAGCAGGCATAAACTTAGATGATCGACCTTGAGAAAGACCAGAGTCGTGACCCCCTCTCAGTGCAGAACCGCCTCTCTGGCTCTCTATGGTGGGAATCCATGATTTCTGAAACATGTGTCTTATGAATGATGCATTGACGTGATTTCCCGCATTAGTGACAAATCAAATGATATTTGTTAGAGGGCTTTGATCTGGGTCACACGAATCACAACTACCAAAACCATACAGAGCAGCTAGGGAAGATTTCTCAAAAATAGAGTTAAGTAACAGTCACCCATCAAATTCTAGTTGGACAAGGCTATACACTTCTAGAAAAGAGGGAGTATGAGTGTGTCCAAGGATCTGAACACTGATATGATCGAAGTCTCATTGCATGCCTTGTCAAAATTCTAAGACCCGTCCGTTCTTCCCGGGCTTGAACAAGAACTTCATCTTCAGGAATATTATGGTGTGTGAGTCTTAGTGATCATATTCCTGATAAAGGCGAGTGAACTCTAAGTGGAAGACAGAAGGTGGATAATCACCCTGTCTCAGGAGAAGATTTTTTTGTTGTTGTTGGGAGATTTGGGCTACATTCCCTCTGCACGAGTAAGTGACCTCAGCTTTATTCCAAATATTTACCGCGGTATTCAAGAGCAAATAATTTAGGACAATTGGTTCCATCATGGAGTTCATAAGCCAGGACATGATCAAAGAGTTCTCATGCTCCCATTACAATCAATCTGGGGAAGTCTGGACAGACTCCCGTGTATTACCTCGAATATAACCAAACATTCTTTTGCTCTTCGAGGAAGATTTATAGATCAAGAAGATAAAAGGTAATTAGAGCCATCCAAGTGTATAGTAGTAATTTGAGGGGTATTGTGATTAATGTTGTGAAGATCGAGATCTTAACTAAGATCGGGAGGCATCCCTAAGATCGTAAAACGTAGGATCGACACGGATCGCAAGATCGTATTTTAATAAAAATTAAATCAAAAGCATGAGAAATATGTATTAATCTACATACCATCAAATAAAAGTATAATATTCCATACCATACCAAATTATCAATGATACCATCACATCAAAATGTTAATATAAAAGGCAGATGCATAGTCGCATAGTCGCATACCATTCCATCACATTAAAATATTACATTCCAAAAAGTCAATAGTGTTCAATCCTACTTTAAAGAAAATCACTCAAGTCAAAATTTAAATTTTCCCCAAAAGCATCTTCATCTCTTTCAACCATTAGTTGCTCTGCCTCTTCGTCCTCTTCTGCAGCGCCAACAAGTTCTCCAATGAAATCAGGAGTATCCAAATCCGCTTCATTTGGAGCCCCTTCTTCCTCTCCTGCAACCATCAGATTGTCTTCATCTTCATCTTCAACCATCCACTCATCATCTGAAGGGATATCATCAAAATTGTAATTATCCGCACTCCTTTTTTTCATTTTGCCCAATCTTGAATTTGTCATCACAAAGATGACATCATTCATAGTCTTCTGCTTTAAGCGATTTCTTCTATTTGTGTGTACCTAAAAAAAAAATTAATTTATATAACATAATATAAATGTAATGTATAAAAGATTTCTTATTTATTAAAATATACCATTTCAAAGGCACTTCAATTCCTCTCACATCCAGAGGAATTACAAGTCAAGCTCAGCACACGAAGAGCAAATTTCCGAAGTTCTGGATGTTCCTCCCCATATGAATCCCACTATACTGCTGGAGTTTTGATATTAATTCCAGTTTTGGTAACTAAAGATCCAAAAAATTGCCTTTTATTCTTAAAATCCTCAAGCTGGCTATCAATTTTTGAAATTTCATCTACGTTTCCTCCCGTCATTCTTTCAATACAGTCATATAGTCCACGTTTTACTTCATAATTAGCCTTAAATGTAGGACTGTAATGAAATTGGGGGTTCAAATAATAGCCAGCAGCATGCAAGGGCCGATGGAGTTGCTTGTCCCATCTTGCATCAATAACCGCCCATATTGGTTGATAACTAAACAATGAAAAAAAATTCAAATAGGTTAAAAGTTAAAACAATACTACAAGAGAACAAATCAACAATTTAATAAAACCAACTTACTATTTTTGCACACCATCAAATGCCTGTGCAATTCTCTCTTTGGCCCTATCCATTTCTTCATAAATGAATCCCATGACAGGCTTCTCATCTGAATCAACCAATCGCAGCACCTTCATCAATGGGTATGCCCCCTTCAAGCAAATGATAATATTTTCCAAAACTCTCTATCCATAATCACTTCTTCAATCAATTTTCCATCTCTTGAAGCTGCAAACCGACTACCCTTCCATTCATCTGAGTTAAACATTCGTATCAATGAAAGTTTCTTATCATGAAGGCATCCCAAAGTGAGGTATGCTATGACAAAGCGAGTCATTCCTGGTCTAACCAAATCTTTATCTTTTGTAAATTTTTTCAAGATAGATATGAGATTAGTTTTTGAATAAATATAGGTTGTAATTCTCCTAACCCTTGGAATTGTTTCATGCTGCACAACTATCTTCTTCTCCATATCCTCCAGCATCAAGTCTATGTAGTGCACAACACAAAGTGTCCAATACAACTTTTTCCTCTTAGCCATCAACATTTCTCTGGCAGCTTTGTAGTTTGCAGCATTATCTGTCACTACTTGGACAACATTTTTTTCACCTACCTCCTCCACAATGTCGTCAATCATCCGAAAGATCTTGTATGCTGTTTTAGTCATATTAGATGCATCAATAGATTTGAGGAAAACTGTTCTCATAAAGCTGTTCACTAAGAAATTTATTAGTGTTTTTCTTCTTTTATCCGTCTACCCATCACTCATTATTGTGCATCCCAGCTTCTTCCAATGAACTTTATGTTCAGCAAGAGTCTCCAGTGTCAAATCATATTGTTGCTTCAGATATTTGACCCTAACTTCATGATAAGACGGTGGTTTGAAACCCAATCCATGTCTTGAAATAGACTCGCACATCTTGTGGAATTCATGACTCTTTACCACATTAAATGGTATTGCGTTGTTGTTGATGAACGACGCAATATAATTACATGATTTCTCTCGCACATCCTTTTTGAAAATGTTGTTGATTGTAGATTGAGTTTTTTCACTTCTCTTGAAATAACTAGTAGAGCTTTTATCCTCTACTTTCCTCTTCGCATTTTCACTTGACTCTTCTTCTACGGGGGCGATTGTTTTCTTCAAAGTCTTTCTTGCAAACCAACTAGGATATCCCATAATTCCTTTTTTACTTCGTCTGGCACGGCTCTACAAGTTCCAACATCCTTTTGTGTACACGCCAAATGATGTTTTAACCGATATATTCCTCCGGTCACCACTTTCTGACAAAATTTGCATTGTATTTTCCTTATATCTCCCTCTACCGGAATGCCATACTTCCATCCAACATCACTTTTAGCTCTTGCAGCAGTCTTTTGCGTTCTAGATCCAATGCGAGCATCATCAATATTGCTCCCAGATGCACTATTTGAACCACCACTTGACGTCATTATTAACACTACAGTCAACCTATTCAACACTACAGTCAACCTATTGTTTTGTACAAATTAAAGAAGTTGTAACTTGTAAGAACAAATTAACATTTAACACACACTCACACAAATCACACACACTAAAATTAACACAAATCTGGATAGAATTTCTGTCCAGATTTTCACACAAATCTGGACAGAAATTCTGTCCAGATTAGTGTGAAATATGGACATAAACCTAATGATATAAGCATTAGACATAATAGTATAAACTATAAACCCAATGAAGACACAATAGTATAAATGTATAAGGCTATCAACATTAGAGTATACAGAGGAAGATGGAAGAAGAAGACCTGCTGCGGTATTGCCTGCTGCGGTATTGCCTGCTGCGGTATTGCCTGCTGTGAAATCTGGACACAGAGGAACAGGGAAATCAGAAATTAGAAATCAGAAAGAAGAAATAGGGATTGCCTGCTGCGACTGCAGGGAAGAAATATGGAAGAAATAGGGATCAGAAAGAAGACCTGCTGCGACTGCTGGGAAGAAATAGGGAAGAAATAGGGAAGAAATAGGGATCTGGGATGACCTAGCTGCGGTATTGCCTGCTGCGAAATCTGGACACAGAGGAATCAGAAAGAAGAAGAAATAGGGATTTCCTGCTTCGACTGCTGGGAAGAAGTAGGGAAGAAATAGTGATCAGAAAGAAGACCTGCTGCGACTGCTGGGAAGAAATAGGGATCGGGGATGACCTAGCTGCGGTATTGCCTGCTGTTGCGAAATCTGGACACAGAGGAATCAAAAAGAAGAAGAAGAAGAAGAAGAAGAAGAAGGATGACCTAGCAGAAGAAGAAGAAGAATGACCTAGCAGAAGAAGAAGAACATTGATTTCCCCGTAAAACTCGTACGATCGTCCGATCTTACGATCAAAATCGAGATCTTAACAACATTGATTGTGATCATGAATTGACCTTATGGATCCTCCAAAAATCAAGGTAGTGGAAGAAGCCCAGACTTCGGAAGAGATAGTTGGAGATTCTCCGTTCCTTGACATGATGATCCAAGAATACAAACCAAAGAATCAAAGGGAAAATGCCAAGAAAAGAACCTCTAGGGATTGCTCATAGAAAGAGGGGAGAACTAAGATCCATGAAGAATCAACCCTGAAAAAAAGAAGAGAAAACGACACCAAAAATAGGTCTACATCTTCATTTCCGACGCCTGTAGAAGATTTGGCAGACAGTCGATTGAAGGTTGCAGGACCCGCACGGGATACGCGGGACATGCGTGAGAAGAGACGACACTTGCAGGAGTTGACGCCTACGAGAGTCAGAGTGGGTGGAGTGATGCGGAAGGAGCAGGAGGCGGAGTCGACGATGCGAGAGGCCGAGTCAACGAGCCACGAGATGCTTGAAGTTTGAGTCGAACGCGTGCAAGAGATGAGGGTTTCTCCCTAAGGCGGTCTGATACCATGTTGAAAAATGTTCAGTTACTTGCATAATCAATTACAATGAGTCTCACTCTAATATATATGATCAAGTGGTAATGATGAAAAATACTTAGGCTTCGTTTGGTTTGGCGTTTTGCTTGGACGGTGGGAGGAGGGCTTTTGGAACTGGAGGGAGGCCGTGGTTGGAATCCCTCCGTTTTCCTCCATTTCTCATGACGCGACGGGTGCAAACGGAGAAAATGCCTCCGCCGGCCATTTGGTTACCCTCCGTGCGGCTGCGTTTTCCCCAAACGGAGGGCTCCAAACGCTACGCCAAACGAAACCTTAAAAATAGAGATATATAGGAAATATGATCTAATAAATGCTAACGGAGTCAATTTATATTGACAAGATTACTCTGTAAATTTCTCAAATATCTTACTGATTTCTTGTGTTCAAACACCTATAAATGTGACTAACGTGATTTTTGGTTCTTTTAATTAAATAGACCTAAAAAATCCGGGTAAATTTATGCCACCCTAAACGCATTTTGAGGTTTCTTATATTTCTCTCTAGGGAATGTTATTTCATATCATGCACCCAAGAAAATACAGTACCTCCTTTTCCGCTGGATCATTTTTTCCCACCACATTTCATTTTTTTCAGCTCTTGCCATACAATACTTTCTTTTCCAGTTGGGATACTTTCTTTTCCTTACAATACTTTCTTTTTCCAGTTGGGATACTAAAGGAATTCTTAGACAAGCTCTATTTCAACTTTCACCTTGGTTTATTAGAGATTCTAGTAATCTGCATTTGGGTGCTAACATCAACAATTATTACTTACATGTTATCAAAATGGTACTTGCAGGTAATCATAAACCTTTCCTCAATGGACAAGAACATTTCCTTTGATAAGGTAGGTATTCAGGCTCACAGTTATCAAAATTTGCTGCATTCTAATCAAATTATAGAATATGGGGTGCGTGGATATATGGTATTTATTTTTTGTGAGAATTTGAAATATGAAATGATATTACTGCCTCTTTATATATAGTAGTTGATGAAGATGTGTGTACATTTGAAGATGTGAGACTAAATACAGTAAGGACTGTTAGAAGACATAAAGAAAAATGATGTAAATGCCCATTTATAGGCCCCTTTCCTCCTCCTTTAGTCCCACATCTATTGTATAGGATTCTTCCTCCATCTCTTCTCCTATATACTTGTATTCTCTCTTGTATTTAATTAATGAAGAAGTATCTACAAGGTTTGCCCATTGCTTTCTACATGGTATCATAGGGAACCGGTCTGGCCTGTGCCTAACCGCTTGGTTTTTGCTTCCCTAACCGCTCGGTCCTTCTGTTTTACCGGGCGGCTTGGTCCTTCCCCTTACCGCTCGGTTTGCGGCTTCTCTACTTTTCTACTCGCCACCTTCTTCTCTCCCGTGGATCCACCTCCTCTTCTACTCCTCTGCTATTTTATAGCCTTCCTCTCTCTTGCTCGTGGACCTCACTTCCGTACCGTTAGCCTTCTAACCGCTTGGTTTTTCGGTATGTTCGCGCTACTCTCTTCTTCTCGCCGGCCTCATCCTCTCTTTGCCGCTTTGCCGCCTTGCTGCTCACTGCGGTCTCTTTATCCGCGCGAATACAACTTCCAGCTTGCTGGATTTTCGGCTTCTTCTCTCCGCTGCGACCTCCTTCTCTGTTCTGTTCTCGCTTCTTTACTCCCTGCTCGCCGCGACTTCACTTAGTCGCCGCGACTTCTCTTCTCTTCTCGCCGCGAGTTGTTCCTTACCCGCTGCGAGCTACGCATCTTGGTCGCGACATCGTCCTTTGCCCCTGGTGTGCTCACCGTGACCGATGCAGACTTCTCGCGCGGCTTCTTCCCTTGATTAGTCTTTGCGGCTTCCCTTCTCGCGTGGCCTTCTCTTAGCCGTTGCGGCTTCTCTACCCGCTGTGGGCTCCGCCTCTTGGTCGCGGGCTCTGGACCGCTGGTGTGTTGACACCGAGACCGGACGACTTCCCTTCTCCGCTCCGCTTTCTTCAGTTTGCGGTTTGTCTCTTCTCGAGCGGCTTGTTCTCGCCGCTGCGGCTTGTTCTCGCCGCTGCTTCTTCTCGCACCGCTGCCTCTTCTCGCGTGGCTTCCCTTTCTCGCGCGGTTTGTTCTCGCCGCTGCTTGTTCTCTCGCGACTGCATATTCTCGCTGTTCTCAGTACTTCCTCCGTAGTAGCCGATGGACCTGTCCGACAAGTCGCGTGTCTTCTTGCCGCCCGGTTTCTGTGGCTAGTCTCTGCTCAGGATTATGGCTTCTGCCTCCACCACTGCTGATGATATTGCTGCGTTGCGTGCTCAACTCCATCAGCTTCAAGAGGTAGTTCGTCGCTCCTCTGGCTCCGTGGCCTCGATCTTCCAGGAAGGTATATCGTTCCTCTCACACAGCTCTCACTGGATTGTGGACTCGGGTGCTACAAATCATCTCTCTCCGCAGCAGCCGCACAAATACTTAGATATTGCTTACCCCCAGCACATCACCGTGACCAATGGTGACAGGATCCCGATTTTTGGCGCTGCTCATCTGCCTCTTACTCCTCTCTCCTTATCCTCGGTTCTTCATGTTCCGGGTCTCTTTTTAATCTCCTTTCTGTTAGCCGTCTTACACAAGACCTTGATTGCTGTGTTACTTTCTCACGCTCTTCCTTTGTGGTGCAAGATCGACTAACACAGAATATACTTGGTAGAGGGCGATTTTCTAATGGGCTATATCTTCTTGATGTTCCTCCCACTGCTCTCACTACTGTCTCCACCACTGATTGATATCGTCGTCTTGGGCATGCCCCTCTTCCAATTCTCAAGAAAGCTCTTCCTACTGTCTCTCTTCAAGAGTTCTTTTGTGAATCATGTATTTTCGACAAACAACACCGCGTCTTTTTTTCTCCTTCCTGTACCCGGAGCGATGCTCCTTTATCCTTAGTTCACTTTGATATCCGGGGCCCCTATAAGGTCCCTAGTATTTGTGGGTATCGATACTTTATTACCTTTATCGATGATTACTCACGGGTAATCTGGTTGTATTTAGTTCCTGATCGTATCGAACTCTCAACTACGTTACGTATATTTCTTACGAAAACTCGCACTCAGTTCTCTACCTGTGTCAAAACTCTTCGAACAGACAATGCTCGAGAATATACTGGTCGCACCTTCTCCAATCTCTGTGCTGAGTTCGGTATTATACATCAGACTTCATGTGCCTACACTCCTCAACAAAATGACATCACGAAAAGAAAAAATCGCCACCTCCTTGATGTGACTAGATCTCTTATGATCCAAATGCAGGTTCCTCCCCTCTATTGGAACTTTGCCGTCTATACTGCTTGCCACCTCATCAACCACATGCCTTTGTTTGTCCTCAACTTTGTGGCACCCATTACTCTCCTTTACCCATCCACGAATCTCTTCTCTCTCGCATCTCGTGTTTTTGGGTGTACCTGTTATGTTCACCATCTTGGTCCTTCCAATGACAAGCTAGCCCCTCATGCTACCAGAGCTATGTTTGTTGGGTACTCCCGCACTCAGAAGAGGTATGTCTGCTTTAATCCTATCACTGGAAAGGTGGTTGTGTCTACTGATGTCTCCTTTCATGAAGACCAACCATATCACGTCAGTCCTTCTGATCCCCGTCTTCCTTCTCCGCTACCTCGACCCATCATTCCCGTAACGTATCCGCTTCCACCACTTCTCCCTACTCCTCTGCTTCCGATTCCTATACCTCCAGTACCCTCCAAACCTCCTATCATTAAAGTTTACACTCGTCGTCCTCCTCGTCTAGCTGCCCAGCCACAGCTTCCCTCTACCGGTGTGATCTCGCGGCCTGTTGATCTGGCCTCCTCCTCGACGGCCCATCCCTTGGCCAATTATTTCTCTCTACATCGGCTCTCCCCACCTATTCTTACCTTTGCTCTCTCTCTCCTCTATCTCTATACCTGACTCTGTTCAGGAAGCTCTCCAGCATCCGGCGTGGCGTGCCGTCATGGATGAAGAAATGTCTACTCTGTGGGGTAACCATACTCCGTATCTTGTGTCTCCTCCTCCTGGCCACAATTGTGTTAGCTGCAAGTGGATCTTTACTATCAAACATGCCGCGGATGGGACAGTTGATCGCTTAAAGGCTCGGCTTGTGGCACGGGGTTTTACTCAACAGTATAGGCTTGATTATGAGAAAACGTTCTCCCCAGTTGCGAAATTAAATACGGTTCAGGTTTTGCTCTCCTTAGCTGTTCATCGCCACTGGCCCGTTCACCAGCTGGATGTCAAGAATGCCTTTTTGAATGACGACCTTGAAACTGTCTATATGCAGCAACCGCCCGGGTTTGAGACCACGGGGGAGTCTCGTGTTTGTTTACTTCGCAAATCTATTTATGGTCTCAAACAGTCTCCACGGGCGTGGTTTGGCAAATTCAGCAAAGCTGTTTGTGAGGTTGGCTTCAAACAAAGCTCGACAGATTCTTCTCTCTTCACTCGTTACCAATCAACAAGGACTACAATACTTCTGGTTTATGCGGACGATATTCTGATCACTGGTGATGACTCCGCTGGGATACAACATGTTAAACAACATTTAAATTCTATCTTTCAAATCAAAGATCTGGGAAATTTTCGATATTTTCTTGGACTAAAGGTAGCACGGCGACCTGATGGCCTTGTCTTATCCCAGCGTAAGTATTGCATTGACCTTCTGAAAGATGCTGGTCTCTTGGGTTGCAAACCAGCGGAAACCCCGATGGAAGTCAAGCATAAGTTGTGTGCTCAGGGATCTGAGGCCGACTCTCTACTTCCAAATCCAGAATACTATCGTCGTCTTGTGGGAAAACTGATATACCTAACCGTTACGAGAACATATATATCATTTGCGGTTGGAGTGGTTAGTCGGTTCATGCATAACCGACGGGTCTCTCACCTTCAGGCAGTGAAACGGATTCTCAGATATCTGAAGACTGCCCCTGAGCAATGACTTGTGTATAAGCCATCTTCTTCCCTTTCTCTTATTGCATACTCTGATGCGGATTATGCAGGCTCGTTGGATGATCGACGTTCGACTACTGGTTTTTGTACTTACTTTGGAGGAAATCTTATCACATGGCGGAGTAAGAAGCATACGGTGGTTGCTCGCTCGTCTGCTGAGGCTGAGTACCGTGCAATAATGATATGAAAAGACTGAAATGAGAGGGACGCGTGAAGGAGCTGGTGTCAGCTGCGGGATATCATGGGAAGGAACATGAATGATGGAAACAGTGAAATAAAGGTGGGGGGAGGAGAGGTTTTAGAGAGAGGAGAATAGATCTTGGGAGGAAGGGTCCCTTCATTCTTGAAAAATAGGCCCTAACCTCAAAAAGACAAAAAGACGTCAGTAGAGACATTTTGTCGTTTGGAGATAGAATCGAAACATCGATCTCTTTTGAATTAGAGAGTACCCCGTGAAGAGATATTTGGTAGCGTGTTAGTGTTGAGTTTATTACGATCAAATGTAGGAGTGTTGATGATGGCAGTACATCCAAACATACAAGGTGAAGAGAAACATTGTATTACAAGGTGAAGAGAAACATTGTATTTGTCAGATATAGAAGAGAGAAGAGAAATGGGTCTTACTCTGAATGATAGAAGAAGGTAAATGCTTAATTAGAAAACAAGAAATTAGGACCGCATGGCCCTAATAAAACATTCATCCGATATAATAGTGCCCGAGTAACATCGAGGAGATGTCAAATTTTTTTTTGGCTACCCCATTTTGTTGGGACGTAAGCACACAACTAGTTCGATGAATAATACTATTTGAGGTGCAGAAAGATAAGAACTTCTAACTAATGTATTATTTTGCATTATCAGTTCGAATAATATTGAGTGACATGCTAAACTGAGTTCAAATTTCATTATAAAATTTTGAGAAGACAAAAAAGTTCAGAACGTTCCTTTGAAAGATTCACCTACGTACATCTATAGAAATCATCAATAAAGATTACTTAGTGCAAACTACCTACACAAACAGACTCGGTGGGATTATGACCCCAAATCTTCAACTAAACACGGTCAAAAGGACGAACAGAACCTTTACATAGTTTAACAAAAAATAAGTACGACGATTCTTTCCATATTGCCAAACCTCACATTCTAAAGTGGAGTCATTCTTGTAAGAGGGCATGAGCTGGTGAAGGAGACCCAGCGATAGATGAACAAGATGATGTTGCTACTGGAGTTGAGAAGTGGACACAACATATGCAGAGATACTGAGAAGATCGTCGTGGTAGTAGAAACCACAAAGTTCATTCCTAGTAGTAATCGCTCTCTGCGATTAAATGCCCTAAAAATAACAAATAGTTGGAGAAAGTGAGATAAAACATTGCAATTGTCGTGAGAGAGCATTGACATACAACAAGTTGCAAGGAAAATTGGTGACGAATAGAGTGTTCAACTCCAAAGCCACAAACTGGAGCATGAGAGCCATCAACCATAAAGACCGGAGATAGCCAGTTATGTTTCTTGAAGTGCGAGAAGACAAGGTGATTTCCAGTCATATCATTAGTGACACTCGAGTCAATGAACCACTTACCTTGAGTAGCAACATGCACCCTACCTAGTGAAATGGCAATGAAGGAAGATTTCTTGGAAGCATTAACGAGAGCCTCAATATCTACCAACGAGAACCAGCGGATGAACTCTGGTGGCGGGTGGACGGCGAGGGAGAAGGCTCCGGTGCAATAATGCTGATATGTGTATGCGGACGGAGGTGAGGATGCTTGATAAAGCATTTTTCGGATGGGCAAGCCATCCACATTGGGAACGAAGAGGACGAGGTCCCACACAACCGCCGATGCGACCTCCACGATCGCGTTGAGCTCCACGATAAGTTGTATAAGCAAAATTGTCGGGGGGTGGAGGAGACACAATCAGAGGCCACTGTAGAAGGTTAGTAGCCGCAGAGATGCGAGTAACAGTAGCATCCCTTGTGGGAGTGTTAGGTTCTCTCAAGATTTGTTTGTGGATCATCTCATATGAATCTGGAAGATGAAGATTTCAGACCACCAGAAGTTCCTAAAAATATTTCTGCTAAGACATTCTTCCTGATACGCAGCATTGGGAGAGAGAATTGGCTGAGCGAAGAGATGAAAATACATTGTGTAAATGCAAGATGTTTTGGCATCCTTGGAGTGAAGGGAAACAAGATGGTCCTATGCGGCATCATAGTGTCATCATAGCGGATGATAAACAAATATGTATCAGAAAGACTGTTCGCAAGCCATGTGCGAACAAGAGCATCTTGGTGTCCCAATCAGCATAGGCAGGGAACACATGGTTAGGAGGAGCGTCATTGAGATGGTGGTGTTTGCGTTGAAAGCACAAAAGGAAGGTGAATGAGTCACTTCAATCTGGATAATTGGGCCAAGTTAATTTGATGTCGTGCCGAGATTTCCAGAGGCACTGGAAATGATTGTTGGAGGAGCAGCGCTGGTGGATATAGGAGGGTGCAGTGGATTGACCATAGTTCAAGTAAAGCAAGCTTGGCGAACCCACATGAAGAGGTGGCGAGTTTGGAAAGAGAACTCACTGGAGTTTGCAAAACATGCACGAGAGCTCGCGGGAAGTTTCGACGGGTTCCTGCTGGAAGAGATCGCAAAGACGGTAGAGGCCGGACAGGGAAAATTCATATGAATGAGTGTATTCGCAGCTTGCAGGAGGTAGAATGCCGAAAACTAGTAGATAGCCCGAGTATCGCTCACTGGAAGAAGGTAGGGCTTTTCGGCGAGTTCGATGCTCTTAAGATGACCGTCACAGGCTTGATGCAACAGAGATGCTGGAGGAGCCACAAACAGAGATATTGGAGAAGTCACAGACGGGCTTGCATCAGTGAGTTCTGTTGTTCGCAACAAAGCTACTGGAGAAGTCGCATACACTCTTGTGAATCACACGTGAGGTCTCACAGATGACACGCTGGAGTGAGTACTCACAAATTGCTGGAGTTCTGCAGGAGGAGATTGTTGGAGCTTGGCTTATAAATATCACGGGGGGGGGGGGGATTATTTTGGTCCTCGCTCGGGAGAGATGAAAATGGGCGAGCTCTCCGTGGTGAGATTGTCTGAGAGCGGGATTACTGGACTCAATTTGATTGCACCAGAGTCTTGAGTTTGATTTATTCGCATGATTGGGATTGCTGTCTTTTGAGGTTGGGACTGACACACAAAATCTGAAATATTTCCTGTGAGGCCGGTATTCACACGAGAGGAGTGCAACGAGTGATTTCAATCTGTTCTGATACAATGTGAGAATTCAAAATATTAATGATATTATTTCAAAAAATTCTAATTAAGTACATGAGAGCTCCCCTCATGATATAGAGTAGGTGAGGAAGAGGTCTTTACATTTGTAAATGTGAGACCAAATACAATAAGGTGGAAATGTACATTGGGCCCATATGTGGGCTTTTGATCTTGGGATTTAACATTTTGAAATCTAAGCATCATCTCCACGTGTTATCTTATATTATTAAAATAAAATAAGGGCATTGTTATTGGTAGACCAACTTTGGCTATATACAAATAAAAAAAAACTTAAATTTTTGGTCCTCTAAAAAGACTATCCACAATCTAATAAAAACCTAAAACAAAGGCATTTTCCTTCTCTTCCCTTCCACGTTGCTGCAAAATAACTCCCGTGCCCTGATGAGCCCGTTTGTGAATGCCTACCCGATGCCCAAACTCCGCTCCCGTTCTAGTTACCATTGTGCGCCTTTCATTCTCTAGGGAAGCTCTTGTCCCAGAGAGCATGCGGCGGTGGCTTTTCCGGAGATTGAAGAGTATACATGTGCCCTAGATGTCGTTGGATCCAACTCCGTCGAGCTGGCCCAAAATCCCACCAACTGCCTGCTTGATAAGGAAAATCTACGGCGGCGGATTTTGATCCCTGGACGATTGCGTGTGGCCATGATAGAGGCATTGCCGAACAAGGATCCCGTCGCCAATTGTCAAGCCTTGTCTCCTTGATTTAATTGGCAAGGAGAAGGTCCTTCTCTTGAAAATATATTTTGCATGATTCTGTTGTTTTAGTTTCCATTTTAGATGTCTTTTGTACTTAGGATTGGAGCTCTCGTGCCAGGTGATTTGGTTTTTGAATATAAGGCTTGGTCTCTTGTGGATTTTTTTATTATTATAAAGTTGCATTTCTAGTTAAGGGAAGTTGATTTTTGTGGTCATTGTTTTTTTTTCCGGTGAATCCCCCGCGCGCTCTCGTCAGAGTTTCCTCACGCTGCCGAGGACCAAGCCGAAGTCCGCACGACCTTACTTGCATAGATAAACCTTTAATTTTTTAACATTTACATTGGTCTGCATATACAAATTATGTATGCATAAAAGAGTTTAAATTTGTTCTGGTTTTTATATTGTAATGATTTGTATATAGCCAAACATGATTTATATATAACTACGCCCTAAAATAATCATTGCAGTTTTGTGTTGTTGCTGCAAATATGTTCAAGATAAAGTTAATATGAAATAGCATTTTGTACTGAATAATGGTGCTTTAAATATGATGTAAATACGACAATTGTCCTCAAGAAGTATGCTAAACCTGAATGATTAGCATTTATTTATTTATTAGCGTTATATAAATAGTATTGTCAGTTCTGTGGTGACATACAATTGATAGCACTTGGAGTGTTTTGCAACTTTTTCTTTACATTAATTGTTTCTGCAGTTTGGTTGTACTTTCTTTCAAAGCAAGTGGCAACACTAATTTCTATTTAGCATACATGTGGGTGCATGGAACCCAGCAAAGTGTTGAACAGTGCTCGTTCATGACTTATTTCAAATCATAGATATACCTTACTGTTTTATAGTGTTTATTATTCTTGTTGTAAGTAATTCTGTAATCATTCTAGTACTTCTATTTGGTTGATTGCTGCATAGAAGTTTTGAATTTTCAAGATTTTGTGTGCCTCTTTGGAGATTTTGTAAGTCTGAACTCACAGTTTATGCTTCTGGTAATTTTACTTATTTTTTCCAGCATGGGTAGTAGACTATCCATTCAGTATGAGGTGCAGATAATCTACTTGTCCTACTGTTTGTGCGAAAAAAACTTATCTTTCAATGCTAAGGGTTTAGGGTTCAGTGACTTTGGGTTAGGTTTTGTTTGATGTTGTCAAGGTAAATTATTTATGAGTCATGCGTGGTCTTGCGAAGAAAATTCGTTCATTATGGTGGCATATGAGTTAAAAATAGAAAAGCAGAAGCACATGCCACTGAAACCTTCGTCGATTCATTGAATTGATCTTCAAAGCACCGACCATCATCTATTTGAAGTGCTGTGGATGACTTATACAACCATGTTTTCTGTGATATCAATTGACTTTGAGTGGGGAGACAGAAATGAAGATTATGGCTGATTTGTAGTCTTGATGGTTGAGAGGGAATGAATTTGGGTAAGAGGAAGACTGGGAGGTGAAGTAGAAGAGATTTGCAAGAGATGAATGAAAGCCTTAAGGAGGAAAGAGGTGCACATAGAAAGAAAGAAAAGCCCCATGGTTAGGAGATTTGGGTTGATTAACCTAGAGAAATAATTTAGTGCATATTACTTCTCTAAATAGCCAACTAAATTACATTTACACCAGCTCTATTTTGAATAGTAAACTGTATTAAAATTGAAAAAAAACTACCATTGAACAAATTGAAAAAAAACTACCATTGAACAAATAGAAAAAGAGTAGAAAGTACTCTTAAATGACAAATGAATTTTAAAACATGATACTTTAGCACATCTATGGACAATCACATAAAGCCTTAAAAATACTAATGCCCAAGGACTAATGACTATTTGCAGAATGTTGTTGTGTTTTGGTACCAATTGATGTAAGACAAGACAACTTAAGAGAGGATCTTGGGAAGAGAATACATCCATTATGGTGAAGTTGACTTGGGTTTACTTGGATATAAATTGGTTTAGTTGTTTGTAAGCCATTGCGGATCTGGATAAGAGAATACATCCATTATGGTGGCATTAGGCTTAAAATCGGAAAATCAGAAACGTATACCATGGAAAACTTCACAATTTTGTTAATGCTAATCTTCATCATAGCAATGGTCGTCATTATGTTGGCTTGTCAACAGTTTACTGACATAATCTGAGGTTTGATATCAATTGATGTTAATGGAGAGTCACCTGTGCCTCATGCAATTGAAGGACGAGAAGAGTCGATAAGCAGAGGGAAGTAGAGAAGAGAATCAAGAGTGATCCTACAAGGAAGGAAGAAGACCCTTGCATCATTGTTAAATATCATCTACTTTTGCACGACCTCTTGGACCTTTAGTTGTAATAGATGATCATACAAGATAAATAATAATCAAACATACCATAAACAACTGACAAATGAACATACTTCCCTCGATAGTTAAAATACAGATAGAATAAAGATATAAATGTACAATACAAATTCAATTATGCCTCCGTTTGGGGGGGACTTATTTTCACCGGTCAAGCGGTTACGACCGCATGAACCGGGCCTTAATTAATTAAGGCCCGGTTCATGCGGTCGTAACCGCTTGACCGGTGAAAATAAGTCCCCCCAAACAGAGCCTATATTACTAAGACATGAAAATATACATTTTCCTACATCATGGTATCACAAGAAAAGCTTGCAGACCTAATTTTCTCACGCCGCTCGGTTCCGCTTCCACTTCTCGCTCGGTCCCGACTTCACATTCCCCTCGCTTAGTCGACTTTCGCGCGTTACCTCTCTTGCCCGTTTCCCACCGCAGACTTTCTTTCCAGCTCGCAAGATCGGTTTCCAGTGCGCAAGCTCAAAGAACCTATGTCTCTCTGCTTTGTGCCTATCAACACATACAATGTCTGAACCCTCGATGGATCTGACTCCCCTCTCCGACGTCCGATTCCTCCCATTCTCGCTGGGACGGTTCCTCCTCATTCCTATTACCTATTGTTATTTTACTTGGTTCCATTGCCAGGATTGATCACAGTTTTTTATTCTTTCTTTGAGAAAAACCCTATTTCTGGCCTTCTATTCCTAGTTTCTATGATCTATTGGTTTCTATTCTTGGATCGCCATGTCAGGGAGTGTTGACTTTCTAGTTATGTCAGGGAGTGTTGACTTTCTAGTTATGTCATCCGGAGGAGGCTCTTCTTCTTCTTCCGTGACTTCTGTGGGATCCATTCGCAAACTATGATCACGCCACTCCTTAAATTACCACCATTCGATTGGATGGCACTAACTACCCCTCGTGGGCTCACTCCATCACCCTTGATCTAAAAAACCGTCACATGCTTGGGATATGTTTGTGGCACCATAAGGGAGCCTACCCCGGCTTCACTGGATTGGCTGCAATGAGAGTTTGAAAATTCCTTAGTTATGCCATGACTTACCAACTCCATGCAAGAATCCATTGTTTGCAATTATTTGTTCTTGTATACGGTGGAAAATATCTGAAAAAGAGTCGAGGTCACTTATTCTTAATTTCTTATCGTGCGAATATAACTCAGCTCTTTCAACTGCTACAAATATTTCTTCTGCGTTCGGGTGATCATTCTCTTTCGTCCTACTACTTTGAATTCACTGAACTGTGCCCGGAATATAATCACTTCGATTCACCTACTCTTGTGTGCTTGAGGATAATGTGTTGGTTTGAGCTCGGGAAGAACCCAACTAGATATTTGAATTCCTTCATGGTTTGCAACATAATTTTGGTTTGATTAGTGTCTAGATTCTTAGGCGCTCTTCCATTTTCTCTCTAACAAAAGTTTATAGTTTAATGCAACAAGAATATGATCAAAGTCAAACCTTACTTCCTAAATCAATTGCAGATTGATCTGCTCTTGTTGCCCAGTTCAATTCTGGTAGTCGTCATGCCTGCGACCCTAAGTCGTCCATGGAGAAGGACTTCCTGATTTGTGATTACCACAGGAAGGCCAATCATTCCGAGGACATGTGTTTTGGGTTTCTTGACATTCCGCCCGAGGAAGTTCTACTCCAGTAGGTGGCTGTGGCTATGGTTATTCTCAGGGCCATCCACCCTCGGCTCATTCTGCTCATTTTTATGATGCCATGGAGGACACAACACTCAACATTGGTCTAGATCCTACTAGAGTTCCTTCTTCTTTTTGTACTGTAGAGATATAGACCTCCAGCCATTTGACGCTTTGCCACTTTGCTAAACCGCTTACTTCATCATCATCGTCCCCTAAATACTCTCGAAGTCACTTGTATCTTTGGGTGTGTGTTTTGTTCATATGCATCACAAATCCAAACTTGACTCCAATGCCCTGAAGTTTGTCTTTATTGGGTATTCTCCGATGCAAAATAGTTATAATTGTTTTCATCCTATGATCAAGATAACCTTTGTTACAATGGACGCCATTTTTCAGAAATTAGAGGCTTACTATAGAACCAACCTTCATTTGGAGTCCTTTACATTGGAAGTCAGTTCCTCTCCTCTACCCATTCCTCCCTCCTATTAGCCTCCTAATTCTACTCCTTCCTCTATTGCATCTCCTCCCCACCCTGACTATTTGCATGCTTATACTTGGTAGAACAAGGGGATAAGGACTCAAGTTTCATCCATGATACCCAACTCAACACCAGATCCATCTTTGGGTTCTCAAGATAATCGTACTTCTACCCAACATCCTTTATCTCAGTTTGTGACTTATGATTCTTTATGAGCTTCACGTAGTTCCTTTGCCCCCTATTAATCCTATATGCTCATTCCATCCTCTTCACAGAAAGCCTGTAGTCACCATAAATGGCAGAAACAATGCTTGAGGAGATGCAGGCTTTTGAGAAAAACTATATATGGGATCTGGTATGCCTTCATCAAGGGTTGTTGAGTGCAAGAGATTCTTCTCCGTAAAACAAAACTTTCAAGGGATTGTTGACAACTTCAAGACAAGATTGTTGGTTAGAGACTGTAGTCAGACTGTTGGGATTGATTATCTGACAACTTTTGCTTTGGTAGCAAAGATGAATCGATAGGATTCCTTCTCTCTTGTGTGGTATGCAAATGATGGAATATCAGTCAGTTAGACGCGAAGAATGCTTTTCTGCATGAGAATTTAAAGGAGGAGGTATATATGTCTCTACCTCTGGGTCTTACTCCTAAAAGATTTGAAGGGAAGGCCTGTAGGTTGAAAAAGACTCTATATGGCTTGAAATAGTCTTCTAGGAGTCTAGGACCTAATTTGGGAAGTTCCATAGAGCCATGATGACATTTGGTTTCATGCAGAGCAATGCTGATTACACGTTTATCAACCACATGGTAGATAAATTTCCCCCTCTTGTCGTCTATGTGCACAATATTGTTATAACAATTGTAACATTGGATGATATCCAAACCCTTAAGGCAAGACTGATAAGGGAATTTGAGATGAAAGGCCTAGGGAATCACACGTACTTCATGGATATTGAAGTTGCTAGATCTAAGCATGCGATTTTCATCTCTCAGAGAAAGCACATCCTCGATTTATTTGAGATGTTAGGGACGAGTGAGTGTAGGCCTGCTGACACACCTATTGAAGCCAACCATATATTAGGAAGGGATGAAAAATAAGTTGTTGCAAACATCATCAGATTTTAGCCTTTGGTAGGGAGACTTATTTATTTGTACCATACTTTTGTCCAAATATCTTGTATGCGGTTAGAGTAATTAGCCATTGCATTCATTAACCAATGTATTGTCTCTTGGATGCTGCCCACCGAATCCTACGTTACCTCAATTCCTCCCCAGGATGTGATAAAGAATTAATTGAAGTTTACACAGATGCAAGTACGGCTGGATCTGTTGATGACCAAAGATCCACCTCTAGATATTGTTCCTTTGTCTGTAGGAACCTGGTAACCTGGAGAAGCAAAAAATATGTGATTACTAGATCGAGTGTTGAAGCAAAGTTCAGATCTATTACACATGGGATTTTTGAAGGTCTTTGGATTTGCTCCATTATGAATGACCTTGGCATTGAAAACAGGGGACCTATCAGACATTACAGAGACAATATGACAATCATTAACATTGCACACAATCCCATTCAATATGATTGCACCAAATATGTTGAAGTGTACTGACATTTCATCAAAAAGAATATAATAACAAGAGTCAAGTACACCATTTGTTCCCTCTGATCAACAATTGGTTGATGTTCTCACTAAAAGATTGAGTTTGAGTGCCTTTGGGAAAAAATTATGCCCAACTTAGGTATGATAGATATTACACGACGAACATGAGGGTGAATGCTAGAATTGAGTGCTATTATTGTATTTTCAGTTTCACTCTTTTGCCCCTTACTCTTGTATTTCTCCATTCCTCTATATTTAGGAATGTTACTCTTGTGTAACAATTTAATTGATCCTAATTTCAACAGCAATCTTACTGCATTATAGTGCACACACGTCAGCTCGTCCAAGAATACCCATTAAGATTCTCTAATTCTGCGACATATACAACTCAGGAAGATGTCAGCTTGTGTTTTCCCGGCTTAAAGCCAAAATGAATTTCTCATGTTGTTTTAAAACTCTAGAAACATGTTTCACCTTTTATTTTTATCTACTCTAATGAGTAATTTTTATATAGGATCGCAACACCTGGATTCACGCTAAGTTTGTTCTAAAAATTATAACTTAACAAGGTGCACTTAGGAAGGAGAGGTTTCTCTGTAGGAAATTGACTCCATTTGTTTTCCCGACCCTTGCTTTTATCAAATTACCCGTTTGCCTCACCATCTCTTCTTTTGTCTCAAAGCTCACCTCCTCCCATTGATGCCAATTCCCTTACTTGCCGCTCTTTCGACCGCCAGTTTCCAGCCCCAACTACCTATGCCATGCATCAATGTAGTGATCACGATTCTCATGACCTGGTTACGACCTTTTTTTCAGCATTCAACCCTGATGATTCTCATGAACCACACATGTTCAGCCACAACAACCTTTTTCTTGCATGTATGCCTATATTTGACTGTCGCAAAGCGCCTTCACAACCATTGCGAAAGATAACACAACATCTTTCATCGTCGTTGCTCCATCTTCCATCCTCCGTCAACACAATTGTTGCGGCGCGCCTCCCCTTCCCTACCAAGCCCAATTTGCATAGCCCTTGTTGCCTCAATATTCCAGTATTTAATGGTACTAACCTTATTTGATGGATTGCTCTCACCGAGCAGTTATTTGGAATGAAATGTACGCCTAAAAATAAAAAAACATTCTACATGCAAGGGTTCTCGTTCTAGTAGATTATTTTATGACATGTTCATTATTGAATGACACGCTTATCCAACACTACGACAAACTCCAATTAGGAAATGCGTTCCAAAGTCTTTGCATTGTACACCCTTCACATCATATAGATTGGGTCTGTTTGAGTCCAGTGTGCACCACACAATAGGCGTAAATTAGTGTAAGCACAACCCCACATAGCCTACCCAGCATCAAGTTGGTATCGGATGCCAGGTTAGGGCTACTTGCTTGTTACATAATAGTAGGCCTTATTGCTAGTTCATGTCTGATCCGAACCTTATTGACAAAAGAATCATCAACTCCAACTCTGAAATGACACCTGTAGAATTTTAACGGTTGATGATAGATCGATTCAATCAAATGAACGCTCAATTTGATAATTTACGCACCCACACCGACGTTCGTGAGGATCATCGAGAGCGTGCCACTCCCAGAGAAGGGAGAGCGTGCCACTCCCCCTTAAGATTTGCCTTCTAGGAATCAACCACCACGAAAGCCCTTCCCACACCGGAGACGACCCCTTGATCACGTTCACTACCGTCGATTTAAACCTGCCCCGGATAGGCCTCTCCGCCCTCATGAGGACTACCCACCCCGACATCCATCCCCTCATGATCAAGTCCATGACCGTTTTGACTACAAATGACATGATTACTTTGACGAGTACTCTGAGCCACATAGAGCATCACGGACGGTGGACGATATCACTTGTCGCATATGCATTGACGCTCCCACCTTCGACGTTCACCTTGACTTGAAGTTCTTTAGTATTGGCTTCAGGAGATGGACCATTACTTCGAGTGGTATGATATGACTGACAAACATTGCGTTAGATTTGCAAGAATGATGCTAGTTGGCCCAACCAAGATTTTCTGGACCAACCTGTAGAGGTCACTTCAACGAGAAGGATACTATCCTATTATTCGCTGGGAGGACATGAAGTGTCGATTGAAGGATAAATACCTTCCTGCCTCCTATCAGGATCGGTTGCTAGATCAGCTTTATGCGTTGCATCAGGGTACGCTATCTGTAGAAGAGTACATCTCTCGATTTGATGAGCTATCTGTGAAGAGTGATTTACGAGAGGAGACTAGTGCTACTACTTCCTGATTTCATTCAGGTTTAAGATATGAATTACGTTGGGAGCTTATTCCCTATCAGATGGAGACAATATTTCTATGTATTTTATTTTATTTTTTTGACATTATTTTTTATTATTAGGACACCCATCATAACTGTTCACGTCAGGTGCTCAACCACCCCACATGCTATAAATAGGGTCCTCAACTTTCATTTTCAGTCATTGTTGATTTTTTGAGGATTCCAGAACCGATAATATAATTATAGTGCGATGCCGCGAGACCTCAGGGTGCGACGTCTCGGTTTGTTTCCCTTAATTTTCCAACTCCCCCTTTTCATGTTTCGTTCCTTACCCATGTCCAGTAACTCCACCGCACTTTCCTCATCTAAATCAGATATTGCATACCTGTCAGCCTCAATCCACCTCTCCCACACAATTTTGCCGCTAACTGCCTGATAACGCCTCCCAACCGCACGAAACCGCCCGCTCTTCTTCCTCCATGCCGATCGAAGCCTTCCAGATCCAGCCCTAACCACACGCCTGCATTCGATCGATTCCCTCCTTATCAAAATCCGCAAGCCCTGGGGATTGTCTTTGCCCACCCTACGGTCGACGTAGCCCATTTTTCTTCCTCCCTCATCCAACCGCCTAGCCGTAGGCATCTGCTGTCAATTCATCTCTCCCGCTATTGCATATCACCGTTCCCGCTTCAGGAATCGCTTATCATGTCCCAATTCCACCACAAACAATCCTCCTCAACCCTAAAACTAAACCTGAAGAACCCATCTCATCTCATAACACCCCCCATTCCCACACCCTAACAACCCCTATCATCTCTCTAAGCCCTCACAATTCCTCGAAAGTTCAACCAGCCCTTGAATTGTGTACAGAGTTGCTGTCCTGATGTAGGCTCAAATTTAGGGTTTTGGAAAATAATTATTTTTTTATTAAAGATAATACTTATTAATGAAAATAGAAATTTAGGGTTTGAATTTTAAAAAGAACACAAGGTCCGAGCGGCCAAATCAAATTTTCGCGTGCGTGATTTCAACGCCGTCGCTCTGAGCTTTGAGAAGTTCGTTAATTTCGTCGATTGGAATTTCTACGCATTTTAGGGTTCCAAGTCCTCCGCGAAATCTACACGACCACAAGCCAAATTACAAATAATAATTTATGAAATAAACGGTATTAGTAGCAGAAGAATGCAACGACAAGCCCAAATTATTTTAAGTAATGCATAAATTTATACTAAATGCAAGGAGCAGCGTGTATACCCAAATGATTGGTAGTGGAACTGTGATCCCTCCGAATCCGTCACACACAGGCGGGAATACGTTGGAAATGAATCATGGCCGTCAGGTTAAGCAACCGGAGGTAAGGATGGCAGTCGACGGTGTTGAACGGAGCCAGGATGCTGGAAAAGGGGCTTTCCGAGGTCGACGACGCCCGACGAATCTTCTGTCAACAGAGGCGGCGTTGCTGGGTGGAACTTCGCGGGAACGAAGGCGCCAGTAGCGGTGCGGGAAGAGCCGGGAGGCGTCCTCGAGGTGACGCCTGGAGCGGCCGGGGAGAACGGCTTCGGGCGGAACTCTTCAGGCGTGGAAACGAGCGTCGAACTGGCGGAATAGATGGGAGATGCAGGACGGCGGCGTGATCGGTGATGGCAGAGAACAAATTAATTTTGTTCTCTGTCTTTTTTCGGGTTCCTTTCTTTGGTTTGGGATGAGCCTTTTTATTTTAAAAGGCAAAGCACAATTTTGCATTTTAAGAATAAGATCTGCCTTTCTTATTTTGTAGAGCGAGATCTCCATAATATTTTTCTTAATTGACTCTAATTTAAAATTTGAATTTTAAATTTATGTTTACTTAAAAGACTTGGGCTTGCCGTTATCGTCCTACTACTAATAATATCAGACCATTTTATTCAGGGTCTCAATGGCCGGTCAAACCACGGAGCCAACGAACGAGCATTTGAAAAAAAGAAGAGTACATGAAATAAAATGCGCAAAAAAATAATAAAATACAGAAAATACTTTGATACACTAGGGTGCTTTGCGGGATGCATCAATTTCCCCGGAGTTGAAAGAGCTTGACCCCCCGACGAGAGCTCGCAAAGACTAACAATAGAGAGATCTGTGCGGCGGTGTCGTAGCTCGTCGGTGCTGATCCATAAACTGTCTGTGATGTCCCGTCCTCGCCAGGAGACCAAGTCGCGCTAGTACGTCCCGTGGCGAGTACGAAACTCTCGAACATCAAGAACCTGATCTATCTTCTTAGTGCCGGGCGTCTGTACTGGAGCTAAGTCTTGTGGGATCTCTTGTGCTGTCATCGAAGGACTCGGGATGGAACTAGGTGGTTCTCCATAGAAAGGCGTCAGATCTGCCACGTTAAATATCGGAGAGGTACCGAATTCAACGGGAAAGTCTAGGAGATATGCATTCTCACCGATGCGCTTCCGGACTTGGAAAGGACCAAACTTCCTCTGCTGTAACTTGTGATATGTACCCGGAGTGAATCTCTGCTTCCTGAAATAAGCAAACACCCAATCTCCTTCTGAAAAGTATAACTCCTGGCGATGACGATCGACCATGGATTTATATTTTTCAGAAGTTGCTCGCAATTTATTAGTAATAAATTTATGCAGTTCCTTTAAATAATCAACATGAGCTTGCGCATCAAATGATATACGTTCATGGTTCGGGAGGGAGTGACGATTAAGTAGATGCGGTATAGGGAATCCGTAAACAATTTCGAAAGGAGATTTAGTTGTGGAGCGATTAGTAGAATTATTGAATGCAAATTCAGCTTGTGGTAGTATAAAATCTCATTATTTCGGATTCTCCCCCGTCAAACACCTAAGTAGGTCCCCCAAACTCCTATTAATGACCTCAGTCTACCTATCGGTCTGAGGGTGATATGCGCTGCTAAATTCGAGTTTGGTACCTAGTCGGGCCCATAGTGTCTTCCAACAATACCCCGTAAAACGAGTGTCCTTATCAGAAGTGATCGACCTAGGAATTCCGTGTAGTCTAACGATTTCTTTTAAAAAAAGTTCGGCGACGTGTATGACACTAGAAGTTTTTCTACACGGAATGAAATGTGGCATCTTCGAAAATCGGTTTACGACTACAAAGATAGAATCGGCCTTCTTCTGCGTGCGAGGAAGTCCTACCACGAAGTCCATCGAGATGTCATCCCATGACCGCTCAGGTATCAGTAAGGGGGTATATAATCCAGTGTTTTGTGCGTGTCCCTTATACAGCTGACAGGTGGTGTTGTGCCTAATGAATTCGGTTACATCACGCTTCATATTTGGCCAATAATAACGTGCGCTGACGATATCTAATAATTTGGACTGACCTACGTGTCCACCTAATCCAGACGAGTGGAGCTCTCTAAGTAGTGTCTCTCGAAGTGATCCTTCGCAAATGCAATGGAGAGTGCCCCTAAACAAATAACCCTCACTTACAACGTATTGTGTGGTGGGGTCAGTCCCACTGTGCTGACATGAGCTCCAAATATCGTGAAAGAACGGATCGGCGGCATATAGTTCGCGCTGTGAATCTAAATCAGTAATGCACGGTTGCAGGGTGACTAATAAATGTGTGCGACGACTAAGTGCGTCGGCTACACGGTTCGTGACTCCGGGTTTGTGTTTCAAGTGAAATGTGAACTCTTGCAGGTAAGCAACCCACTTGGCATGACGACTGATCTCCTTCTGGGAGTTCAGATGCTTCAGAACCTCATGATCGGTGTTTATGACAAACTCGCACTGAATCAGGTAGTGTCTCCAATGTCGGAGAGCCTGAACGATAGCGCATAACTCTAAGTCGTAGGTGGAATATCTAGTTTTCGCCTCGTTCAACATCTTACTAAAAAATGCGATGGGACGACCCTTCTGACTCAAAACTGCGCCAATGCCTACGATCGATGCGTCACAATCAACCTTAAATTTTTTTTCAAAATCAGGCAGCGCTAATACAAGTGCACTCGTGAGTCTCTTTAACCAAAAGAAACGCTCGCTCGCCCTCCTCAGTCCAAATAAACAATCCTTTTTTCAGACAATCAGTCACATGTGCTTTTAAGGTACTAAAGTTTCGAATAAATCGCCGATAAAAAGATGCCAACCCATGAAATCCTCGAGCCTCAGTAATCGTCGTAGGGATAGGCCACGATTCTATCGCCTTGACCTTCTCTCTATCAACTCTAATGCCCTTAGAAGAAACGATATATCATAAGAAGGTCAGACTATCAGTCAAAAACGTGCATTTCTTCAAATTTATAAATAGCGTATTTTCTCGTAGGATCTCTAAGACCTGCCTAAGATGAATCATGTGTTGTTCTTGATTAGTGTTATAAATCAAAATATCGTCAAAGTATACCACTGCGCAAACTCCTATGAGTGGCCTAAACACTTGATTCATAACTCGCATAAATGTACTTGGAGCATTGGATAGCCCAAAAGACATCACCAACCACTCGTATAATCCTTCCTTAGTTTTAAACGCAGTCTTCCATTCGTCCCCAGGCCGAATTCTAATCTGGTGGTATCCACTTTTTAAGTCAATCTTTGAAAATACACGGGATCCACTAAGCATATCTAGTATGTCATCCAACCGGGGAATCAGAAAGCGATATTTGATTGTAATTTTATTTATCGCTCGACTATCCACACACATACGCCATGTCCCATCTTTCTTAGGAACTAGGAGTGCGGGGACGACGCACAGACTCGTACTCTTTCTGACGTGACCATTCAAAATCAGATCGGTCACCTGCCTATGTAGCTCCTCATGCTCTTTTAGACTCATGCGATGGTGAGGCAAATGAGGTAAGCTAACTCCTGGGGTGAGGTCTATGCAGTGCTGTATGTTTCTCATCGGGGGTAGCTGATCGGGAAGCTCCTCCGACATGATCTCAGAGAACTCATCTATGAGGGGACGCACCGTACTAGGAATGTCTAATGTAATGGGGGTGGTGTCGATACCGGATAACATATAGACGACCTCGTTATCTTTCATCTCCTCCTGGAATTGGGACCCACTCAGTAACATGGCGGCGGAGGGGAAGGATATCGCAAAGACAGTGGTGGAAAGGAGTGAAGTCCTCTCTGGGGATTTGGGAACAAGACCATTCTTCTGGGGGAGAAGAACGATCTTGCGACCATTGCGCTCGAAGGAGTAAGAGTTCGTTACACCATCATGAACTACGTTCCTGTCGAGCTGCCAAGGTCGTCCTAGCAGAATCTGACAGACCTCGATAGTAGCTACATGACACCATACATCGTCCTGATACGTACTGCCTATGGAAAACTCTACGAGACACTGGTGCGTGATAGGAATGGTAGTGCTAGTAGTGGCCCATGACAGACTGTAGGGTTTTCCTAAGGGCTGCGTTTTTAATTTCAGCTTATCCACCATGCGTTGAGAAACAAAGTTCTCCATACTACCTCTGTCTATAATGATGGAGCAGAACTTCCCCTGTATGCGGGCGGTGGTACGAAAGATATTGTTTCTCAACCAGTCGTTGTCAGTAGGGGTCTTGGGAGTTAGAAGACTATGTTGGAGAATACACACTAACTGCTCAGGTTGTTCTCCCTCAACTTCGTACTCACCCTCTAACTCTGTCTCAGGGGTCGGGTCAGCCTGGGAGTCACTAAGAAAGACCCCATACTCGGGTTCTAACCCACTCTCAGAATCGATGATGGCGACGAAGTGGCGTCACGGACACTCATAAGATTTGTGGCCCGGCTCCATACACTTAAAGCCAGGGATTGAAAATAATATATTTATCGAATAATATATTATAATATATTGTACACAATATATTGTATTGTCCATTTGACAATAACAATATATTGTATTGTTATTTTAACAATAACAATATATTGTCAATATTATTGTACTTTTAATTTTTTTAAAAAACATAATATATAAAGATAAAATTTCATTTTTATAGATATTTGTCACAAACAATCATCTAAAACAGGCTGAACCGAAATTTGGCTGAACCTAAACTTGGTTGAACCGCTGAACCCAAACAACACCTACAAATACACGAAAATAGGGCTGAAATGAAATTCCGAAACCCTACCTCCCGACGGCTCCCTCTCGCAGTCTTCTTTTTTCTCCCGCAAGCCTGTGACAGCAGACACCTGCCGTTCTACCCATACCGCAAAGAACGAACCCCGCCGGACGTCTCTTTTCTCCCGGAAGCCTGAGACGGCAGACGCTGTGAGTTTTACCTCGACCCTGCACTTTAGAGAGGAAGAAGCTTCGTCTGCTATCGTGAATGAAGAAACAGTTGATGATGAAAACCAAAGTGACGAGGATGAGGAGCTGAACTTTTGAGAAATTATATTATAAAGTTTGTTTGTAACTTTTATTATTGGTTTTGGAAACTTTTGAAATGCTATATTATATTATCTGTTTGAAACTTTTGAAAAAATTACAATATATTGTTTTTTCATTTTTAGCATTTACAATACAATATATTGTATTGCTAACATTGCAATATAAATATATTGTATTGTTAGCATTACAATATCAATATATTATATTGTTTATTCTCAAAATTACAATACAATATCAGATAGTATTGCTCCAATCCCTGCTTAAAGCATCTAAACGTCCCAGGTTGAGGTCTAGTGCCTACAATCTCCTTGCCCTTGTTGGGAGGGGCAGGGAGTGCTGGGGTGCTCGGGGATACTACCGATCGAGAGGGCCCGACAAGAGTGAAAGTGTGAGTCGGGTGGGGCTTGTCAGTAGACTTATGCCCGAATGTCCTCTTCTGCAGCGCCTCTATTCTACGTGAGCGACTCGAAACCTCTCCTAAATCCTTGTAATCAAGGAGTTTCAATTGATCTCGAATGGAATAGCGTAACCCGTTCAGATAACGGGAAACAATTATGTCATCGTCCTCTCAGAGGTCGAGGCGAGACTGCAGGACTAGGAACTCGTTTGTGTACTCATTGACAAATAATTTGTCCTGACATAGGTTATGGAACTTACGATACAAGGTTTGCATATAATCAGACGGAATGTATCTCTTACGCAGTTGAGTTTTGAAGTCGTTCCACGTTGTGATCGGGGGCATACCTAAATTGAACCCAGACCGTTCTAACTGTCCCCACCACACTAGAGCGGACCCTTTCAGTCTAAGCGTGACATACTCAACTTGTCTAGCTTGTGACAATTGCTTCCAAGCCAGAAAACGATCAATCCTTTCACACCACTCTAAGCAACTCTCGGGCTCTATTCGCCCTTCGAAATCACCAATGTCCAGCTTGATTCCCATATCCCAACGGGGTTGGTGACGTGGTTCGTTATGTGCTTCCGGGTCGGGGTGTGCGAGTTCTCGAGGCCTATGATCATGGTCATTTTCGACCAACGGGGCAGGTGTTTAGTTGACGTGCATGGTTGCTTCGATATTATTAACTTAAGTGCGCAACCCGTTCATGATATGTGTGACACTACCCATTCCGGTGGTGAGAGTTTCGACCGTTTTCATCAAATCACTCATGCGTCAGGCCAAATCTCCAACGCTGTTTTCTAATTGATCGACCCGTTTTTCCATCGAAAAATTCAATTTTTTTTTGTTTTGTTATGTTGATAATTTTTTTTTAAAAATAGAGAGCTCCCGAGCGGGATAAAAAAATGGGTTTTTTTAAAGGAAAACAAATTCTTTTTTTTATGTAGAAATTTTTTTTAAAAAATTAAAATTTCTCTTTTTTTGTTTTTAGAAAGATTTTTTTTTTTGTTGTTGAAAAATTAAGATCGTCGGATCGACCGATTCACGATAGAAGTGAAGCGACTTCCTCTGATACCAAATGATGTAGGCTCAAATTTAGGGTTTTGGAAAATAATTATTTTTTGATTAAAGAAAATACTTTTTAAAATTCAAACCCTAACTTTCTATTTTCATTAAAAAGTATTTTCTATTTTCATTAAAAAGTATTTTCTTTAATCAAAAATTAATTATTTTCCAAAACCCTAAATTTGAGCCTACATCATGTCCCGTAGCTGGAATTAAATTCCAGCAACGATTCATGGCCTGTTTTATGCTGCCAAAGTCATCTTGTACGAGTGATGACTGCTCGCTATCACCTCCCACTGCCCGTTCCTCTTGCTTGTGATTATCTAGTATTGTAATTTTTTTTTATATAGAATATGTGGATGGATATTGCATAGTAGCATGAAGATCGTTATTTGATTATGCTACTATTTTCTATAATTTTTTTTTTCAAGTGTGGCTTTAAACCCTTCATGGAAAGGAGGACATGTTCAATTGCTTGCTTGAAAATTATTGTGAACGTTATGTTATTTGCTTACCTTGTATAAATTTATTGCTAAAGTTAATCCCGAATTGAAAATTTTAAAACATTCACATCCTGTAGATTGAGTCTGTTTGAGTCCAGTGCGCACTACACAAATAGGCATACATCAATGTTGACACCACTCCGCACAACCTACCCTGCCTCATACTATCTAATGGAATGTGTGGAGCCTTGCTTGTAACATCATTCAATTTATGGAATCTAGGCAGTGTTTTTCACTTTTGAAGACATAGACCAATGTGGAACACAATATAATAGGGATCTATGCTAATTTTTTGTATTCTTTATTGGATTTTCTTAATCCTTTGTTTTGGAACTTTTTTCATATCTGTACTACCATAATGCTCTATTGACAATGCTGCTAATACTCCGTTATGCATTTTACTATTCTGAAATTGAGACTTACGCTTCTCTTTTTTATAAATTTCATTTTCAGGTTAATGGGATACTTATCTGTGAAGCTGGTTGTATACTGGAAAACTTAAATTCATTTTTAGCAAATGAAGGGTACCAAATATATAGCGTTTATGTTTTAACCGTCTTCTGCTTCTTAACCCGTTGCTTTGTTTAGGTTGTTAATCTATTTCCAAGGTTAGGATTGGAAACCTTTCACTGTTGTAGCATGTTCAGTCACTTGCATTTTCATGTTCAGTAGCTTTTTGAAAGGCTACTCTTGATTATTCACCATAGATTTCTGAGATCTGATATATGTAGATAGTAGATCTAATTACAACGGATAACTTTCTGTTATATAAAGGTGTGCGCAACATCAATTAAGGATGATGGTATCAGACAGTCTTAGTTTCTACAGTTTCTAATGTATGCGTAACTTGCGATGCAGAAAAGATGTAGCTAACCTGCAAAAAGTCTCAATCCGAAAGTTTTTATCCAATAAAACTTATCTACATCGATGAAAAACTTAAAGAACAGTAGATGAGTCCAATTCAAGCATGAGATCTATTGCTTTTTATTAGAACACAATGACTACAATTTAGGGTAAATACCCTTGCACATGGTTAATGATTAAAGTTTGAACAATTATATACTTCGTACTTTTGGTGGCAAAGAAAAATTGAAAGCATCAAAATTGAATACTAGAGAGTGGAGGAGAAGATGAGCTTTATGAATAGGTAGGGAAGAGGAGGAGAATAGGACCTTAATGAATAGTAGTGAAGAGAGAGAAGATAACTTGGAACTCGACATAAATCTGACCCAAATTATATGCATTCTACATTATCTTTTTGGAATAGATTGATGAAACATTTCTTGTTACAGATCCTCGCTAACTCAATGAACCAAACATCGTATCTAGTCCATGAGAATTTTTATTACATTACGAAGGGAGGATGGCACCAAACCTCAGACGGTTGAGATTTTCATTAGCATGGTACCGGAGTGAGAATCTTAGGTACCAAATCCATTGGTTTACAAGTTATTTATGATAGTCCGAGTCCCTTTCTCTAATTGCAATAAAATTATCTATGGATCGAGTGGAAGATATTTTCATCAATTAAATGAAAATAAATATTCTTGAAACATTCTAGATGAACAAGTTATTTTGAACATTATTTCCTTTATAAACTAAAATATATTAAATTAATGTCATTTTAATCTAGTGACCATAAAATGATGTAAGATCCTCCCACTTTTGATGAATTTGGTCTCCAAATTTAATATTGTCAACCTATTCATAAATAATTTGAAAAAAAAATTTACAAATGAATTTATCCAAATCCTTGATCAACATTTTGTTTGTGAACTGTCATTATTTTAATTTAATTCTCACCCACATTCAGCTATGATTAAATAAATACCATTTAAGTTAATCTCAAATATCACCAATAAATGGAAGGGTTTAAATAGCATTTTCCTCCAGACATGTATACCATGGTTGGCTTTAACATCCATACCGGCAATCATTTATCAAGCATCCAATTAACTTAATAGTCAGCACATGCACAAACTCATTTATCAAGCATCCAAATAACTTTATTGCAAAGTCATGCATGAACTCTGGATGTTTGCAAGCTAAATCGGAAACTTACTATTACCATGAGTTCATATACCCTGAATTGCAGGGAAGCTGGTCCCTCTCTCACTTTTAACATTGTGGTGGGAAATCCCCGTCAATACTCCTTTAGAAATCAAATATAAACATAGAAAACTACAACTGGCCTCACCATGATGAGATTATCATCTCTGCATTGTCCTCATTATGCACACAAAACCAGCACATTTATTTATATACTTTATTATGTAAAGAGCAATAATCAAATGAACATATTTATAAGAAATAAGTTTTTAATACATCTTAATCACCCAATGTACTTAGAATTTATCAGCACTTGGATCATTAACATCTTAGAGCAACATACAATACTTTACTTTTCTATGATTAACAAACTGGTGCACTGTTGGGTGAGTATTGTTTTCCATGTTGCTGCCCCAACTTATTATCTGCAAGTCACTCACATCATTCATGCATTAGGTTTCATTTGCTCGCTTTCATTGTGTTTGATTGAAATGCTGACCTTACCGCCAGATTTCGGCCTTCGCCCTCCCTCCTACAAATTGGGCCCCAAATTTTACGAGACCTTTTCGATCCTCCAATGCATCCGCGAGGTTGCATAACAGCTCCAACTCCTGCCGGAGGCTCGCATACATGACGTCTTCCATGTATCTCTACTGAAGCCATTCATGTGCACCACTCCGAAGGAACCATTGGTTCATTTGCCACCAGAGCTTGAGGACAAGCTGCCTTTCGACCGGGATGGAGATGTTGTGGACCCATGTAAGGGTCACATGTATTTACGACATATCCAATCCACCAGGGATTGATCATTTTCTATTTGCACTTTTTATCACACTTTTTATAGCATTATTTATACTTTTAGTTGCGTATGTGTTATTAGACTTGTGTTTTGGCTCAAGTGAGGGGCTTGAAATTATTTGGATGACTTAGTTTGAGTGGAAAGGCAATTCGGAAATTATTATCCAATTCTCCCTCTCTCTTTTCCTTTCCTTCTATCCCTATATAAACTCTTGTCTCTCGACTCTCACATGTAACTCACACACCCGTCAACATTACCCGCAAGACGAGCCCTAGCAGCGAACGATAGCTCTACTGGGATTTCTCTTCTGGATTTCTCCTCCGCAACCATAGCTCCACCAAGATCTAGGAAAGGGGACTCAAATCCCTTGGGGGACTTCTCCCTCGCTCTCCCTAACACTCAATCTTAAACTAGAACACACAACATAATTATTCGAGCTGCCCAAGTAGCTAAGTACTAATCTGATTAAAGTCTTGGTGTAGCCCATTAAGGAACTCAAATACCCTGTTGCGTCTTCACGAGTTCAAATCAAGACATCATCCCTTCGACTTACCAAAGTGAGAGTCAAAATGACCATATTCTTGGTACAGTTGAGTAAACTCTAAGTAATAAATTGTGAGAAAATCACCTCGGTGAAGGAGAGATATGTTCTGTCTTAGTTGCAATATCTATGCATCATTGCCTTTGCAGGGCTAGGCACACTCCACCCTTTTCCAAATCTCAGTACCACTGCCCATAAACAAATCGTTGCGAGCAATGGATTCTTGCATGAGAATTTTGAGTCACGATATGTCTAAGGAGTTATTTAACTCCCTCTGCCTCCAATCCTCCGAGTTCTTCGCAGATTCCCTGATGGTGCCATGACATAACCAAATAGGTGAAGACTCTTTAGCGCCAAGATGATGAAGCAAGACTATGAGACATTGTTGGGGTCATCTAAATGAATGGCCCTGAGAAATCCCGGGTGAGTAACAACTGTCATTGAGGTAATGGAATAATTAACACTTCCTGGTGACACCCAAGAATCGAAATATTAAGATCATCGCATAAGGGTGATTGACACTAGTTGAGAGGATGACATGAGCCCAGCGGGCATGAGCTTGCTATCGAGAAAGGAGCCTGGTGGAAGCTCCCTGCGACGAGCGCTCTCTGTCGAGGAAGGGAGTCGAGAGTGGAGCGAGTGGTTGAACGCTCAACTTAGTGGAGTGATCAACAGAGAGGACACAAATTTGAAGATGCGAGCGGGGCGAACGAGCTGAGAAGATGTGAGCACTAAGGCACGTTGAGCTTGATTATGGGCCTAGGATGTGCTCTAATACCATGTTGGAGAAATAAAATGACTTAATTAGTTAATTCATTAACTAGTAACCATCTCTTCTTTATATATGCAAAGGTAAACATACAATAAAGAGCAACAAAAATACACGAATACCTGTAAATTCTAACAATAACTTTCTTCTAAGCTTTCTTCTAGGACATGATAATTAGAATCTACATTAAAGCCTTTATAATCATCTTTTGAATTATCTCTTAAAACTAAAGTATGCTCTTCTAAATCAAGAATGTTGACACAAATTGAATTTTCACGAGTATGGAGTAAATGATTTTGTTAACAGACTAAAAGAGACTGATTGATCAAGCCTTGATCCTATCTTTAAATCTTTTGGTTCATATACTTATTATGATAGTTCAAGCCAATAAGCTCTCCACTTTCTATTACCAATACATGAATTAGAGCGCAATAGAACTCTCAAATTGAATGCAATTACGAGGGATGCTTGTGCCTAACCCCAAGCTTTTGGTTCTTCCTTGAAGTCTCCCTCAAAAGGAGAGATAACAAACCCTAATGACTCCTACAAAAAATAACATGCATAATGACTATACACAATAAAAGTATCCATATCGATGTCGTCGCTCGTGCGTAATAATATATTCATCCTGAAAATCGACCTTTATCCCAAGATCGAGGTGCCGCCCACCGTCTAGTAGTGGTACGCCTTCAGGGTGGTTTCCGCTGAGATGCTTGGGGCTTGTCCGTCGGTGCATGTGATCGTATGGATTGGACATGCAGTGAGTTGGGATATGACGGTTGTTGTATGGAGGCACGATGGGTGGCCGAATTAGAGATGGTGTTAGTGTTGGAGCTTTAGAAGGAGGGACAAAATATTGGTGGTAGGGGGGACTTGTGTGAAGTGGACTTAGATTGAGGGTCCGTGGAAGTCGCAAGGAATTCCGTCTCCACGAGTATAGAGAGGTCCATGGCTTAGCTGACAATAGACGAATGGAGGGTGAGGAGGTGAGCTCAGATATAAGAATGTAAGCCGTGCATAAAATAGCCCAAGTAGTGGTCGGGTGGAAGACTCAAAACATGGGTGGCCAGCTTAATAAATTCATCCATGTAAGAGTCCATGGAGCTCATCTGGCGGACCGTGCAAAGGTATTTGATCATGGTGACAGAGTCGCGGTGATCATAGAACTGAATGAGTGCCTCGGTGAGAGTGGCGTGAGGCCTTGAGAGGTCGGGCAAAGCCACCAGATCCCATTTAAGTGTGAACCCTTACATTAAGATAAGGGCCGTGGAGACCTTTTGCTCCCGAGGAGTTTGGTGAATGTCAAAATACTTCTCGATGTAGGCAATCCAACCCAGAGGGCTGGTCCTCTTGAATGTGGGGATGTTGATGCAGGGGGAAGAAAAATGATGCAATCCTACAAAAGTGAGCTCGTGAGGGGACAATGCATCGAGGGATCCCAAGACAGAGGCCGAAGGAGGCCCAGAGTGTTGGCCGATTTGAATGTTGTGGAGTGGTGCCATAATCGACCCGAACTACTAAGCTTTGTCTTCAAAGCGAGTGTTGATGGTGGCGAGGGCCTGTTCTAGGGCCTCCACACAGTTCTTCATCGATTGGTGGGTCTTGGGCATAAACAGAAGATGGTATAACTGACAGTGCTGCAGAGGGAGATGCAGAACTGTCTTGCAACAGCGGGGGGGGGGGGGGATCTACGCTTTGATTTGGGATAGCAAGCCAAGACAGAATAGACGAATGAAGCGCGGAGGGCTTAAGATGCCGCTGCGTCGATGTGGCATTGACTGTCGCGGTATATAAAGTTGGGAACGTGGGATTTGGCGCTGTGGAGTGCCGAAAGTGAGCTGCAAGGCGGGATCAAATGATCCGACACTGGACCACCTGTTAGTGATCAAGTAGGGAGGAGTGTAGAAGATGTAGGAGGAGATGGACGGAAATGATTTGCGTAGAAGAAGCAGTTGCGACGTTGGATGGTTGCTGTTGGCAAATTTTGTGAGCTCAGGATCGGAGCCGCTGAACGTTGAAGGGGTACTGAGAGGCGTGATCGAACGGTCTGACACAGGACTGGCTGGAAGATCTCGTGCGGACCGGGACAAGAGCGTCACGGGTTGTCGCTGCAGAATCACTTTACGCGGGTTGAGAGGGGGATCACCATGCGAACTATGGTCGTGAGAGTGTCGCTCTGCAGGAACGAACCAAGAGGGACGAGATCCGACGGCTAAGAGCGGGCGGAAATAGCTAGGTCGGTCCAATGTTACCAATAGAATAATTATATTATAATAGAACTCACTAACTGGATCCATCACGAGGGATATTCGTGCCTAACCTCTGAAGGATCGTTCCTCCTTGAAGCCTCCCTCAAAATGAGAGATCCCAAACCCTAATGATCAAATATTTCTAATACCACTAAATCTCTTTCTTATATATGGAGGGGAACTCACTTGCAAATTACCACAATACCCCTTACTAAATAAATTACATAAAGACCCCTACAAAAATAAATATACATAATGACCATATACTGGCATAATCAAAGATACATAATGCCAGGGCGGTCGACCATGCAAGCTATACATCTCTTGAGGAGTCTCATTGACAATTACCGAGAATGAAAACAAGATTTACATATGCTGTTCATCGATCTTGAGAAGGCTCATGATAGAGTTCCAAGAAAGATCTTATGGATAATCTTAGAAAAGAAAGATGTAAATGTATCACACATTGACATAATCAAAGATATGTATACAAATTTAGTGACAAGGGTGAGGAAATGTGGAGGATTAACACAGGAATTCTCTATCACTGCTTGCTTACATCAAGGTTCAGCTTTAAGCCCTTATCTCTTTTCCCTTGTCTTAGATGAGCTCCCCAAACATATCCAACAAGCAATACCTTGGTGTTTATTTTTTGCGGATAATATCGTTTTGGTCAATGAGACGCGCGAAGGTGTAAATGCAAAACATGAATCTTGGCGTGACACATTAGAAAAGAAGGGTTTTAGGTTGAGCAGGGCAAAGATGGAGCATATGGAGCTTAAATTTAGCAGTGCAAGAAGGACAGATGACTTCGTTATTAAGTTTGGTGATCAAAATATTTTCCGTAGTGAGTGTTTTAAATATCTTGGATCGATAGTTCAAGAAGGCGGAGGTATTGATTAAGATGTGACACATAATCCAAGCGGGTTGGTTGAAGTGGAGAGGCATGTTAGGAATCTTATGTGATCTTAAAGTACCATTAAAACTTAAGGCCAAGTTTACCGTTCTGCAATTAGACCGGCGATGCTCTCTGGTTCAGAGTGTTGGGCAGTGAATTGTGTACATGAGCAAAGAATGGGAGTTGCGGAAATGAGAATGCTTAGGTGGATGTGTGGACACACGAGACTGGATAAAATTCGGAATGAATGTATCAGGGATAAGACAGGAGTAGCACCAATTGCAGAGAAGATGCGAGAAGCTCGACTGAGATGGTTTGGACACGTACAAAGGAGACCATTAGAGGCACCTGTTAGGCGTTGAGAGATGTTAGGCGTTGAGAGATTCTAATCACTAGGCATGTTAAATGAGGGTGGGGTAGACTAATAAAAACTTGGAATGAAACTATAAGGAAAGACATGATGTACTTGAGCATTAGTCAGATTATGACAAAAGATATGACACAATGGCGACAAAGGATCCATATAGCCGACTCCACTATAGTGGGATAAATGCTTGAGTGTTGTTGTTGTAATGACCATGCACAATAAAAGGATTCATATCATTGCAGCCGCATGTGCGTAGCACTTTCTCTCTGCATACCTTCATTATTCCTAAATATCTTTTTTGTGATCAATGTAGTAGTGAATAACTCATCTTGATGCCTAATATCATCTAATGTGATTTCTTGTCTCTCAATTGTTCTTATTATACATTAAATAGTGATTGCCACTTTTTCTATCATGTCCGGGATAGTATTTTGCCCTTGATTTACTTGAGTAGCCACTAATCATGGGAAAGGTCAAAGTTTGTATGTAATGTAACTACTGTGCATTTTAATGCTTAAGATATGTTTTTGATATGCGATATGCTAAAGACCAGCAAACAAAAAATCTTGGCAACAACTACTTTGAGTTAATTTTTTGTGGGGTTTTTGGCTATAAAAAGAAATCCTAAGACGAGACAAACCAAACCTTGTTGGTATAGTCATGCAATTAATAACTTTTAATATAGGGAGACCGAACTTGACACTTTAATTTTATTTGTAGACGTGTTGGTTTTTGTTTACTTACTATGAATATTGTATTATCGTAGTATGCCATTTTTATATCTGTTTCACTTTGCTTGGTAGGATTTCAGGTATGCCTTTTTCACTTTCTCTAGTGGGGACCATTTCAATCTTTATGGATAAACATCTTTCGGGCCTTGTGATGGCTCTCCCTCCCTCTGAAGCTTGTGCAGTAGTATTTTACCTTTATGTTATTATTTCATTAGAGGTCCGTAGCATCTCATCTTCGAATCTTTAAGGCTACATAACCTTAAGCAATCTACGGGTATTATGACACCCGAATACGTCTACAATGCTTAGCATGCATAACTTGTACTACTCTTTGTGTTCCAAGATGGATACCAACTTGGTAATTTTGATAATCGATATCTATATGGAAATTTTGAAGGGATTATTGTGTACAATTGTAACCCACTCTATCCAAATGGTTGTTTCTGTATTCAAATCATGATCTTTGAAGTCATAATGGAGCTACTTAACTATAGTTTCAACATGTCCATCAATTTAGTAGATGATAAAAGGCTTAATCAATGTATAACCACTAATGTCGGTCTGAATTTGGGTTCTTGCACTTAATTTGCAATTCATGATTCTGATACTCTGTAAGATGCATGGTTAAATAAGGCTTACTTCACCATTCAGTTAAAATATTTCTGCCACTGGTGTTTTGAAAATAAAATTAAAAATTGAACTCATCGGTGCACAGTTTGCTGGTCCAACCTTTCATTGTAGCTTCTACTTGTCCGACTAGTTTTGCCTGGCCAGCTTGGAAATACATTAACAACTGAATTTGTTTGCTCAAGGAAAAATGACATTTATATTATTAACTCTTTCGACCTTCATATTATTAACTCTTTCGACCTTCATATTATTAACTCTTTCGATATTTATTTTAGACATAGGTCAGCCAGAACAACAATACACAAAATGGTCTTAGAGATTGTAGCAGCTTAGCACTGTGGAAGATTGTTCGGAACCCCTTGGTTGGGTCTTATGGGGGTTCCTCCCTTCTTCAGAGAAGCAAAAGATGCATAGGATGTGGTCTTAAATTGAGTGGGGCGTGTGGCCTGAAAAATTCACTGAGATTATGAAAGAGACAATTTTGAGAGAAAACAATTAGCTGAGAGTGTTTGAACATGGTCTGATTCATTATCAAGTATTTTTATGTAATCAGGTCCTTTTACGTAATCAAGGTATTTTAATGTAATCAGTTAAACTTAACTATTGAAAATTCAAAGAACGAATCTGAAGGTTAAGCAAAGTACTTTCCTAGATATTTTTATGAATATAGCAGCATCTGCCATGGGATTGAGCAGATTAAGATCATATGCAAAAAAAAATAATCATATTTTATTATTCCGGTTTCATTTTTCGGCGTTTTATATACTTTACGGGTCCACACAACAAACAGGAAAAATATGTGAACTGAACCTTCATGTTTCTCTTTAAGGAACTTAGAAATATAATATTTTGCAGTTATATCATGCCACTCGATCTAGGGGCAAAAGGAAGCTGTCAGATTGGCGGTAATGTTTCCACGAATGCTGGTGGTCTTCACTTTATACGATATGGATCACTTCATGGAAATATACTAGGTAAATAGCGCATCCTATAAATGAATGTACTTCATCTTGTAAATCATTGTATTGTCTTTTTGTCTCTCTTCATAATATTACTGTGGCTAAACATTGGTTTGTAAAAAAAAATTAACTTACACAATAGATAATGAGTTATTTCTGGATTTATTTTCTACCCTTTTTAACTTATCATTTCCACATAATTTATTATAATTATTATTATTTTATTGTGAAGTTGTTTATCAAAAGTATTTAATCAATGCTCTCTTAGTTCAATGCCAAACTTCTTGATGTTGAATTCCTTATTTTATCGGTGATAGGTTGCATTATTGACCAAATCTTGAAAACTTCATATGCTGCTGGACGAACCTAGAGATAGTGAGTGTGTAATCGTGCCCTAACATAACTATAATGAATGAATGTTAGTGTAGTATCGTGGGTTGATCTAAATGGTGCGTTGTCCATACAATTTTCCGACCAACAATTACAATAATTAATGAAATTATTAATAGAGCCCACTAACATTCACACTAGAGATTAGACATTAGAAAAATAAGCAAGATTCAGTTAAATTAAAGGGAAATGCTTTAATTAAATGGCAAGCAAATAAACCCTACAAGTAGAATAAGTTAAAAAAAGGGGAGCCCGGTGCACAAAGCATCCCCACATGGTGAGGGTCCCGGGGAGGGTTCCACCACAAGGGTGAAATGTAGGCAAACCTTACCCTACATTTTTGCAAGAGATTGCTTATAGTACTCGAACCCGTGACCTCAAGGTCACACGAGAACACCTTAACCGCTGCAAATGGAACAAGTAATGTGCAAATTTAGTACAAGTTAATATCTTGAAAGGAATCAAGCGGATAATGAAATTGAGTCCAAAGTTCGTTGGCCCATTCGAGGTACTCAAGTGCATTGGTGAGGTTGCATAGAAGGTAGCCTTACCTGAGGAAATGAGTGGATTACTTGACATATTTCACGTCTCCTATCTGAGGAGTATATTCAAAGATCCTAGTCAGGTGATCAGTACTAAGCATGCACCAATCGAATCAAATCTTAGTATCTATATTAAGTCAGTCAGGATAGTGGATTTAAGGATTTAGAAGCTCCAGAACAGATATATCCGTTTTGTAAATGTCCTTTGGATGAAATGTGCTCAACCAGAGTATACATGAGAAAAAGAAGATGAACTTCAGAGCAATGAGGAATGTCTTTCTTTTTTAACCAAGTATGATTGTATTTTTCAAAGATGAAAATTTTATTAGGTGGAGAGATTTGTAACATCCCTAATTTTTAATACAAAAATAATTAAATTCCAGGGCCGGATCGCGAATAAATTTTCATCAACATTGCGATGTGATCAAGGTATTTATATCATAATTTAAATTTCTCGTGTTAAATCATAATTTTTGTCAACATTGCCATGCGATCGAGGTATTGATATCATAATTTATGTTTCTCATTTTAAATCATTATTTAATTAATTTGCGAATTTACGAATTTTGGTGTCAGCGCGTTTTCGTATTTTGCGAGGGCCTAGCATGTTGACTTATAAGTTTAGATAGGAATGGAAGTACAATAACAACACTCAAGCCTTTATCCCACTATAGCGGGGTCGGCTATATGGATAATTTGTCTCCATTGCTCCCTATCTTTAGTCATAATCTCACTAATGCCTAAGTACATCATGTCTTTCCTTATAGTTTCATTCCATGTCTTTATTGGTCTACCTCTCTCTTGTTTAACATGCCTAGTGACTAGACTCTCAAATGCCTAACATGTGCCTTTAATGGTCTCCTTTGTACGTGTCCAAACCATCTTAATCGAGCTTCTCGCATCTTCTTTGCAATTGATGCTACTCTGTCTTATCCTTGATACATTCATTCCTAATTTTATCCAGTCTCGTGTCCACACATGCACCTAGCATTCTCATCTCCACAACTCCCATTTTTTGCTCATGTACACAATTCACTGCCCAACACTCATAACCATTGAGCATTGCTGGTCTAATTGCAGTACGGTAAAACTTGCCTTTAAGTCTTAATGGTACTTTACGATCACCTAAGATCCCCGACGCGCCTCTCCACATCAACCAACCCGCTTGGATTCTATGAGTTACATATTTATCAATACCTCCATCTTTTTTAACTATTGATCCAAGATATTTAAAATACTCACAACGAGAAATATCTTAATCACCAAACTTAATAATAAAGTCATCTGTCCTTCTTGCACTACTAAATTTAAGCTCCATATACTCTGTCTTTGCCAAGGTTCAAGTTTTGCATTTATACCCTCGCACGTCACATCGACCAAAACGATATCATCCACAAACAATAAACACCAAGGTATTGCTTGTTGGATATGTCCGGTGAGCTTATCTAAGATAATTGTAAAAAGATAAGGGCTTAAATCTGAACCTTGATGTTAGCCAACAGTGATAGAGAATTCCAGTGTTAATTCTCAAGATGTCCCAACCCTTGTCATTAAATTTGTATATATATCTTTGATTATGTCAATGTATGATATATTTACACCTTTCTTTTCTAAGACTCTCTATAAGGTCTGTTTTGAAACTCTATCATAAGCCTTCTCAAGATCGATTAACAACATATGCAAATCTTATTTTCTTTCTCAATAGTTGTCAATGAGTCTCCTCAAGAGATGTATAGCTTCCATGGTCGACCGTCCTGGCGTGTACCCAAATTTATTCTCCGAGATGTTAGTCTCTCGTTGTACTCTTCTTTCTATTACTCGTTCTCATAGTTTTATGGTATGTCTCATTAATTTAAATCCTCTGTAATTAACACAATTTTGTATATCCCATTTGTTCTTATACAAATGTATCAAGATACTCTCTCCATTGGTCTGATATTCTCCTTGACTTAAGTATCTTATTGAGAAAACATGTAAACCACAAAATTCCTTCATTCCCTAAACATTTTCATATTTCGATGGGTATATCATCTGGCCCAACCGACTTTTCATTTTTTATCTTCTTTAGAGTACCATTTACTTCCGTTGAATTTTCCGATAAAGCGTTATATTTCTTATCTCTCCGATTACTTAACTTTACCAAGTACAATTCATTGTCTTTTGTTTTATTATAAAGTTGATAAAAATATCTTTTCCATCGCTCTTTAATATCTATATCATCCGTCAAAACTGTATTTGTTTCATCCTTTATATATTTTGCTTGACTTAAATCTCGTCTTCCTTTCTCTAGCTCAAGCAGTTTTATATATGTCGTGCTCTCTATGTTTGGTATCTAATTGCTTGTAAATGTTTTGATAAGCTTGACTTCTTGCTTTATTTACTGGATGTTTAGCTTCTTTTTTAATGATTTTATACCTGACTAAGTTTTCATTATTCTTACAAATATAGTGTGATTTATAATTGATCCTATTTGCCCTCATTTTGTCTTGCACTTCCTCTTTCCACCACCGTGATTTTTTATTTGGGGGCGCACGATTTTTTTGATACTCCAAGTTCTTTCCACTTATCCTTAAATGTGAAGACGTAATTTATCATGAGACATTAGGATCAACATAATGATCATTAGCTAGTTTAATAACCGCAGTCTTGAAAACAACCTTTTTTCCATCTTCAAGTTTCACCACCGAATTTTTGACAACAATTTTGTCATTGTTTTAAATTTATTATATTTAATTTGTATGTTCAAAACAAATAACCTATGTTGTGTTGTCAAACTTTATCCTAGTATGACTTTGCAATCATTACAAATCATTTATCTATTTTGCGAGTCATAAAATAATCAATTTGTGACTTATTTGATCTGCTTTTAAACATAATTAAATGTTCTTCCCTCTTTATGAAAAATGTATTTGTTACATTTAGCTCGTGTGCTATGACAAAGTCTAGAATGATTCATTCTTCTTAATTTCTTTCTCTCTATCCAAATCCTCCATGAATGACTGCATAATCTACTTTTTCCTTCCCTATATGTCCATTTAAGTCTCATCCTATAAAAATCTTCTCTAATTGTGAGGATTTCCTTACTAAATCATCAATTTCTTCCCCAAATTGCATTTTAATATCTTCACTTAATCATACTTGTGTCACATAAGCACTATTCACATTAATAGTTTCATTTCTTATGACTAATTTAAAAGTTAAGATTCTATCATCTTTTCTACTTATCCCAACTACTTCATCCCTCCAGGTAGTGTCCACAATAATATCTACTCTATTGTTTGTTTTATTTTTTTATGTACCATAATTTAAAACCTGAATTGTCCAAAAATTTAGCTTTTCACCAACACATCTAGTCTATTGCAGACATAAAATATTTATCGTTCTCCTAATCATCGTATCTACTACTTCCATCGCTTTTCCAGTTAACGTACCTAAATTTTAACTTCCAAATCTAAGTCGGTCACAAATCCTACAACATACTTCCCTAGGACGTCTAATATTTGAGGACTTTGTCCTATTTATCACTACACCCAAGTTCTCTTGGAGGTGCAACAGTCCTTGCCAAGACGTCGCATTCAGATCATACGACGATGACTCTTGCATATTTAGCACTACATCCAAGTTCTGGAGATGCAACGATCCTTGCCAAGACGCCGCATTCGGACCATGCAATGCGTTCCTTAGGTAGAACAACTTAGCTTTTTCACAATTTCTCAAATGATCCATATTCATAAAAGTGACTAAATTTTTTGTTGGTCGTCTACCTAACACAACCATCACCATTTTTCATCCGGGCTTGTGACCGACATAGGCTGGTTTAGAGAGGAATGATAGTATTGTAATAAAATTGAAATGCTTAATTCCCTCTCTTATTTTTAAGCCTAGCCACGTCCCCCCTCCCTTTTCACAATTTAATTGGATTAAAACGGCAACCCTCTCAGTTTTTAAAACTGCAAACTCTCTGAGAACCAGTGCACTTAAAATTAAGGCTCTCCCGCTTTTTCTGTTCTAGCGACGGGCGATTCACCATCGTTCCTTCTCATCGTCAGCAACAGGCGTATAAAACCTCTCTGGAAACCCTTGTCGACGCCTCCTTTCTACTTGAGGAGACTGGTCAACGCCACTTTCGACGATTCCGACTTCCAGCCAACTCCTACCAGACAGAGTTTGATTTGCCCCTGTGCAGGTATCCAACATAGTTTTCTCTCCCTTGGAATTCTATGCTTCTTCCTTCCCCATTTTCAGTTTCAGATATTAGGAGTAATGATTTTCCTCCTTCCTTTGATTTTGGTAATTGAACTTTCCTTTTCCCCTCCCATGACAGCCCCTGTTGAGGCTGATTTTGTTTGTTGTTTCTACACATGTATCTTGCATCTTCTCTCACTAATTTCTTTGAAGAAGAAATCTATTTGGTTTTCAGCCGACCTTAAGAGGAAGAGTTAATTCAAAGATTTAGTTTCATTGCCTATAAACTTACTTTGGCCTTCCGTTTAAATTTAAGATTTGAGGGTGCACTTTGGGAGTAGATCAAAGAACCTTCCTGTTCTTTTTCCATTGTTTGGAAAGAGGTTTTGATTTTCATTTCATGCAACTTATTCTCTTCCTTACAATATTGGAATGGCAGTTTAAATTCATCAAAACCTTAAAAGAGTGAGAGTAATCCCTAGAACTACTCACTTCACTTATTAATGCTGTTTAGGGTTTTATATTATTTTGGTGTTGGTTTAGCGACGTGATAGATCAGAGAACGTCGCATAATTTCCAATTAAACCTTGTGAATCATGCCGTCATGTTGCGTCTATGAGCACCTCAACACCGTGGTAAGAAACTTTATTCCTTTTTTCTAGACATACTACATATTACTGTATGAATTGTTCTTTTATAGTTTAGACTTTAGAGAATACATGTAACCATGGAAACCGTATATATCAAGATTCAATAGTAGTTAATGATAAGAAACTATAAACCTAGCAAAGCGTCAAGCTAATATGAGTAGATCATGTCTTAGCATAAGTAATGTATTTTTCTTTCAGTTAGACCCCCACAAATTTTGTGAAAATATACAGTATATGTAATCACGTGACTCTTTATAAATGCGAGAAAATATTAAACCACATAAGTATGTATATATGATGGTTAACTTGTAAGTGACATTGTGTCTAAGACATTCAAATGAATAAGTATGCAATCCAACATCTAATAATAGGGATGCACGATTTAGGCTTCCTCACGTGATAGATAGAGGCGCATTATCTTACTCATAGGGCTTAACAGACCTTATGAGCCTCAAGTTGGGGAGACGACATCCCATATAAAGATTAGAAAATGCGAGTCTGTGTTTGCGAGACACTAGAAGACCTGTGTTTGTTTGTAGAGACTCCCATCGTTAGAATGCACATAAAAATCTACTTAACCTAGAACAAGTAGAAAAGCAATTTTAAAACACCTATAATTCAGGTGTATGCTGGAATCTAGACATTCCTATAGCTTAACGATTTTGAAACTTGAACAAAAATGTAGATTATGATCACATTAGAATAGACATTTATGCTTAAAGTATTTTGATAGAAAGCATTCATAGACTTGTAGTAAATTTTCCGCAACTAACAAACACACTTTTTTTTTCAAATTATTTTTAGTGTTTGTAAAGAGAAATGAAATTAAAATACTTGGCGCATATTCATTCATCCATATAGGGGAGTTTATAGCATTACAATAAGACTCAAAAACCTAACTCATAGCGTGGGACTAAACCTTGAACATACTAAAATATCCAAATATTATAATTCTAACACCCCCCCAAACTGGAGGTGAAATCATCAGATTGAACACAACATAAATGGAGAGGTGAATGGTGGTTGGCAACGTGGGACAAAAGAGCAGCCACCGAGCAAGGTTTTCAGGATTGAGATCCTAGATGAGATCATTTCGAGGTCGGATCAGATCAGATAGTAGGGTCAGATCGTGAATCACTTTACAAAATCAGGATCAATTTACAAAATTTGGATCGTATGATTGTAAGATCCTATGATCCGGACCGCGATTCTGACAATCATGCCACCGAGGCCCAACAACGTGTCATCGGGGATTCTCCAATCAGGCATAAACCACACGACATTGGTCCACAAACCGACCATGATCACGTTGGATGCTTCCGAAGCTGAAACTAGGTCAACCAAGAATGGCCAAACGAACTCTATCTCAAATCGAAGAAAAATGAAATTAAAATATTTGGTGCATGTTCATTCATCCACATAGGGGAATTTATAGCATTACAATAAGACTCACAAACCTAACCCACAATGTGGGACTAAACCTTGAACATATTAAAATACCCAAATATAATAACTCTAACAATGTCATTAGAAGGATTGATTTTTCGTACTCTCCAGTGAGCTGACCCATTTTGGGTATTTCTTTTCAGGCGTCACAAGTGGAGAGTTACGCCTATGATAAGTGTTCACGATTCTCCATTTTTGTTTGCTTTTCATTCAGTTGTATTACTTGTAAAACCCCTGTCTAGTTTAACAACAAATCAGCAGTGCGGTCGGGCCCCGCGATAAGAAGTAAACTAAGTAGGGGTGCTGAAACTGATACATACCAGGCATAAATAAATATTCTAAAAGAAACTTACAGCGGAAGTAATATAAGCAGTTAATGGTAAACAAGGGTACCTCAAATATTGATTCATAGAGCCAACTAATAACAGTAAGAATTATAAAATCTGATTCAATGAAAGCTTACAAATTGCCTGATACATTGAAAACATGAGACAATTTCAGAACTTAAAGTCCAAAGATCAAGTACAACTACTGAAATAAAATACAATTGAAGAAAAAGGCAACCTAAAATGAAGAACCGCGATGCTTATCCTAAGTATAGCTCTCCACTGATGACCCCTGTAAAAATAAGTTCCAACTAAGTCAGGATCACTGGAGAGTAAGAAATACTACTTCTCCCAGTAAGTAGTAACATTAGAAAAAACATAAAATTTGTTTGTATGCATAAAAATATGAGTTTTTACTTTTCAGTGTAGGTTTCTGATTGTTCTGTCTGCTGATTATTTAACAATTTTTGAGAATATGCTTTATGAAACCGCCTTAGTATCTGAGTTCTTATTTGTGTTGATTTTAGGTACTCTGAATTCCTTAAAAGATTACGTATTCAAATTTTATAAGTTCTAATTTATTGTACTTAATCTAATTATGGAGCCCAAATGGCGACTCGTGGGCACCCTGAACTGATCTAAAGTGCTCCCTGAGTGGGATGCAAGGTCGCATCTGAAAATCTCCAAGTTTGAAACTGTGGCTGACGACTGCACATCTGAGGCTCATGTGGACTGCTGACTAGATGAGTATGATGTCACTAATCTGAAGTGTTTTTTGTCCTGAGTTTTTGTGTTTACCCTAGTCGTAATTAATCATTTTAATTAATCATGCTTGTTCCTTAAGTATTCTGTTTTCTATTTTCTGTTCTAAATGACAATTTTCATTGAATTAATTGTTGGTTAATACTTATATATAAGTTGTTCGTGACGTGATTTGATTTGTAACATGTAAATATATATATCTTACCGTTGATATGCATTTAAAAGAAATTCAATTTCTGTTTTTATGCATGATTTTTTGGGGTTTATGAATCGTGTCTGCTGTAACATCTAATAGATTTCACAATTTGTTTATTAAATCTTGTTATTATTGACGATCATGTACAAAACTAAAAACTGTAGTCTAAGTGACAACTTATGGTTCCCTGAACTGAAAATCATTTGAGGAGAACACAAACTCCTATCTGAGGAGTTCCATATCTGGAATCAAGGGTCATCGACCCTAAGTTTGAATCTCGTATGGTTGGCTGCAGACCCTGCGAATACGGTGGCGTGTCTCCACCAAAAGAATGAGGGTGAACCGCTCTCGCCATTTTATGGATTGATCCGATCTTGTTCTAATTGTGAATTTTGCTATTATTTTAGTGATTGATTGTATGTTCTGCTCTGACAATTTCATTACCATCAATTTCATGATTTTTGGCTAAAAGTATCTAATTCTCAATCATATTAACTTATCCCTTCGTTGTTTGTCTGATTTATGAAGAACTTGTTTCTTCATATACGTTTATTGAGATAATTTAATACATGAATTATCCAAAATGATATGTCTAACTGAAAGAAGTCAATTTCTTACTGCGGTGTAGTTGTCTAGGTTACTATGAAACTCCTAAAATTTCCTTTCTAGTTTTACGTCGAGTAGCAATGGTCGCTCGTAGCCTGAAATTCACCATATACCTTAATCAAGTTGTTAAGTACACCAATAATAACTTACCATCCTAAGAATTTATAAGGATTGACATGAAACATTTAAAAGGATTGTTACCTTGTCCCAAAACAGTGTGAATCTACATAGCAAGCCAATACTTTTTTGAATGCAAGGGATTATGAGTCAATTTCTGAAATCGAAAGAAAGAAGCATAGAAGACTAAATTTAGTAAGGTTTGCTGTCAACATTTCACAGAGACTCGCCGAAAATGACAAGATTCACAGACTAGGGCTGAAGGGGGTCTCACTCTTGTAGGATCTGAAGGGAGAAGTGCAGAAACCTTGCTTCCTGGATTTGAAGGAGATGATCAGAGATCTAGGAAAGAAAATATTGTGTGCTAACAAATGGTGGTTACCATGCAATGATGAGTACAGAAGAAAGATTGATTACTTACGAGTAGAAGCCAAAGGGAACTGATTGTACGGAAACAGGGCTCACCGGCCAAACTAGGGCACAACATAACTGTCCTTGCGATTTGCTGATGGCGATATCAACTCTAAAGGAGAACTGCCAGCCGGTGATTGCAGAATAGAGGGTGGTTCCGTTTATTAGAGTTGCCTGCGAGCAGCAGAGGAGGAAGCGGATGCCGAATCTTTCTCTTATCTTGGTCGAGAGGGAGAAAGAACGAGCAGCTGCTTACCCTCTCCAACGAGCGCATATTGGGATTAAAGAAACACGTACGGTTACACAAACCTTGGGGGGAAGGGAAATAAATTGTGGATCTGTTTTTAATGAGGGAAAATTGGAAATTTCAGCCATATTACAAAATTGCACTACCTTTAAAAACCTTCCATTCCATGATGCTGCTCCCTCGCACAAAATTTAATTTTTGCCAATACTAAACTTGCAAACCTTTAAAATAAGATTTCACACGGGGCAAAGACCGTGAGAGTTAAACACACCTCGATTCGACGACTGCGCGTATAAATGATTAATCGCGATCGAATCTTTAAATTAATTTTTTATTATCGCATTAAATGACGGATGTTACAAATCTTTCCTCCTAATAAAATTTTTGTCCTCGAAAATTCACAATTATACCAGAGTCAAAGAGGAAAACATATTCTTCAATGTGTCGGAGTTCATCTTCTCTTTCCCATGAATATTCTGGTCAATCACAATTCATTTAAAGAACTTTTACAAATTGGATCTCTCTGTTCTTAAGCTTCTGAATCCTTGAGTCCACTATCCTGACTGACTTAATACTGATACTAAGATTTGATTTGAGCTTCCTCAGTACTGATCACTTGACTAAAATATCTGACTACTCTCTTTAAATAGGAGATGTGCAATGCATCATGTAATCCGCTTATTTTCTCTAGTAAGGCCATCCTGTTGGCAACCACTCCAATGCGCTCCAGTACTTCAAATGGACCAACGAATCTTGGACTCAAATTTCTTCATTTACTTGATTATAGAGACACCATTGACTGGTCTGACCTTCAGATAAACATAAATTCCAACACTAAATTCCACTGACTTAAGCCTCTGGTCAAAATACTTAGCATGATGGTCCTGAGCTATTTTCATACGCTGCTGAAAAGGTTTGACTAGCTGTGGTCTTACCATTTCATGATTCCTTGCTAGCAATTCTTTCTTTACTTTCAACACAGCATAACGGTGTCCGACAACGTCTGTCATAACGTGCCACGAAGGATATCAACCCAATGCTTGCCTGAAATTGATATTGTAGGAGGATTCCACCAGGGCGACATATTTGTTTTTCTCACTTATCTCCAAAGTGTAAAATACACATCCAAAGCATAATTTTCATAGCTCTATTCGTGCGCTCTAACTGCCCATCTATCTGGGAATGAAAAGTGACACTGATATATAGCTTAGTGGCCAACCTCTCCTGCACGTATCTCCCTTCTCTGGCTCACCTTAGAGGTAAATATGCAATCTGTCTGAAATTATAGTCTTGGGAACACCATGCCGCTGAACTATCCCAGCTACTTACTGCGCTAATCTCGGGCCCTTATCCATCCACTTATTAGGAATGAAGTGGGCAATCTTTGAGAAACGGTCAGCTATAGCTCATAATGAATCATTCTCACTCTGCGATCTGAGAAGGCCATGAACAAGGTCCAACAATATATCTTCAAAATTCCACTTTTTAAACCTGGTCACCAATCTATTTTCTTAAGACCTGCATACATATTTATAATACTCGGTTGTACAGACTATCTGAAATTTTGAGCCACAAAGAGTATGCCCTCGCAAAGATGACTAACTTAAGAAATGTACACTTTATTGTCGTGGAGAAGTAAACGCTCCTGAATTATGGACATCTCTTTCTGGCCTGCCTGGCTGCATGAGACAACTCTCAAATCTCTGACATCTTCGGATCAAAAGGTAAAGTCTGTCAAATCCTGTCTTTAATGTCACAAGTGACTTCTATCCAACTCAAACTTGCAGAACTAATGTTGGTGTGAGGTATCACACTGATCTCCTATCTCTCTAGAGCTTGCACTAAGTTCTCCTGTTACATAATAAGGGAATAGATCGAGTCTCTGCCGCCGAGAGCATTTGCCACCACATTTACTTTTTTTCGAATGGTATTGGACACCCACATCAATCTGATAGAAATTCTATCCACTTAGACTGACTGTTAGTGAGCTCTTGCTGGAAATGATATTTGAGGCTTTTGTGATTTGTAATGATTTCACAACGAACTCCGAAGGGGTAAGGTCTTCAAATCTTTAGTACGTGAACCACTACTACTAATTCCAATTCCTGAACATAGGAATTCTTCTCCTGAACCTTGAATTGTCTGAAGACGAATGCTATGAACTTTCCACTTCCATGACAATTGTATTCAAAGGTGACGTTATTCTCATGAAAATCTTATTGGATCTCCCCCACACATCTGTTAATCCAAGAAGATTGCGGGCCTCCAAAATTGCCTTGGATTTCAGTAACGAGTCTCAAAAATCCAATTTCTATTAATAGGACTTGCACTTAGGCAACTTTACATATATAGTCAATGATATTCTATAATAATACACATAACTGTCCTTCTATCTTTGAATGCTCAAGGATATTCTTGAGGAAGAAAATTTATGAACCAATCTATAAATACTCAAGACTCTTTATTTAACAATTTTTGGAGGAGGGCACTGCACAACCTGAAGGGAATACCTGCCGACTCGAAGTGCTCAATCCTCACATTGATAGTTGGCATTTAAATTTTTTTTTACCAAATTATTACTGATGTAAATCTTATCTAAGATTTATATCAAAGATAATACAACATGCTTCGAACTGACCATTAAAATCGTAAAATTTAGGAAGTTATTACTTATTCTTACTTGTGAGCTTATGCAACTCACGTTAGCTGGTGGCCACTTAAAATTGTCAACCTTCATGACAAAAGGCGAGTCAACTCGAGTAAACTCATGTTGATGGACTATCGACTCAGTTGATACTTTGGGTGTCATGCTATAAAAGATTTGATTATGGGTAAAATTTTAGGAATGAGTTTTTTATGGGGCATATATATCCGTTACATGATTGAGAAGCAATAGTAACTCCTTCGAGATAAATATCTGAAGGTTCTCAAACTAACGGTACCCCTGAAAAGTATTTATAATTTTGACATGCATTAATTGGAGTCACATCATAACTGATACTTAAACTCATAATTTCTTAATCGACGAGACGACAACACTGAAAACTCATTTCATGCCTTGAGACATAGGAGTGAACTGATCGAGTCATTTCATATTTAGTTTCATAAGCAATTTAACTTTGGCCTCTGATAATCAGGACAAATCTATAATCTTATTTGTGAACGAGGACAATGAGCTTATGCTAAAGAGAACAAAATATGATTTGAATCATGACAAATGATAAGATGAGACAATAAATAGTCCTAGTGAATTTCATTAAATATTACCATACGACGAGTGAACATTTCCCTTTAAGGATTCTGATCTCTTCAAATGAATCTCTGCATCATACAGTAAACGCGAAAACTTGTCCTTACACAAGTTACTGTCTTGACTTCATGCAATAATTTAGGTTCTTTTATAGAAGTCAATCTTGTATAAAGGAACAAACTAATCTGAGAATGTTACCCCATGCTACATACTGACATGATCTATGATGTAAAAAGATTTTAAGATTTGCACTCGGAAGAGTCATAGATAAATGGGTGGCAAAGTCACGCACTCGTTAATTATTATTTCGGACTCTGAAAGATTTGGCGATGACAAAGAAGTAACCACCCACTAAGTTTACTGGCTGAACTTAGGAATGGAAGACATCTCGTATCACCGCCAAATAAACTTATGAATAATGGTTTAACAACTCTAACGTCTAGGAAATGATTCAGATGAAAACCTAAGGCTCTGTCAGTTTTCTAGGTCATGGGATTCTAAATCTATCTCTGATACCAATTGTAAGTTTGTAACACCCCTGTGTAATTTAACAACAAATCAGCAGTCCGGCCGGGCCCCGCGACAAGAAGTAAACTAAGCAGCGGTACTGAAACTGATACATAACAGACATAAATAAAAGTTATAAAAGAAACTTACAGCGGAAGTAATATAAACAGTTAAGGGTAAACAAGAGTACCTCAAATATTGATTCACAGAGACAACTAATAAAGGTAAGAATTGTAAAATTTGATTCACTGAAAGCTTACAAAATGCCCTATACATTGAAAAAATTAGGCAATTCCAGAACTCAAAGTCCAAAGAACAAGTACTACTGAAATGAAATATAACTGAAGAAAAAGGTAACCTAAAATGAAGAACCGTGACGCTTATCCTAAGCATAGCTCTCCACTGATAACCCCTGTAAAAACAAGTTCTAACTGAGTGCTCACTGGAGAGTAAGAAAGACTACTCCTAGTAACATTGGGAAAAAAATATGTTTGTATGCATAAAAATATGAGTTTTGACTTTTCAGCGCAAGTTTCTTATTGTTCTGTCTGCTGATTTATATAACAATTTTTGAGAATATGTTTTATGAAATCCACCTTACTATTTGAGTTCTTATTTGTGCTTATTTTAGGTACTCTGAATTCCTTAAAAGGTTGAGTATTCAAATTTCACAAGTTATGATTTATTGTACTTAATTTAATTATGGAGCCCAAATGACGACTCGTCGGTGCCTTGAACTGATCTAAAGTGCTCCCTGAGTGGGATACGAGCTCGTATCTGAAGATCTCCAAGTTTGAAACTGTGGCCGACGACCCCACATCTGAGGCTCATGTGGACTGCTAGCCAGATGAGTATGAGGTCACTAATCTGAAGTTTTTTTATATATCCTGAGCTTTTGTGTTTCCCCTAGTCGTAATTAATCATTTTAATTAATCATGCTTGTGCCTTAAATATTTTGTTTTCTATTCTCTGTTCTGAATGATAATTTTCATTACATAAATTGTCGATTAATACTTATCTATAAGTTGTACGTGGCGTGATCTGATTTGTAACATGTAAATATATATCTTATTGTTGATATGCATATAAAAGAAATTCAATTTCTTTTGTTATGCATGATCTTCTGGGGTTTATGAATCGTGTCTGCTGTAAGATTTAACGAGTGACTTATTAAATCTTGTTATTATTGACGACCATGCACAAAATTGAAAACTGTAGTCTGAGTGACAAACCTGATGATTCCCTAAACTGAAAGTTCTTCGAGGAGAGCACAGACTCCTATCTGAGGAGTTCCATATCAGGAATCAAGGGTCATCGACCTTAAGTCTGAACCTTGTGTGGTGAGCTGCCGGCCCTACGAATACGGTGGTGTCTCCACCAAAAGAATGAGGGTGAACCCCTCTCACCATTTTTTGGATTGATCTGATCCTGTGGTTGGTACGACACTCTTGGTGTAACACCCATTTCGAGTCCACAAAAATTAAAATACTTCATGTGGCTTAATCTGATATTTTAGCCTAAGAGTATCTTATACTTTAAACAAGTTATAATCGTGAATTTTTCTATTATTTTAGCGGCTGATTGTATGTCCCGCTCTGATAATGCCATTACCATTTGTTTCACGATTTTTTGGCTAAAAGTATCTAATTCTCACTCATATTAACTTATTCCTTCGTTATTGGTTTGATTTATGACAGTAAGAACTTGTATCTTCATATACATATAGTGAGATAATTTAATACATGAATTATCTAAAAATGATATGTCTGACTGAAAGTTGTCGAATTTCTTACCACGGTGTAGTTGTCTAGGTTATTATGAATCTCCTGAAATTTCCTTTCTGGTTTTACGCCGAGTAGCAATGGTCGTTCGTAGTCTGAAATTCACCATATACCGTTGAGTACACCAATAATAACTTATCATCCTAAAAATTGATAAGAACTGACATGAAACATCTTTAAGGAATGTTACCTTGTCCCAAAATATCGAAAATCTATTTGCAAGCCAACAAATTTCTGATTTGAAGGGATTATGAGTCTCAATTCCTGAAATCAAAAGAAAGAAGCATAGAAGGATAAATTTAGTAAGGTCTGCTGTCAACATTTCACATAGACTCACTGAAAATGACAAGATTCACAGGCTAGGGCTGAAGGGGGTCTCACTCTTGTAGGATCTTAAGGGAGAAGTGTAGAAACCTTGCTTCTTGGATTTGAAGAAGGAGATGATCACAGATCTAGAAAAGAAAACATTGTGTGCTAACAAATGGTGGTTACCATGCAACGATGGGTACAGAAGAAAGATTGATTACCTACGAGTAGAAACCCAAGGCAACTAATTGTACAGAACCTGGGCTAACCAGCCAAACTAGGGCATGGCATAGCTGTCCTTGCGGTTTGCCGATGGCGATATCAACTCTAAAGGAGAGTTGCCAGTCGCTGATTGCAGAATAGAGGGAGGTTCCGTCGACTGGTGCTGCCTGCGAGCAGCGGAGGAGGAAGCGGACGCCAAACCCTTCTCTCATTTGGGTTGAGAGGGAGAAAGAACAAGCAACAATTTTCCCTTTTCAACGAGCGCATATCGGGATTAAAGAAATGCGTACGGTTACGCAAACCATGTGTGTGTGTGGGGGGGGGGGGGTGAAATAAATTGTGGATCGGTTTTTATTGAGGGAAAATTAGAAATTTCAACCATATTACAAAATTGCACTACCTTTTAAAACCTTCCAATCCATGATGCTGCTCCCCCACACAAAATTTAAATTTTGCCGATACTAACCTCACAAACATTTAAAATAAGATTTCACATGGGACAAAGACCGCGAGAGTTAAACACACCTCGATTCGGCGACTGCGCGTATAAATAGTTAATCGCGATCGAATCTTGAAATTAATATTTTTATTGTTGCATTAAATGGAAGATGTTACATTACCTTTCCCGGTTATTGTACTATTCTGTTTATGAAATCAGTGTAACCCAAACATTTATGATTTTGTATGCATCAGACAATATTTAGTATTTTAGTATTCAAATGTTTGGTTCTTTTCAATTCTAGCTGGCTCTACCAATCAAAATTTGAGGTACCCTTTTTCCCTTATCTTCATACTTCCGCTATAAGTTATTACTTAGATTTTACCTGTTTGGTACCAATTTATTACTGTCTTTTAGTTTACTTCTTATCACGGGTTCCGGTTGGACTGTTGATCGTTGTTAAACTAGGTAGCTCTGTTACACAATGATTGTGAAGTCTAACTTAGCATATTGTGGGGCCAACATCCTTGTAACGAGTATTACTATGTTCCATTCGAATATTCTCATTCCCCCCATCTTGTCTTCACTCCTTGTAAATATTCTTATTGTAAGGGTAGTGGCAGGCCAATGAATCTCGGTTGAGTAGTCTTTGGGGAATTGAAACTTGTGTTCCCTCCAGCCAACACGCGTGCCGTTGGGGTGTTCCCATTACAATGCTAGGTTCCCTTGGGGAGCTCGAGTGTATGGTGGAAATAAAACCTCCCTACCCCTCTACTTGTTGACCCACACCTGTAGTTACTGTGGAACTTGAGACAGTGAGGTTTACAAGTCTCTCATTGTAATGACCCGACCTCAATGTAAAGGTATTGTCCTTTTTGGTTCAACCCATCCATACTAAGTTGAACCACGCAGATTTATTTTTATTTGTGTAGGTGGCTTACAAGTATTTTCCAAGAGGCCACCTATCCTACTTCCACTAGAACACGCTTAACCGTGGGGTTTTTAATATAATTCTATCAATTTTCTAAAAAGACATCTTTTATATTTATGGGTCCAAATTATTACTTAAGTTCCATAACTTTTCCTCCAATTCTAATATGAGATTCAGTTCATTCGTGTATATTCTATCACTTAGAACTTAGAAGCCTCTTCCATCCTTGAAGCCTGTCGTGAACTGTCTTTCTAAAGGCTTCCTGTCATAAAGACATTCCTTGGATTGCCCTTGTCAAATTCGAGATGTTGCACACATGTACCACATTAAAAATTGATTTTGTCGGAGCTTTTCTAACTGCGAGGTCTGCCGTCATTTTGGCCGTCAGGTCGTCTCTCACCTTCATGAACTCCCTGAGTTGATAAATTCGATCGATTGAATATTACATGACAATTGACCCTTATACTAAGTTGTTGCCAACTGTTTGGTAGGAGCGCGCCACTGATTGATGTAGCACCAGACCAAGATAAGCAACTCATGATTTCTCTTTATTTCCTTTGGATTTCATGTTGTTTCCTATGGTGAAGTTCAGGTGGGCAAGAGGTACAGTGAGAAGTTTGTTGCAATTTTCCCAACTTTTAGGCATCCGGACTCCGCAGGGAAGGAGAGAAAGCTATATTGGATGGAAGGAGTTTAGAACATTGAACTTTTTCTACCATCACATATTAATTTAGGACCTTAAATAGTTCCATGCAAACACAAACTACTCAAGATTAAATAGCAACGCTTTTTTGATGACTTCAAGCAACTGTATATGGACCCTGATCCAGGTTATCAAGATTTCGATACCTACAGATGGCCAATACCAAACATATATTTGTATCATTCATTAGGTGGACCCGATACAAATTTTCATAATTCCCCCATGTGTCCATAGAGGTCTTGATTGGCACAGTTCTTGTTGTTGTTGTTGTTTATGACTTTTCCTTGCAGCAAATCTGTTTCCCCATAACGTGTCTCTAACATTCTTCATTTATTTTTTTATTATCTTCATAAGTGCATTACCATGCATGAAAATTGCTCTTCTTATTTTCCTTTTATTCTTGCTCCCTTAACTGGATTTCCCTTTTGTTTTTAACATTGTTATTTTTTGTTCTGTAAAATTGAACTTCCTATGCATTAGCCTTTATTCCTTGCGCATGATGATTTCTCTTACATTTATCTTTCAGGCCTTGAAGTCATTTTAGCTGATGGAACCATTCTTGACATGCTTACAACCTTGCGCAAAGACAATACTGGATATGACTTGAAACACATTTTTATTGGTATTGCGAATTTACTCTTTTATGACCATGTTCTTCATAATTTCCTTTCACTTCAGCTGTTAATGATGTTAGATTGCCAATTTGTGCAGCGCAGGAAGTGAAGGCACCTTGGGCATTATCACAAAGGTTGCAGTTCTCACCCCCTGCAAGCCATCATCAACAAATGTTGCTTTTCTTGCATGTAATGATTATTTAAGTTGTCAGGTAATCCTTCCATTATGTATTTAGTATTCTATTAATGATTGTCATCTAAGATTAGCATAACATTAATCATCTCATTTATTTTGGATCCTTGGATTAATACCTTGTTTGGTTGCGCTTCTCCATTTCACAAAGAAAGTTGAAAAGTTGTTGTCAACAAGGTTATAAATATCGGTGTTAGCAATATGTCAGATTGAGTTTTTAAAATATAAGATGTTAGACATCAGAGACATACCTGAGTTATTTTTAAATTTTTGATTTCCTTATCCTAACAACAACACTCAAGCCTTTATCCCACTATGGTGAGGTCGGCTATATGAATCCTTTGTTGCCATTGCGCCCTATCTTGTGTCATAATCTCACTAATGCCCAAGTACATCATGTCTTTCCTTATAGTTTCATTCCAAGTCTTTATTGATTTCCATATCCTATAAAAAAATTTTAAATATATTAAATTTAATTATATGTTCTAAAAACAAAACAAAAATACCAAAAAAAACAAATAGTAGACGAAAATTGAGTCACGTATATTCTCAAAAAAAAATCCAAAGATTATCCAAAATAAAATATTTGTGATGCACGACTACTACTAACATGTACAAATGAATACATGTTAAACATATTTCATATTATTTAAATGTTTTATTTATAAAAAGTTGAATATATGTATTTTATTTTAAGTTTTTCCATTGCGTATTACACGTGATATGCCACGTGAGGATCATCTTATATATGTATGCCTAACCATGCATTAGGGCAAGGGGAAACTGAATTCAATATTTTTTATTCTCCACTTGGTATCAAAGAAAGGTTCACTCATCTCGATTCGCTCATCCCACTTTATCGCGTGTCTCGTTCAATCACATCCGATCTGTCTCACCTCCGCTCCACCCCTCCGTCTCCGCCGGATACACGTTTGATCCTATCCTCCAATGCATTGGACTTCCTTCGATGGATCCATCTCTCGTTTGATTTGCCGCTCCCAATTATGGCCTCCCCCAAGCCCGCCGTTTTCCTCCCGAACTGCCGCTCCCGCCTAGGGCCTCCTCCTGGGCCGTCGTTTTCCTCCAGTACCGCCGCTCCTGCCCAGGGCCTCCTCCCGCGCTGACGTTTTCCTCCAGAGTCACCACTCTTCATCCGCCCGTTCGCAGCACCCTGCAGATCTCTTCGCCCGTTCTGCGGTTGGTTGGTTGAATCCGACCGTTTTTTCCCCTCTGGCTACTGCCGGAGACTTCGTGGTCACATCTTATGGTGTCTTCTCCGGTGGCGTGATCTAAGGGAGGCTCGTAGGATGTGGTTTATGCCTTGATTGTTTTCATCTTGCGTTTTTTGGAAGGACATCGTTGAGTGATTCCTCTGACATCTCATCCTCTCCTCGAACTGTTCCCTGTGGTGATCCTCCTCGGAGCCACGGTCAATCTGGCTCATTAAAGATCACTACAGTCTTCTTGGATGACACAAATTATCTTGAGTGGTACAGGATAGCGCAATATGTTATTCAGAGTCACCATCAACATGAGAATATTGATGGAATCGTTGTTAATCCCCTGCGTACCTTTCCCTCATGGCGAAAATGGGATACGGGCAATTCCTTGGCTGTCTCTTGGTTACTCCATTCTATGTCTCCTCAGATGTACCGTAGTTATATGCTTGTAGATTCTGCTTATGAGATTTGAACTTGGGCCCATGAAACCTACTCTCAAGCTGGGAGTTTGACACAAATTTATGAGTTCACTCGCCATGTCTTGGAGCTGAAGCGGGGAACCCAGTCTATCTCTGCTTACTACACAGAGTTTGTACGTCTTTATCAGGAACTGGATTGCTTCAACATATTTTACTCGTGCGTGCTCTACCGATGTGTTGACTCTTCGGAAGGACAAAGACCGCTTCCTTGTTCACGTTTTTCTTATGGGGCCCAACATGAAGTTTGATGCTGTTCGTGTGCATGTATTTAACCGCGAGCCTCTTCCCTCTCTTAAGGAGGACTTCGACATGATCCTCAATGATGAGAATCATCGTCGCTCTCTTGTTCCTTCTCCTGATCACTCTGCTCTTGCTGGGATGGGTCATGGTCCTCCTACTCAGTCTTCTCCTGTGTGCGGCCACTATGAGAAGAAAGCACATACTAAAGAAACCTGTTATCGTCTACATCCTCATCTTGCCCCACCAGGTCGGCGAACTGGTGCCCGTGGGAGAGGCAGTTCCCATAGTCGTGGTCGTATGTCTAGTACTCACTCCCTGTATTCTGCCCATTCAACTGAAGTGTATGAGAACCCCCCCTCTAGGGGTTTGTATGTTGAGGAGCTGGATGACTTTCTCCGCTTGCTACGCTCCTATTTTTACTCTGCATCCACTGATTCCATTGTTGCCTTTGCTACTTCAGGTATCTCGAGTGCCCATGTTGTGTCTTCCTTCCACTCTGAGTGAATCATTGACTCGGGTGTCACTGATCACATGACTGAATTTGCCTCAGGTTTTACTTCTTACCCTCCTCTCTTTGGTCGTGATAAGGTTATTGCTGCCAATGACTCACTTTCCTCTATTGCTGACAAAGAAACCATCTCTTGTTCGCCGGACCATTCTTTTTCCTATGTCCTGCATGTCCATTCATTTCTTCGCAATCTTCTATCAATTAGTCATTTGACAAATTCTTTATATTGCTCTGACCTTTTCTCCCGATGTTTGTGTTTTTTAGGATCTGACTACGAAGCGGATGCATGGTAGTGATAGGATTGTTTACAGACTGTACCTATTGAACCAACAGCTGTCTCCCAGTGCTCTCTCCACCACTCGTACTCCTACTCTCCATGATATCCGACAATGGCATCTTCATTTTGGCTACGCATCTGCTTTACATCCTACTCTCCCAGTTATTTAATTTAGTTGTTTACATATGACACCTGTGAACTGCAAAATATGTTTTCATCATCTCAGTCATACTTCTATTCCTAGTTCTTACCTTTTTGATGTGATTCACTCTGATGTTGGGGTTCCTCTCTTGTGTTATCTTTATCTGGCTATAAATGATTTGTCACTTTTATTAATTGTCCCAGTACTACGTGGCTCTATTTCTTAAAGCAAAAAAGTGACGTGTTTACTTGATTTCACTCCTTTCATTAAATGGTAAGGACTATTTGTGTTCTATGTAGTGAAAATTGGGTGGTGTCGGGGGGTGGGGGGGGGGGGGGGGTGGGTTGTTTGGTGCCTATCTTGTCGAACACAGCATCCTTCACCAAACCACTCGTGTCCACACTTCCACTCAAAATAGTGTGGCGGAACGGAAAAATAAACACTTTCCGGAGGTCGCCCGATGTTTGTTGATTGTCATGCACCTTCCCAAGTCCTATTGGGGTGATGTTGTTCTGACTGCAACTCATCTTATTAATTGTCCCCCTTCTCACTCTCTTCACTACGAAACGCTTTTGTCCCGTTTATCCCAAAAACACATTGTCCACACTTCACACATCTTTACTCGCATCTTTGACTCCATACGTTTTGTTCATGTCCATACCCCTTATCGCGACAAATTGGACGCTTGTTTACTTAAATGTGTTTTTGTGGGGTACCCTTCTACCACCAAAGGTTATCAGTGTTATCACCCTCCCACACGCCGCTTTTGCTGCATTGTTGATGTTACTTCTCATGAGGGGGAGTCGTATTTTGTTCCTCGTTAGGGGGAGAGGAGTAGTAATATTGCGAATACCTCCAACTCTTCTCTTACGATTGTTTTTTCCCCGCACATTACTCCTACACCTGCTCCTATTTCTCCCAGTACTACTTCTATTTCTCACATCACTGCTCGTACTATTCCTCCTATATATATATATATATATTCTCGCAGACCTCGTCCTGCTGATCAAGTACCGTCCCCGAATATTCAACCCATGTTAGTGCCCGCTTCTACTCCAGATTCGGATGATGACCTTCATGTTCCCCTCGCCCTTCTTAAAGATAACATTGGTGGCACCAAATACCCTATTGTCAACTACATTTCTTATCATCGCTTCTCCCTTATACACAAAGCTTTTATCTCATCTTTTTCCTTTATTGTGATTCCTAAGAAGTAATAGGCTATGGAAGAAGAAATGCTTGTTTTAGAGAAAAATGAAACATATCAACTTGTGCTTCTTCCCCCTGGGAAGTGATTTGTTGGATCACGTTGGATTTTCTTTGTGAAGAAAAATCAAGATGAGGTGTTGGGGCAATATAAAGCGCGACTGGTCGCTCAAGGGTACACCCAAACCCAGGGAATTGACTATCGAGAAAACTTTACCCTTGTTGCAAAGATGTATTCTATTTGTGTGATCCTCTCGATTGCTGCATGTCTTGGATGAGAGTTACAACAACTTGATGTCAAAAATGTCTCTTCTGGCATGGTGAACTGAGAAGAAATCTACATGACTATCCCCCTGGCTTTACCAAAAAGGGTCAATGGAATGGTCTGTCGTCTGTAGAAATTCTTATATGACCTGAAATAATCCCCTAGATCTTGGTTTTGACGGTTTCACATAACCATGTTATAATTAGGTTACACTCAAGGCCATACTGATCATACTCTCTTTATAAAGAGGAGAGGAACTCAAATATCGATACTCATTGTATATGTGGATGACATCATCATTATTGGAAATGACCTAGATGAAATCACACACTTGAAAGAACGATTGAGCATAACCTGTTTCCACTTGGGTATCTAAATAATCTCTTGCTAGGTCTTAGGAATCACAATAGAGGAAAGATATTAGATAAAAGCTCTGTGTGCATGAGAGAGGTGATGATAAGAAATATAATTGACAATAGGGTGTTTGGTGCTATCAGTTTTACCTTTAAGAAGAGCGATGAGAACATGAGGGTCATCATCTAAATCTTGAGCAAAAGCGGCGAATGACAATGGTTGAACATCCGCTGACGATACTTGCTTGACGGTACAAGGCCTGCGAGAGTATGTATATAATATAGGAGGAATAATAGTAAGAGTAGTATTGGGAGGAATAGAAGCAGTATTGTGACAAGTAGGTGTAGGTGGAATGTGTGGGGAAGCAACTATCGGAAGAGGAGAGTCCGAAGTCCCGACAATACTATTACTCATCTCTCCCTGACGAGGTCCAAAATACAACCCCCCCTCGAAATCTAAGATCAACAATGCAGTAGAAGTGACGTGCATGAGGGTGATAACAACGATAAACTTTAGTGGTACGAGAGTACCCCACAAATACAAATTTAAGTGAACGAGGGTCCAATTAGTCTCAATGAGGGGTATGAACATGAACAAAACATACGGAACCGAAGATGCGAGGAGAGATTTATGAAGTGCGGACAATGTATTTTCGGGATAGACTGGAAATAAGCGTATTGTAATGAAGGGAGTGAGAAGGAAGACGATTAATGAAATGAGATGTAGTCAAAACAACATCATCCCAATAGGACTTGGGAAGGTGCATGTCAATCAACAAACACCGAGCGACCAAAAGTAAGTGTTTTTTCCGTTCCACCACTCCTTTTAAGTGGAAGCAAGGACATCAGTGGTTTGGTGAAGAATGCCGTGTTCGGCAAGATATATACCAAACACTCCTCGATCATCATACTCCCGACCATTAATATTTGTTGCACACGAATTGCCCCATTAAACCGTGTCACAGCCTTTTTATGAATGGAATGAAAGCACGTAAACACTTCACTTTTCCGTTTTAGCAAATAGATCCACGTAGTATGCGAATAACAATCTGTGTGAGCTTGAGCATCCTTCATTCCTAACTCTTTCACCATTCGCAGGCCGTCGATTTGTGCTTCGTATTATGTTTGGTTGTTTATTTCCAGGAGTGAAACTCCGCCTCTTGCTCGATCTTTGGCCCGTTCGGGCTAACTATAACAACTTCGGCACTAAGTGAGTTTCTCCCCGGAGCTCCATTTACGAATAAGATCTAGGACATTGACACCGTCGAGCTCTCCCTAGCCCTGACATCTGCAGTAAAATCAGCCAAAAAGTCGGCCACAATTTGGACTTTGATGGCCATCCATGGAAACGTTGCCAAATTCCCTAAGCTCCACCAACCGCTTGCTAAGTCTTCTTGATTGCCCCACTCTCTCCATCACGTTCTGCATGATGTGATTTTGGCTGTGTTTGGCTCCACGTTTTAACTCCAGTATGCCGCGACTTATCGTGTCGCTCCGCCAAACAGAAAAAGCTGCCCGGATTTTGCAGTCACCGCCGCCCACAAATCGCGAAATAATAGCGATCTGGAGTCGCGATATTTTCTCACGACTCCAGATCGCAGAAATTTGGCGATTGTGCTGCGCTACCCTAACCCGCTCCATCGCATCCATCTCCGGCGATTTTGAACTCCTCCAGCGCATCCATCTCCGGCGAGACGGCGAGGAATCTTCTTCTTCCTCCACTCCGGCAAAGTTTCTGGCCTTCTCATCTTCCTCCAGAGGTGTTGCCGATCACCGGCCAGGCATCGCTACTCCGCTGCTTAGCCCTAACCCGCGCTCCGCCAACTCCGAACTCCTCCACCGCATCCATCTCCGGCGAGGAATCCTCTTCTTCCTCAACTCCGGTGATGTTTCTGGCCTCCTCATCCTCCTCTAGAGGTGCTGCCGATCACCTCCCCCTTTCCATCTGCACGAGTATATGTTAATTTTTGCACTAGTATAGTCAATCAGTGCTAATGTGATTTTTGCACTAATATCTCATAGTTAGTGTGATTTTATTTTTATGTTGTGTGTGCATGTTTGTGTATGTTTAATTTGTGTTTGTGTGTTTGATTTGTGTTTGTGTGTTTGATTTGTGTTTGTGTATTTGATTTGTGTTGTGTGTGTATGATTTGTGTTTGTGTGTGTGTGATTGTGTTTGCGTGTTTAGGGTGTTTGGGATTGTGTGTGTGTGTATGATTGAGTTTGTGTGTGTGTGTGTTTAGGGTGTGTATGTTTGTGTTTGTGTGTGATTGTGCTAATGTGTGTTTGTGTGTGTGATTATGTAAAGTGTGTGTGTGTGTGTTTGATTTGTGATTGTGTAAGTGTATGTTTGTGTGTGTGTTTGTGTGTTTAGGGTGTTTGGGAATGTGTGTGTGTATGATTGTTTGTGTGTGTGTGTGTGTGTTTAGGGTGTGTATGATTGTGTTTGTGTGTGTGTGTTTAGGGTGTGTATGATTGGAATGTGTGTGTGTTAAATTGTACTTTTTATGTTATTGTTTATTGTGTTTAAGTACCAAAACACTAAACTGTGCACCGCACAGCTGTTCTGCCAAACAGATTAAACAACTTATCTGTTTGAAACAGCTCTGCAAAAGCTGTTCATCCAAACAGTTTAACAGATTCTGGCACCACTCTGTAAAGCAGCTGATTATTCCACCACTGCTTCTCACCACTGCTTCTGCAGTCGTTGCAGCTGCGCCAAACAGAGCCTTTAGTCACAATTTTGATAGTTTGTCTGGAAGGCCTGAGCCTTGGGGACGAGATGATTAGGGCATAAGATAACTTCTTCAGGATTGGGTACCTAAGTTCCTACTTCCTCAGGACTTTGCTGACATAGTAAATTTACATTTGTCGCGCTCCTCCTCCCGAACCAGGACCAATTCTAGGCACTCTGCTCCGACTCCTAGGTATATAAAGAGATTCTCTCCAATTCGCAAACTCCGTAGCAAATGAGTCTTCACTAATTGCTACTTGAAACTTTGGAACATGTTAGAACGTATTAAAACGTATTCTGTTACCGTTACGATGTAATTTCCCCTATATATAAGGGACCCTTCTATTGAATAAAATTGTTTTGCCCTAATTAACATGGTATCAGAGCGGTGTATCACGTACGACTAAGGATCTCTTGCTCTGCTTCAGATTGGTGACTCTGATCTCGCATTTGCCTCCCCTCCTCTTCTCTCTCTTTCTCTTCCGCATCCGCATCCGCCTTTGTCGCAGCCCTCCTCTGTTGCACCGATCGGCGCTCGACGCAGGCATCGACCGATCAACGCTATTCCGTATGGATGGTGCATCTGCCGAGCCTCCAGCGGTCCGTTTGACTTCAAACTTCGGCATAAGTTTCGTTTTGCTTCCCTTATCCTCCCTCTCAAGTTTTGTGTGATTCCAACGGTTGGATGTCGTCCAATCTTCGATCTAGGGTTTACTTTGTTGTCGAGGAGCATGACGCCTAACCCTCCATTGATGCTCGCTTCCCCTTTTCTCTTTGACGAGGTGTTCTTCTCTGCTTCATTCAATCTTCTAGGCAGTTTAGTTTAATTTTGTTCGCATGTCAGACATTGGTGATTCTAGTGCCACCACGATTCCCGTTGGATCTACCCGGGTTGGTCAAGATCACATCTATTCTCAGCTTACCACAATTCTCCTTGATGACACCACCTATGGGTGGAGCCTTTTTCCGAAACGGAGATGGAGGGGGCCTGCCCTCGCTTAATTACCCTTTCCTTAAATAATCGATATCTCTTTGGCTACATCAATGACACCATCACTGCTCCTGCTATGACTTCGGCTTCTTGGTCTAAATGGGAGTCAGAGAACCTTGTCATGCCATGGCTCATTAACTCTATGCAGGAATTGATTGCGCGAAATTATTTTTTTCATGTATACTGCTGAAGAGATATGGTCGCGTGCTGAGTCTACCTATTCCCGCAAGGGGGATGCAACTCAAATCTTCTAGCTTCGCCGCGAGATTGGGAATCTCCGTCAGGGGGATCACCCTCATCCTACCTATTACCTTGAATTTACCAAGCTCTATCAGGAGTATGATCATTTTGATTATCTCGTGATGGCATGCAATGCTGATGCACTCTTGCTGAAGACCCGCGATGATCAAAATTGTGTATTTGAGTTTCTTCTTGGATTGCACAGAGATTTTAATTATATTACTGTCCAGATATTGAGGCGTGTTCTTATTCTCTCATTTCCCGAGATTTACAATATTGTTCAACAAGAGTTTGATAGATGATAGTCCTGGAACACCTCTAATCTTTTGGAGGGATCGGTTTTGTTGGTTCTTCAATCTAATTATGGCAGTCGTGCTTTTTGTGATTTCAAGTCTAAGCCGACAGATGGGGATCACCTCACTTGTGACTATTGTGGCAAGCCTCGTCATACTCGGGATACTTGGTTTAGTGTTCATGGATTTCCTCCTCCTAGAGGTGGATCGACTTCTTGTGATGGTCGTAGTCGTGGTAGGACTCCTGGCCGGTCTCCTCACCCTGCTCATCTGACCGAGACTTCCGATGGTGATTCTTCTCAGTCGTCCTCTTTCTTTGCTGAAGAGATGCAAGCCCTTCGTCGTTTGCTGCACAGTCTTACTGCTGAGCCTACTGATTCCCCTATGCCATCATCTGCTCTTGCCCATGCAGTCAATGTTGTCAAGATCGAGATCTTACCTAAGATTAGTCGACAGTGGTAAGATCGTAAAACGTGGGATCGACACGAAACAGTAAGATCTTACTTACTATACAAAATTTTAAAAAAATCTAATTTAAAGATCAATAATCATAAAGCAATATATATATATATAAAGACACAGAAGAAAAATACACAGAAGAAGAAGAAAAAGAAGAAGAAGACGCAGAAGAAGAAGACACAAAAGAAGAAGTCGACACAGAAGAAGAAGCACCTGCTGCGACGACGGAAACACCACGACGGGAGCAAAACACCTGCTGCGACGACGGAAGCACCACGACGGGAGCACACGACGGGAGCACCTGCTGCGACGACGGCGGGAGTGCCTGCTGCGGGAGCACCGACTGCGACGGGATCAGGGATGACCTAGAATGCGGAATTGGGAAGAAATAATGTGCGGGATCGAATCATTTTCATGTCCGATTAAAACGCTAGGATCGAATATGATCGTAGGATTGCTCGATCCTACGATCATAAACGGCGATCCTGGCGTTTCTGCAGGGAGCCCGATCCAGCATAGCTCGTGACTCGTTTTCCCCGTAAAACTCGTAAGATCGTCCGATCTTACGAGCAAAATCGAGATCTTGACAACCTTGCATACAGTTACTTCGAGTGCCAACTCCTCTTTTACTGGTCCTACTCAGTGAATTATTGATTCCGGCGCCACGAATCACATGATCGGTTCTGCTTCAGGTTTTGTATCTTATTCCCCTTTCTGGCAGAGATAAAGTGAGGATTGTTGATGGTTCTTTCTCTTCTATTGCTGGGAAAGGTTCCATTCTGTGTTCTTCTCTCACTTTTTCCTTTGTACTTCATGTTCCAAAGTTCACCCGTAGTCTACATTCTATTGACATTTAATTAATTCTTTTCAATGCTCTGTTATTTTTCCCCTTCTTATTGTGCCTTTTAGGATCTGAAGACCAGACAGGTGATTGACTCTGGTAGCATGAAGGATGGCATGTACGTGTTTGACTCCTCTTCTGGATCTACTCCACCGCAAACTCTCCACTCTTCGCAGACCTCCACCTTGTTCACCTGACATCGTCGACTGGTCCACCCTCTATTACGACCATACAACGTTTATTTTCAGTTTTTTCTCCTTTGTGTTTTAAATATTTTGTCTGTGATATCTGTGTTGTTGTCAAACACTATCGTATTCCCATTCATCATGTTTTATTACCTAATACAACTCATTTTCATATTATTCATTCTGATGTGTGAGGGGTCTTGCCCTATTGCCTCTATATCTGGATTTGTTTGGTTTATTACATTTATTGATTGATTTTCCGCACAACTTGGGTTTATCTGATGAAAAATAAAAATGAGGTGTTTTCTATCTTCCAAAAATTTCATTTCATGATTTCTACTCAATTTTCTATCACTATTAAAATCCTTCGTAGTGATAATGGTCGGGAGCATGTTAATGCTCAATTGCAGGACTATCTTAATGCTCAGGACATTCTTCATCAAATCTTGTGTGTTTACTCTCCATCTCATAACAGAGTTACTGAATAAAAAAATTATCATCTCTTGAAGGTGTCTTGCTGCTTACTCTTCACTATGAATTTCCCAAAATACTACTGGGGAGATGCAGTCTCATGGATGTATATCTCATAAATTGCATGCCCTCCTCGGTTCTGGGACATCAAACCCCCTTACTATCTTAGAGCTTCCACCGACCTCTCTATCAGCCAAAACTTTTGGTTGCATCTTCTTCTCTCACATACACTCTCCGGGTCGGTCCAAGCTTGACCCTCGGGTCCTTAAATGTGTGCTCATTGTCTATTCACCCACTTAGAAGGGGTATAAATGTTATCATTCCCGACTAAAAAGATTTTTGTCACGACGAATATCCCGTTTCATGAATCTGAATCTTATTATGTGAACTCACTTCAGGGGAGGCCTATATATATGGGTGAAGTGAGCTTACCTATGGAAAGAGGCTATGATTGAGGAAATGAACACTTTGGAAAAGAATTTTACCGGAGACGTAACTTATCTTCCGTATTAAAAGAAGGTCGTCGGTTGCAAGTGGGTGTTTACAGTGAAACAGAACTTTGAAGGTTTGGTTGAACTATTCAAAGCAAGGTTGATGGCAAGGGGGTACATTCAAATCTTAGGGATTGATTATCAAGACACGTTTACCCCTATCACAAAAATGAACTCTATACGAGTTTTGTTGTCATGTGCTACATTAATAATGCTTTCCTTTATGGGAATTTAAATGAAGAAGTATATATGTCTCTCCCTCCAGGTTTCCCCTTCTGGATTCGAAGGAATAGTGTGCCGGTTAAAAAAGGCAGTTTATGGCCTGAAGTAATCTCCGAGGGTTTGGTTCGGTTGGTTCCACGAAGTCATGATTTCACTTGAATATAAACAAAGTCACGTTGATCATACTTTTTTTATTAAACGGAGAACAAATCTGATAGCTGTTCTCATTATTTATAGAACAATGCTAAAGGCACACATGTTGTGGCTATGTGCACCCATATGTTGTATACCCTAAAATATTTTATTTTCAGCAAAACTTTATATGTGCACCCAAATTGAAACATAAAAAAGAGCATTTTAAACATAAATAAAGAGTGCTACCTTCTTAAGGATCGGCTAAGTTGACTACATCAGATTCCGACTCTTCGGTTAAATTCCATTTCTCTGCTATCGATTCATGATATCTCAACCATGGAGAAAAAACATGTGGTAGTAAAGAGTCTTCTTTCATCAATAGCCGTATAAAATGATTATCGTTCACATATCCAATATAAATTACCATTCGATTCTCTGGAGGCGCAAAATGCAATGACAAAAATGTAAAAGACTTGTATTTTGAGTAATGAACCAAAATGATATTATAACATGATGCAATTAGAAGCCCATTGTTAGGCATCGTCATCAACTTTTCAAGAGGTGCTAGAATTGCATTACATTCAAGTGACAACATCAAATCATTTTATCAAATGCTATCAACTCTTTGAATGGTTACAACAAACCCTATACGTCTTGCAACATTACGAGCCCATTCAACCAAATTATCTCTACTTGGAAAAATGTTATCAGTGATAAACTTAATTGCGACATCTAAATGTGTAGTATTACTAGACTTTTCAAGCGATGTCAAATCCGCTTTAGAACACATTGACACAAATAGCAAACGCCTGAAAAATGTGTTAACCAATTTTACAAATGATACCGAAAAAATACATCGTTCAAAAAGTACTTGAAAAACCACTCTCTAAAGGTTTTGAAATTCAAAAAAAGGAAGAAAATTTCTTACAGGAGTAAAGAGGTAGAAATGAAAGGCAAGAGATCCTAGATTCAATGACGGAATAATGTATTATTTGCCTGTAGGAGAAAGATAACACCAAAAAAAGGAAAAACCTATTTCAATGTGGAGGAAGATGAACAGTACCAAGGTTTCAGGGAGAGGCGACAGGGGGGGGGGGAATGGAGCAGGAGTCACCGGAGTATGAAATAGAGGCGAAGGCTGGTAAACAAACTGAGCGGCGGAAGGCGGAAGGGGGTCGGCGAACGGAAGGAGGAATCACCGATCGTCGTCCAGGGCAAACATTGCAAACTCTTGATTTTTATTTTGCCTGCGCTTAGGGCTTCGGTTGGGTAGAGGGGAATAGGAATAAACCATGTTTTGGTGTTTTTTTGATGTGTGCAGGTAGTGAAAAAGTCAAAAAACGCCCGCCTTTAACATTTCTCTATTTATATTGATGACATAATCATAACAAGGGTTGATATTGAAGAAGTTAAAGATTTTAAGGTAAATTTGGCGAGAAAGTTTGAAGTAAAAGACCTAGAGAAACTTAAGTATTTTTTGTAAATTGAGATAACAAGATCTAAATGAACTATTTTCATCCCTTAGAGAAAATACACTCTTGATTTGTTGGAGCAATCTGGTATGTGTGGTTGTAAACCTGCTGATACACCTATGTAGGTGAATCATAATGTTGGAAGAGATGATGGTGACCCTATTGATGACGTGGCTGGCTATCAACGCCTTGTTGGAAGATTAATCTATCCATCCCATACTTGCCCCGACATTGCTTATGTTATTGGAGTCGTTAACCAATATATGCACTCCCCAAAGACGAGACATATGGATGATGTTCATCGAATCTTATGGTATTTGAAGACTTCACCAGAAAGGGGAATCCTGTTCAATCCTAATACAGATTTGAAGATTGAAGTTTTTACTGATGCTGATTGGGCTGGGTTCGTTGAAGATAGGCGTTCTTCATCCGAGTATTGCTCATTTGTTGGTGGAAACTTAGTCACTTGAAGAAGTAAAAAAACAATCTGTCATCTCAAGTTCCAATGCAGAAGATGAATTTAGAGCTATGAAACATGACATATGTGAAGGATTATGGATACGCTCTTTGATGTGACCTGGGTTTGAATGAGTCAAATCCTATCTGATTATATTATGACAACAAAGCTGCAATCATCATCGCCAATAACCCCGTTCAGCATGACCGCGCCAAGCATATCGAGGTGCTCAGACACTTCATTAAGGAGAAAATCGAGAAGAAGATTATCTGCATTCCTTTTGTTCCCTCGGAGGGACAGTTAGCTGACATCCTGACTAAGAGTCTTTGCGGAAATTCTTTTTCTGCTTGTATTGATAAGTTGGGTATGAGAGATATAACATGCCCATAAAGGAGAGTGTTAGAACGTATTAAGATGTATTCTGTTACCGTCTGTATTTCGTTACCATTACGATGTAATTTCCTCTATATATAGGGACCCTTCCTGTGTAATCAAGGCGCGCGCCTAGGCGCGCCTGAGGCGCCAGGCGCATGGGGCGCCAGGCGCATGGGGCGCCAGGCGCATGGGGCGCAAGCCAGCGCGCCTTAGCTAGCCCAAGGCGGGCGATGTGCCTCAGGCGCGCCTAGGCGCGCGCCTCACGTGCCTACAGGGCGCAGTTCAGGCGCGCCTGATTGCCTGAACCGGTTTTAACCTAAAAACCGGTTCAGGCAATCAGCCGCTGCCTTATATCGCGATTCACTTCGTCATTTTTCCTCGCATGTCTGTTATGTTCTAGGGTTTAGGATCGAGCTGCATCGCCGACTGCTGATTCCCTCCCCGATTCCTCCACTCTTTGCCTTTCTTCTCGCCGGAGTCGCCACCGCTCATCTCGCCGAAGTCACTGATTTCTCGCCGGAGACACAGAAGAAGGATTAGTCGGTCGTCGACGCGTTCTCCTGCACTGATTTCTCGCCGAAAACTCTGCATCCTCTCATCTCCTCCTTTAATTGTAAGATTCATTCTCCATTTCTCCTCTTATTTCTTCTTTTAATTGCTGCTATGGATTCCTATGATTATTTGTGATGATTTTTGTTTCTTTCTAAGTTTTGTGCTTCACTGTGCTTCACTCCTGCATCCTCTCATTCAGCTTCACTTGTCTTCACTCCTAATCAAACCTTTTAGGAAGGGCTTCCAGTTCACTGTAGGTTTCATCCAGTTCACTATTTTACAGTGAACTGGGCTTCCAGTTCACTGTAAACAGTGAACTGGATGAAGCCCAGTTCACTGTAAACAGTGAACTGAGCTTCCAGTTCACTGTTATCAGTGAACTGGATGAAGCCCAGTTCACTGAATACAGTGAAATTGGCTTCCAGTTTACTGTAAACAGTGAACTGGGCTTCCAGTTCACTGTAAACAGTGAACTGGGCTTCCAGTTCACTGTAAACAGTGAACTGGTCTTCATCCAGTTCACTGTAAACAGTGAACTGGAAGCCCAGTTCACTGTTTACAGTGAACTTGATGAAGCCTACAGTGAACAAGAAAAAATGTGGTTCCTAGCAGCCCATAAATTTGATATTTCTCAGAAATGTTCATTTTTTCAATCATAGTTGTTCCTAGCAGCACATAAATTTCTTTCCTAAGCAACATAAACAAGAAAAAATGCATTTAATTTCATCAGATTTGTTCATCTTATATTTTTGTTGGCAATTTATATTATGCCTTCTTATATTCAGCAAATTTCTTTAAAGCATATAACCTTGGTTATGAAAAGAAGGTAATTTTGAATTGAATCCAATAAAATATTATTTGTCTTCATAGCAAGAACTCAAAGAATCCAACATATGGTGTGGTTAACTGGTTATGCTTGTTCATGTTGTTGTGCCTTGTAGGCTTGTAGCCATCATTTTATATTTATGCTTTTTCATGCTGTTTATGCATAAGTAGACCTAAAATGTTTTTGTATTATGAACATATAAAATTAATTCCGTTATTCCTTTTCTTACTGACCCGAATTTTTGCATGCTTCGTAGTATTACGTATTTAGCTCTGAAAATTAGTTCAACATCCAGCTCTGAAAATGGATGCAAGTGGTTCTGGTTCATCCAACATCCAATCAAGGATTGATCCATGCTGGAAGTACGTGCGTCAGATTTCTTCCGCCAATAAAAACGACTTGACTTGCATTTTCTGTGATAAAGTCACGAAGGGTGGAATTTATCGTGCTAAACAACATATTGTTGGGGGATTCAGAAATGCAAAAGCTTGTCTTAAAAGCCCCCCACATGTGCGCAACGAAATACAAGAATACATGGAGAAAAAAGCAAGTGCAAGCAACACAGACAACTAATCAATGCCTGACTTTGCAGATATCGACACATTTGGCAGTGATGAAGAAATGGAAGCCAATGTGGGCAAGATTCATAAAAGAGAAAGCTTCTCCAAGAAGCCTCGAACTAAAAGACCAATAGATGTGTTCTTTGCTCCAAAGGTTGGCAATATGGTGGCACAAAAAGGAGCTGAACAAAAGATGAAACAAACTTCTATTAATGAAGCTTGCAAGAAGGAGTTGAGAGGGCGAGCTTGTAAACATATAGCTCAATGGATGTACGATGCAGCTATCTCATTCAATACTGTAAAACATCCTAGTTTTGCGAAAATGGTGGAATCCATTGGACAATTTGGAGTTGGATTGAAGCCACCGAGTTACCATGAGATTCGTGTCCCTTTGCTAAATAATGAAGTCACTGAAGTAAAAGATATGATGAAGACATACGAGGATGAGTTGAGGGTCTTTGGATGTTCTATTATGGCTGATGGATGGACAGATCGGAAACAGAGAACGTTAATTAATTTTTTAGTCAATTCACTAAAAGGTACATTTTTCCTAGAATCTGTCGATGCATCTAACTACTCGAAGACGGGGGAAAAATTGTTTGAATTGCTGGATAGAGTGGTTGAAAGGGTTGGAGAGGTGAATGTGGTGCAAGTTGTTACGGATAGTGCCAGCAATAATGTGCTAGCAGGTAAATTAGTAATTATTCATTACTATTCTTAATCATCTTCAATTTTTATTTTTTGTGTACTTATATGATACTTTCATACCCAACACTCTAACAGGTAAATTATTGGAAGCAAAACGTCCAAATTTATATTGGACGCCATGTGCAGCGCATTGTATTGATCTAATGCTGGAGGATATTGGAAAAATGCCCAACATTAGCCGCACACTAAAGAGGGCAATGACCGTAAATGGCTATATTTATGTTCGGCCTGGAGTTGTGAACATGCTAAGGAGCTTTACGGGGTAAGTTGAGCTTGTTAGGCCCGCTATGATGAGGTTTGCAACGTCTTTCTTAACAATTCAGCGCATTCACAAGCAGAAAAACAATCTAAGGACGATGTTTACCTCACCTGAATGGTCTTCGAGCAAGTGGGCAAAAGAAAGCGGAGGTAAACAAGTGTAGAGTATTATACTAATGATTTCTTTTTGGAGAAGTATAGTGGATATTTTAAAAATATTTGGTCCTTTAGTCCGCGTATTAAGATTAGTGGACGGTGAGAAAAGACCTGCCATGGGTTATATTTATGAAGCGATGGATAGAGCTAAAGAGACGATCATTAGTTCTTTTAATGAGGAGGGCAAATATATGGATGTCCTAAAAATTGTGGATAAAAGATGGGAAAGCCAACTTCATCGACCTCTTCATGCCGCGGGTCACTATTTAAATCCAGAATATTTCTACTCTAATCCCACTATTGCAGAAGATGGAGAAATTATGGAGGGCTTATACAAGACAATGCAAAGACTGATTCCAAACCATGAAGAGCAAGATAAAATTATTGACCAATTAACTCTATATAGAAATGCTGAAGGACTATTTGGAATGGAGTTTGCAATTCGGCATAGAAAAATTAAGTCCCCAGGTAAATTACATAATATTCAAACAAGTTTGTTTTGATTTTTCAATTTTTAAATATTTACTATCTTAATAGCTGAGTGGTGGCAATCGTATGTTGCTTCAACTCCAAATCTAAGAAGATTTGCGATAAAGGTGCTTAGTCTTACATGCAGTGCATCCGGTTGTGAGCGAAATTGGAGTTTTTTTGAACATGTAAGCTTTTAAAATTTATTATCAGTAATTTATATTTTATATATTAAAGATAACTTATTTATATGGTTATTGTTTATTGCAGATACATAGCAAAAAAAGAAACAGACTAGCTCAACAACGCTTGAATGATTTAGTATTTGTGAAGTACAATCGAGCGTTGAGACACCGATATGATGCACGTGATCGCATAGATCCAATTTCGTTGACATATATTGATGATAGCAATGAATGGTTGATGGGTGGAATGGAAGAAGATAATGATGCTGAGGCTGAGCGGGAGGACTTGGTGTTTGATGATGAGTTATTAACTTGGGGCACAGTTGCTACTGCCACTGGAGTTGAAGAAGAAATGTATCGCACACGATTATCGAAAGGAAAAAATGTGGTTCCTACGAAGATACTTGAAAAAAGGAGCATTTCGAAGATGAAAACTCCTACTCCATTAGTCATTAGAGAAGCTACTACACCATTAGTCATTAGAGAGGCTAATACTCCATTAGTCCTCAGAAATGCTGATGATATCGATGAAGAGGAGGTTGAATACAACGAAGAAGAAGAATATAACGATAGTGGAGAAGATGATGAAGACATAGTCTTTTCAGAGGATGAGTAGCTAGGTGAGTAATAGATTATTTAAATTTCAGAGTACTTTAATTATTTTATTTAAATTATACATTAATAGATGTTTTCTGATTACACAAATAATGATATTTTTCAGGTCTGATTTTCAAATGGTGCCTCTCGATCTTCTGACCTGGCCACTTGATATCGCTATTCTACTCTCACTTCGATCTTCTGGCTAGACTATTTGATGTTGCATATTTGATTTAAGCTTTATTTATGTTATTAAACTTTGGTGTGCTTATTACATTGCCCTTCCTTTTGTTGTGATTTTTCATGCTAGCATTTTACTATCGTTTTGCTCAATATAAATTTGGGTGTGCTATTACTTTTTCTATAATAAGGGTGTTTGGTTCATGTTGTATTACTGATGCCACGTTTTGAAATAATATTATAATTTTATGTGGAGGTAATCTAGATGTTGGTCTAAATTGGTGGGTGAGTTAGTTCAGTTTTCTGTTCTAAATTTGATATAAAAAATAAAAATAGGAAGAACACATGTGAATTGGGCGCCAATTCGCTCAATTTCAGCGAATTGGGCGCTCAATTCGCCTAATTTCAGCGAATTGGGCGCCCAATTCGCCCAATTTCAGCGAATTGGGAGCCCAATTCGCCCAATTTCAGCGAATTGGGCGCCCATTCGCTCAATTTATTTTTTTCCCCCTTTATTGCGCCTCACGTGCCTCAGGCGCGCGCCTGCGCCTTGCGCCTTGCGCCTAGGCTCCAGGGCCCCTTTGCGCCTCGGTGCGCCTTGCGCCTTTGACAACATAGGACCCTTCTATTGTATAAAATTATTCTTCCCTAATTAAACGCTTCATCAAACTCCAAAGTCCATTAGAACTTTTTGTTGCCGCTTAAAGTATTGAATAGTGACGAGCATTTTTCACCTGACTTTGGGAGAAATCGACTCAACCCGGCAAGCCTCGCCCATCAGCCGCTGAACACCCTTCGCTTCTTTCAATGTTGTCATCTCCATATTTCCTTTACCTTGTTCGAAGACACATTTGGCTAAGTTAAACCTCATCTTGTACCTTGTCAGCATCGTGAAAATCCCCACGAGATCTCTCAGGTGTCCTTTCTTTTCACCATGAGGTCATCAACATTGATCACCAAGTTTCTCCTCTTTTGTTCTCTAAACATGTGATCTATCACCTGATGGTAGGTCATTTCTACATTCTTCATTCCAAAGAGTATCATCTTGTAACAACATTCATCATTCGTGACGAAGAAAGTGTTGGGGACGTCAGAGGGTCCATCCTGATCTAATTTATTCTAAAAAGATATCAAGAAAACTTATACCAGGAAATTTGACCGTAAAATCAACTAGCGTATCAATTCGAGACTTTGAATGATATCCTTCAAACAAGCTTTCTTAAGGATAAATCGATACACATGCGTCACTTCCCTCCAGTCTTATTGGCCATTACAACATTTGAAACACTGTTGGGGTACCGAATTTCAAAAATAAAACCAGTGGCAAATAGCACTGCACTTCATCGTGGATGGGCTCAGCCAAAGTGGCCGCCACATCCCTCTTTTTTTGTCTGATGGTGTGAGCTGCTGAGATGTGGTTGATGCGATGGCTGGCAACTGGCTGACAACATCTGCATTAATGTTGGGCATGTTAGATGCACTCTATGTTGTCAAGGCACGCGGCTAGGCGCGCCTGAGGCGCTGGGCGCATCGGGCGTAGCCCTCCGCGCCTCAGCATGGCTGAGGCGGGCGAAGTGCCCCAGGTGCACCCCAGGCGCACGCCTTGCATGCCATCCAAGCGCGCAAAAGGCGCGCCTGGGGAATCCCGATCTAATATTTCACTCGGGCCCGATCAGTTTAATTTGGGTTTAGAGTTTAATAAGGAGTGGGGCCAATTTTTTCGCTGGACAGCTCGCTGGCCGCCGCTCCTCTTCCCGCTCGAAAGCTCGCCGGTTGCCTCTCCTCTGCTCTCAAGGGACCAGATTCTTTATACCTCTAAGGTACAAGATTTCTCTTTTCTTCGTTGGAGTCCATCTTTGCAGTGCAAGGGTTTGTAATTTCACAGTACATGTCTTCCTATTCTTGTTCCTATACTGTGGGATCACCAAGGCATTGGCATTCCTGTAGCTGAGATTGATATTTATGAACTCTTTGCATTTAAACATTGCAAAGGGAGAAGGATATTTATGAACTCTTTGCATTTTGGGTGATTGACGTCTCTAAATTCAATTACTACAGGCGATGCATTTACTCTTGCATTTAATTTATTGTCTTCAGTTAGGAGCTTATTTCTTAGCTTTTTTTTTTTCCTTCGATTTGAAACTAATAGAACATAGTCAATGCATATTCCATAATTAGATTACTTAATATGAAGGGGTTGGTTACCCAGGTATTATGCATCTATGAGAAACTTAAATGAAACCTCCAGGTTTATTTTTGAGGAACAAAAGAGACGCTACTACTTGTTAAGTATATACGACGCCTCTGAAATTTCTAAAATAGCCATATGAAAGCCTTATAAACAGGGGGTATAAATGTTCATTTATTTGTTTTTTGCATGTGTGAGACATACTTTACTTGGTAATGAAATATGATTTAGGCTCATTTACAGTATTTTTTTCAATTAAGCAGGTGTTCTTCAGTCAGATTCCTATGTTCTGTCATAGTTATATGTAGTTGGATCTATAAAAGATGGTCCCGTTAAAAGGCCTGATTTATACATTATTATAGGCAAGATATAGCAATCATCTTTCTTAAGCTCAAGTCCACTCAATCTTCTATCGGACTGTTAAGTCCACTCGATCTTCTATCGGACCGTCATGCACTGTTGGATTTTCGGTCAGATTTTAATAAAGCCCGATATCCGGCCGGATTTTATTTTTAAAATGCATTGTTATGCATAAATAATATCTTAAAAGATTTGTAAAAAAAATTAATTAATATTTTATAAAATCAGAATTTTCAACATGAGCGAATTGAAAATGAGAATTTGTTCAATCGATCCCTAGGTGGGATGTTAATGGGGCTGATGATGATAATGTTTCTCATGCTTGCCTTTTATATCTTATCTTCATTAAGTTGTGTTTTTTGTTTGTTCTTAGCTTACATCAATGTATCATTTGAACCAGTAATATCAATTTTTATCACTTGATTTCATGAATAAGTTTCTTTATATTAGATATTTGATAACATAACATGAGATAGTTTTTGTAGTTCTTATCATTTCACTTTAATTGTATTTCGCTGTAGGAATACCAAAGCTATATTGTTACGCATGATACATTTTTGGCTCAAACTATTGCACATGTCCAACAGTTTTACAGTGAACTGGATTTCAGTTCACAGTTTTACAGTGAACTGGATTCCAGTTCACTGTTTTACAGTGAACTGAGCTTTTAGTTCACTGTTTTACAATAAACTGGTTCACTGGGCTTCCAGTTCACTTTTCCCAGTTCACTGGTTTCCAATAATTCTCTTCATGTGTTACATATACTAATTTTTTTGTTGTAAAATGTTTTAATTGCCGAAAATAGATGTGAGTGGTTCTGGTTCATACAGCGTCCCATAAAGGATTGATCCATGTTGGAAGTGCGTGCGCCAGATTTTTGCAACTAATAAAAATGATTTGACTTGCATTTTTTGTGATAAGTCATGAAGGGTGGAATTTTTCATGCTAAACAACATATTGTTGGGGGATTTAGAAATACAAAAGCTTGTCTCAAAAGCCCACTACATGTACGCACAGAAATTCAAGAATATATAGAGAAAAAAGCTAGTGCAAGCAACACAAAAAACCAAGCATTTCCTGATTTTGTAGATATCGACACATTTGACAGTGATGAAAACTGAATGACAATGTGGAGAAGATTCATAAAAGAGAATGCTTCTCCAAGAGGCTTCGACCAAAAGAACCGATAGATATTTTTTATGAACCAAAATTGGTAAAACATGGCAAAAAAGGAACTGAACAAAAAATGAAACTAACATCTATTAATGAAGTTTGCAAGGAGCTGAGAGGGAGAGCTTGTAAACATATAGCTCAATGGATATACGATGCTGCTCCCATTCAATGTTGTAAAACATCCTAGTTTTACTATGATGGTAGAGTCCATTGAACAGTCTGGAGTTGGATTGAAGCCACCAAGTTACCATGAGATTCGTGTCCCTTTGCTGAATAATAAAGTCACTGAAGTAAAAGACATGATGAAGGCATATGAGGATGAGTGGAGGACATTTGATTGTTCTATTATGACTGATGGATGGACGGATCAGAAAAAAGGGACTCAAATAAATTTTTTAGTGAATTCACCTAAATGGACATTTTTCCTATAATCTGTCGATGCATCTAACTACTTGAAGACGGGAGAAAAAATGTTTGAATTTCTAAATAGAGTGGTAGAAAGGGTTGAAAAGGTGAATGTGGTGCAGATTGTTACGGGCAGTACCAACAATAATGTACTAGCAGGTAAATTGCAAAGAAATTAGTAATTATTCATTATTAATCTCATCTTATTCAATTTTCATTTATTGTTTATACAATAGTATGATACTTTCATACCTAACAAGCTAACACTTTAACAGGTAAATTATTGGAAGTGAAACGCCCAAATTTATATTGGAGGGCATGTGGTGCGCATTGTATTGATCTAATGCTGGAGGATATTGAAAAAATGTTCAATATTAGTCGCACACTTAAGAGAGAAATGACTATAAATGGTTATATTTATGTTCGGCCTGGACTTGTGAACATACAAAGGAGCTTTACGAGGCAAGTGGAGCTTGTTAGGACCGCTGTGACGAGATTTACAACTTCTTTCTTAACAATTCAGTGCATTAACAAGCAGAGAAACAATTTAAGGAAGATGTTTACCTCACCTGAGTGATCTTAAAGCAAGCGGGCAAAGGAAAGTGGAGGTAAACAAGTGCAGGAAATTACACTAATGATCTATTTTTGGAGAAGTATTGTGGTATGTGGATATTTTGAAGATGTTTGACCCTTTAGTTCGGGTATTAAGATTGGTGGACTATGATAAAAGACCAGCCATGAGTTATATTTATGAAGCAATGGATAGAGCTAAAGAGACGATCATTAAGTATTTTAATGAAAAAGAAGACAAATATATGGATGTCCTAAAAATTGTGGATAAAAGATGGAAAAACCAACTTCATGGACCTCTTTATGGCGCGGGAAATTTTTTTACCCAAACCCCGTTATTGCAGAAGATGGAGAAGTTATGAATGGTTTATACAAGACAATGCAAAGACTGATTCCAAGCCATGAAGAGCAACATAAAATCATTGATCAATTAACTCTATATGGAAATGCCGAAAAACTATTTGTAATGGAATTTGCAATTCGACATAGAAAAATAAAGTCATCGGGCAAATTAAATAATATTCAAACAAATTTGTTTTGATTTTTTAATTTTAAATATTTATTATCTTGATAGCTGAATGGTGAGAAACTTATGGTGCTTCAACTTCTAACCTAAGAAGATTTGTCATAAAAGTGTTTAGCCTTACGTGCAATACATCCGGTTGTGCGTGAAATTGGAGTTTTTTTGAACATGTAAGTTTTTAAAATTTATTATTAATGATTTATAGATTGATGATAATTTGTTTATATGGTTATTGTTTATTGTAGGTACATAACAAAAATAGAAATAAACTAGCTCAACAACGCTTGAATGATTTAGTAATTGTGAAATACATTCGAGCGTTAAGGCGCCGATATGATGAACGTGGTCGTATAGATCCAATTTCGCTGAGAGATATTGATGATAACAATGAATAGTTAATGAGAAGAATTGTAGAAGATAATGAGGCTGAGGCTGAGCGGGAGGACTTTAGTGCAAGTTATGCATGCGAAAAATGAATAAAGTAATATAATAAGCTACAAATTCATGTATGTTGATCCTTGTTACATTTCCTCTATTGCTTCATGTATGAGAATATTCATATTTTTTGTGTATTAATGGTATATTATACATTTTCTATATGACTACATATATGAATATTTATGTTTATGTTATATTGAACGTCTATTATAGATTCATAATACATTTTCCATGTGTTAATATGATATAATAGATATTTTTATATATATTTGGTATTTAATCAGTAATATTTAGTCATTTATTTATTTATTGCGCCTCACATGCCTCAGGTGCGCGCCTGCGCCTAGGCTCCAGGACCCTTGTGCATCTTGATGCGCCTTGCGCCTTTGATAACATAGGCTGCACTCCATGCAGATGTCAATGTTGTTCTGCAGACAGAACACCGACTCCTTGTCCTCGTCCGACAGTTCCCTGCATATCTCGACGCTCCCGGGCTATCCACATCCCGTCTTCAACTCCACTTCTTCAGTCTTCTCCACTAGTTTCAGGCGTGACATCCCCTCGAAGATCCTATCCACCGCCTCTATTTCTTCTTTCAAAGTAACCATTTTAACAACGCTTAGGTAGCACTCTCGGGCCACCTTCGGATCACTGCGGATCCAAATATGCACCCCTCCAATGTTATACTCCAGACAATGGTGATGAGAAGAGGCTACGGATTGTAACTCATTTAGATGAAGTCTGTCGAAGATGGCATTGTAGATGCTTGGCGCATGTACACCGACGAATTTGCATGTCTTGATCACCAGGATTCTGAATGTTGTGAAGTCCCCCACCGCCGCCTTGATCACCGTGGTGTCATGGAAGGGGTTGTCATGGTTGGGTATCTCTTTCGCCGAGAATACAGTTTCGTCGATCGGGGAGGAGCTTGTGACGTTGATCCGACGCCTCTCCGTTACATGGCGTGTAAATACTCCTTATTTGAGGCCTCAGTGACATCGATCTAGTGGATCACACATATACCCTCGCATGTACCAATGTTTTCCTGGTCCTTACAGCAAGGTCACATCGGAGTTATATCTCTTCTCGGTGGTGCGCCTCGCGGAGCGTCCTCTAATTCGCCTCTGCGTTCTTCCTCTCGCCTCTCCGCTCCATTCACCCTCGCCACCAAATCATAGAACTCTTAGTAGCTCTCCATGTCGTATCCTTACACCCAATTAAACTCGCGAAATGGTGTGTGGCCCCTCCACTGTTGTTGTTGCGCTCATCCACCCTTACGACCTTCCCGACATCGCACGATCACCATTGTCTCGCAAGGCGGTGTTATATTGTGCCTACTCGGTCACCTCATCAATCAGGAGAGTTGTGATGGCCCCGTCGCTCCTGTAAGTTGCGACGATCTCGTCAATAGTGAAATTGTCCTTCTGTTGGTCTGCATGGCGACCTCGTGACTGGCGCCCAAAACCCCCTATTAGGTCGCGGGGGTTCTTGCACATTCACCGATCTTATAAACTCTCCTTCTGGCCTTATCACACCCTCATGCTTTCTGATCTGCTATGCAGCTTGTGGCTCCTTTGTTCGAGTCAATCGGGTTAGCGAGGCCGTGAAACTGTTCTTCATGGCTTCGCCCTCAATGAATAGGTTGGCATGGTCAATGTGGTCTTCAAAATATATTAGAGAGTCGTGGTTGAATTCCAACTTGAGCAAGCCTTCCTGCAGCCTGCACTTCAAGGCAGCTGCAGGGTGTATCCGTTCACCTTCTGAATCTCCATTACTTCTTCTTGGAAGTGGTCGATGTGCTTCCCAATGATTCTTATGCTTCTTTTTTGATCAAGAAGAGCATCCACGACCCTTCTTCCTCCTTTTTGTTGCGACGAATCGTAGCACCATCGCATGATAGAGATCAAAAAAGTAGTGACTGGCAGCTGGTGGAACCAGTCACAGGGTTTGCCCGTGGAGGTGATTGTGAAAATTTTTCACTTATAAGCATCAGTCATTGTATGAATAGAAATTACATCCTCAAACCACTGGAGGTGCTATTGCCAATCATCCTTCTCGGAGCTGTAGTTCATTGACGACTAGCGGTAGCCTTCCGGCACGGGCGCATTAGAATCTATTCAGAGTAAGGGATAACTGTTACATGCTGACGAGGTGGTTGGAACCTCTCATTCTCAAATTCGTGAGGTCGCGAGGTCGTGGTAGCTGTAGTATGAACTCGCTCTTGCAGGAAGCGCTTCCTGTCATTTGTTATGTGTTCCTTCCCAGCTCGCCGACGGAGCTCTGGTGTATCCAATGAGGGGAGCACATGGGGTGATGTCACTGCGACTTCTATTCGGGGTGCGAGATGATCGCACAATGTCTCCTCTATACCTAACAGAAGTCACCCACTGCGCTTGAACTTTCCTGATATGTTTTTTGCCCGACCTTGTGCGCCATGGAACTTCTTGAAAGTGTTTACTTCTCTGTCCATGGTCCATGCTCACCTCCCCAAGATGTTGGAGCTAGGAACCCGGCTCACAAATTTCGGATTGAGAGGATGACTGAAGGTTATTGGCCTTAGGATTATTGTGCAATGGCAGGTAATGAACCAGAGTGAGATCGAGGGTCCGTGCTTCCTACAAGTACGACCCACGTGTCATGATGTTGAGGTCACACTGCACACTTAGGAGCGTATAATAACCCCCTCTCCCAAACCAAGGATAAGATGTGTTCGGGGAAGAGGCAGGTGAGCTTGCTGGCTATAGGAGAGTAAGCTTGTGGGCCGTGAATGCCTGCCCTTCCTCGTACCCTTGGGTCTTATTTATAGACAGTTGACACTAGTGGGGAGTGACCAGTTGTTAGTGAGTCAACCCTTCCCTCCTGCAAACCTAATCAGGTCGGTTAGTGAGTTGATCCATAGGTGGGGCTTGTTGGTATGGCTTGACGGAAGTTACTAGCGAGCTATTGAAGAAGGCTAGACGAGTTCCCTGTGAGTTGTCCGGGGCCTCCGTACAACTTTCCTGGGGTCAATGGTCAATCCTCCGTTGTTCATACTGTACTCGCTGAGTACGGGTGTTACAATAATAAAATAAATACTTTGAATAAAATACGTTAGTTCTTTAATGCGGTAATCAATAAAATTTTCTTATGCAACTACTAAAATATTCATTGTCAAGAAGGATTTGACATGCAGTAGAATCTTAAGGCCTATCTTGCAAACTCAATAACCAGGCACATCAAAAGTCCAAAATAAGAAAATGGGTAAGCCGCCATAACAAGGCCGTAATTCATGCATTAAATCATTTAATAAAGGCCCAATTAAATAAGACTAAGCCATCTCGGAAAGGCCCACTCTAAAGCATGAGCATAAAGACAGAACAATTAGGAGCTTAACATAGGATACCGTAAGTAAGACACATGAATTGAAGGCCCAAAACTATTAAACCTATAGAGAAATGCAACGGAAGGGAGAGAATTGCGACAAAAGAGAGAAAAATAAGATTTTATTAATTTCTCAAAAATCTTCCATGAATACAATACAAGTATTTGTACATATATATAAGGAGAGAGGAGAGCCTCAATACCATCCTATGATGTGAGACTAATCTCTAAGAGGACATTATATGTGCTTGTTAAATGGACCTTTTTACAAGTTCTTCAACACTCTCCCGCAAGCTGGACCATACAAGTCGTAGGAACCAAGCTGGGACAATAACTAAAAATATAGTGATCGCGACAAGGCTTTGGTAAGAATATCAACAATTTGCTCTGTAGGAGGAACATGTCTCAAGTACAATTTCCTTAATTGAACCTTTTTCCAAATAAAGTGATAATTGACCCCGATATTCTTGGTACGTTCATGGAACGCATGATTTTTGGCAATATGAATAGCATGATTAACAGCTTGACTGTTGCAGAACAAAGTCACAGGTGAGGAGAGTTTGACACCTAGGTCTCCCAGAAGGCTTTCTAACCATGTGAGCTCAGAGACGACAAAGGTCATTGAGTGATACTCAGCTTCTGCAAATGAGCGTGTGATGACAGACTGTTTCTTGCTTTGCCAGGTAACAAGAAGTCCATCGAAGTATGTGCAAAAACCACTTGTGGAACGACTATCATATAGAGATCCAACATAATTAGCACCAGAATAGGCAATGAGAGATAGAGATGATGAGAGCTTATATACTAGTCCTGTCCAGGAGTAGACTTCAGATACCGGAGAATACATTCAACTACTTGGAGATGAGAGGTTTGTAGAACATGCATAAACCAACTAACAAACCCAATAACAAAGGATATGTCAGATCTTGTAACTGTCAAATAGATCAATTTTCCGACAAGATGACTATAGTATTTTGGGTTTGGTAGGCACGTATCAGAGTCAGAGGAATAGACATAGATCTTGTGGTTGACATCCATTGGTGTGTCAGCTGACTTGCAAACAAAGTAGTCAGCGTCATGAAGAAGATCAAAGTATTACTTTCTTTGAGATAGGATAGGTCCATCGGGACGACGATCTACTTCGATACCAAAAAAGTATCTGAGATTTCTCAAATCTTTGGTCTGAAACATAGAGGCCAAGTGTTCCTTCATCATGTGGATGCCTTTTGAATCATCACCCGTAATTAAAATGTCATCAACCTAAACCAGGAGTATCAAGTTGCCTGTTGGACAATGACGGGTGAATTGAGTGAAGTCAGCCGAGCTTCGAACAAACCAAACATCACTAACAACCTGACTGAACCTTTTAAACCATGCCAGAAGGGATTGTTTGAGACCATGGAGAGATTTCATGAGTTGAAAACAGTGACTCCCGTGTCTCAAAGCCAGGAGTTTGATTCATTTAGACAGTCTCAACATGATCACCATTAAGAAATTTTTTTTTTTGACTTCTAACTGATACAACGACCAATGACGATGAACGACTAGAGAGATCAAAACACGAACAATGTTTTTCTTTGCAACATGGGTGGTCTCTTCGTAGTCAAGGATGTGTTGTTGAGTAAAACTACGGGCAGCAAGACGAGATTTTAGGCGTTCAACCGTAGACATTCACAGTATGTTTGATAGTAAAGACTCACTTGCAGCTCACACATGTCTGTCCAGGAGGGAGAGGGACAGGATCCCAGGTGTGGTTGGCCCAGAGGGCAGCCATTTCTTCTTCCATAGCTACTCGCCATCCCGGATGTTGAAGAGCCTCCTACAGAGAAGTAGGGTGGAAACAGATGACAACGATGTTGTAAAGGTGTGAAGCATCAAAGATAATTGATGCAAAGAAACAAAATTATTGATGGGGTGAGCTGTAGAAGGTGTGTCCGAATCGGTAGAGTGCATAGTGTCATCAGTAGGAGGTAATGGTCTCGGGGCATCGGAACGAGGAAGACGAGTGTACACACGTAGAAGTGTAGGTAAGTTGGTGGGTCTTGTGGAGAGCGTGGAAAGAAAATGTGGTTCAAGAGAGGTGACAAGAATGTCAAGACGTGGTAGGAGAGGAGGTGCAGGAGAAGTGATGCAGGACGACGCGTAGGGTTTACGCGCCTGTCTGCTATTTCTAGGAAACCCTAAATGCATGCGATGTTTAATGAATTTTTTAATCAAAATTAGAGAGGGCGTTGCATTTACTTAAGAAATCACGCAACTTAGATTTTTGAAAGCACAAATTGCTATTTTTTAAAAAATTGAATTTTCTTAAATAAAATTGTTCAATTTAAAATCCGGGGAAGGGAGTTCACAACTTTCGTTCCGTTCCCCTTGTCGTAGCACAACGGAAATCGTGAACTCCAAATACGTTTCCGTTTGGAGTTTTCGACGTAGCATTTGCTGACAAAACTTGGGCGAAATCCCAAAATGAGTCTATTATCCTACGAGAATTTATAGAGACACGCACAAAGAAGAGATAGAAACAATTACCCACGGAAAGAGGCGTCTTTCCGTATTCGAAGCCGATGACGATCACGCGAGGAACTCCTCGTCACCTTCGATCTTCTGCTCCGAGGTTTGCCGCTGTCGCACACGGGCACCAAGGAGAAAAGACTCACTCTCACACGAAAGTGGTTCCACGAAATCACTCACTCTAGAGAAGCCGCAATCCTAACATCCTAATTTCACTCGCTCTCACACCCAAGGTGGACCCACGAAATATCAATCACACAAGGTGGATCCACGTAAATCAAACTAAGGCCTAAAATTCAATCTCTTTCTCATAGTAAATAGGATCGCACTGTTCATCTTTACAAGCTTAGAACAGTGGCAAAGTCACAACAACACTCTTCTCAATAATTTCCAAGCATAGTAAAATTAAACGCCCTGTTCATCTTTTCCTTTCAACTAAAAAAAACAGCATGCATTCATCTCACCATTACATCTCATACAGGAAATCAAAGTAACAGCAGCACCCAATTTCCTACTCAACATTAATCACTAACACCTAACTCAATCACCTAAACTCCTAAACTCTTACAACAGCTATCAAGAAGCACTGTTCATCGTCTTCTCTAGAATGCAGCGGCAACCAGGAAGTTCCAATTCAATATTCAGCAAATTTTTCATCACCATCTAAATTCCTACAACAATATTCATCATACGCCTAACACCTAAAGCTCTCACACAGAGCTTTTAATCACGCCTAATTTCTAACAGGAAGCACACAATAATCTCAACGGAAACACATTCACAGCAATTTTCAATTTCGACATTCAACATTCACCAAAAATACAATTACAGGTACTCTCTTTTATAGGGTTTGAACAGAGAAAGAAGAAGAAACAACCGGCCATGGTTGAGCGGGTCGTGGAGCTGAACTGCAGGGAATGGGCGCCGTGGTCTGCGGTTGTAACTGTCGTGGTCGCTGATGGCGTCGAGTGGCGGCATCGGCGAGTGATCGAGCTTGAATCCCGCTTGTTTTCAGGCCGGAAATGGCGGAATCGCGATCTGCAGAGGCGGACTGTGCGGGATCGGGAGATAGGGAAGATGAACAGTGAACCGGCCTATTGACCTAAACCAGCCCGGCTTCTTTACTTATATATATATTTATATTCATTATATATATCAGTTATGTATATATATATATATGATTTTATACACACATATATATACATAAGTTCTATTTATCAAACTCCCAAACAGAACGACGCGCGCAGGCGTGCAACATCATGGCTACGCGCGCAGGCGTGCAACGAACTAAAATTAACAACACAAAACTTGCAAAATTAAAATGCAATAAAACATAAACTGAAAATGCGACGGCGAGCATTTTTTTCGACCTGATCGGGTTGGTCTCCACCAAGAAGCCAAAGGTGATGGATGAAAAGGATGATCGTTGTGAAAGGTTACATCCTCACTCGTTACTAATTTGCGAGTGGAAGGAGAATAACATACAACCTTTTGGGTGCGGGAGTAAGCAACAAACATATACTTAGTAGCGTTAATATCAAGTTTGTCAGTTGCAGGGCCAATGGAGTGAACATAGCAGGTGAAGCCAAAAACACGAGGTGTTATGAGAAAGGAAGAGGTGGAGGGGAAGAGAAGACTGAATGGAGTGGGAAAATTTAGAACAAAGAAGAGTATGCGATTGATGAGATAGCAGACGATGAACACCGCAAAATACTAATAGACCTTGAGTACCTGCATTTGAAACATGAGTGAACAAGCAACGTCCAAAAGATGATGGTTCTTCTGCTCAGCAACACCATTTTATTATGGTGGGTAAGCAGATGAGGTTTGGTGGAGGAACTGAACTCAGTACAAAGGTTTTTAAATGCATGACTCATATACTCGCACACATTATCAGTCTGAGAGTCTTAATAGTTGTGAATAATTGAGTACGAATCTCAGCATTAAAGGCTTGAAAGATACAAACTAATTCAGAGTGATCGCGAAGTACAACCAAGTTATGCGAGAGTAATCATTTATAAAATTAAGAAAATAAAGATAATTAGAAACACTAGCTATTTTATAAGGATCTCAAATGTTCGAATGAACTAAAACAAATTGAGCATTGCTCCGATTACAATGTGAAGAAAAAGAAGAGTGATGCTACTTGACGAAGATGCAGGATTCGCAGGTGAAGTTAGGGAGGGCCACATCTGGAAGTGATTTCTTCAGAATGGGGAGAGGAGCATGCCCAAGCCGTCGATGCCTGTCAGCGGAGGTGACAGAAGAGAGAGCAATGGGGGAAACATCTAAGGTGTATAACCCATTAGACAATCGCCCTCTACTAATGATATTCCGCGTCTGTCGTTCCTGCACAACAAAAGAGGGGGATGAAAATATTACAGAGCAGTTGAGGTCCTGAGTAAGACGACTGAAATAAAGAAGATTAAAATGAGAGCCTTGAACATGGATAATCGGGCGTAGAGAGAGATGAAGTCAGGTCGATGTTACCAGAATCATGTACGGGGAGTAATGTCACCATTTGCCACAGTGATGACTTAAGGCAAGCAATTTCCAAGTATTGAGGAGGCTTTTGCGGAGTAATATTATTAGTTTCCCCTGTCCATACTCCAAGTTGGAATATGGGATAAGCAAGCGATACCTTCATTGGAGATGATCGCAACAGAGCCCGAGGACTAACTGAGCAGGCCCTGAAGATTCTGGAGCTAAGTACGTAATGCAACAACATCAGGGGAAGTAGCAGTGGGAGCAGCAGTCGCCATAAATGCAAGGTGTGTAGGAGGGACACCATGCTTACGATTGCTAGTATCCTCAAGATGACCTTGCCGACCACAGTAGGAGCACTTGGGACGCGACCTACCAGATCGGCCACTCCTCCAAGAGCCAATGCAGTTATTAAAGGCGCACTTTAGGCGCGCCTAAGGATCAAGGCTCACCAATCTCAGAGATTTGTGTCTCCGTGCGCTTTATTTGCGTATTTGGAATATAAAAGACGCATCTGAATGAGATTTTTGTTGTAAATTTTTTTTCAAAAATTAAGAAAAAAATAATGCAAGAACTCAATAATTTTTATTTATTTATTATTTATGAAAGAGTTGTGCGTTGAAACTTTAATATGATGCAAGTGATCACATTGATTGTATTTTTAAGAGATAAACGATAGTAATGAATGATTAGTTAGTAGTGTAGATGAAGAATTTGATCGAGAAGCTGAAATGATGTTTGATGTTGATTATTTAAAATGAATGTGGTTGCGCCATGCCTTTGTCAGGCGCGCACCTACGCCTTGAGTCTTGCGCTTAGTCTCCAAGACCCCTTTGCGCCTTGGTGCGCCTTGCGCCTTTAATAATTAAGGCCTTTACAAGTTGGCAGAGGAGGTAGGTGTGTAGTAGGAGATTGTTAAGGAATACCAGGAGAGACAGTGTCGGGAGTATCACCGCCTGGATTTTTCCTTCGGGCACGACGGTCTTCGAGGTGGAGCTCCCAGTGGTCGCGGGCATTCTGACAGGGTGGGCTCTCTCAGTCTCTTGGTCACCACTTTCCACGTATATCCCCGCGGCCGCTTCATTCGACAAGTTTCCAACACAAGGTTGCGGCGAAGAAGTTTTGACCAATTTGCTGGCCCTTTCCATTAGCTTTTATAGGACATCCTGGTTCATGCCGGCCATTTTCACCGATGGACGGTCGCAGAGCCAAAGATCAAAGGGAAAGTGGTCAAGGGGGAGGGCGATCCAGCGCTTTTTATAAGTCTCGAGCACCACGGAGCTCGGGTCGAAGCCTTTGCGGTTATCGGTCTACTTTTCCGAAACCTGCACGGTCTGCCAAAAAAGTACAGGGATTATGTTAACCCAAATCCTGTGACAACGGAGGCGAGCATCAGACAAGCAGGGACAACTTGCCTGGTGTCCATTCCCGGTGTTCGCGGGCTCTTCAGGCTGTCACTCCGGACGTCCGCGGATATTCCCTGGCCCGTGTCTTTAGTGCGGCAGTGTTCGACACAGACACTCTTCAGGCAACCCCGATATGGGCATTTGGCAGGCGGTCTCTCACAGAGTAGCTCAGAAGACCCAACCCAGAGGCCGCGGAGGGCGCTTATCCTGGAGCCTGCACATACTCTTCTCTTCGGCATCGACCTCGGTGGCATCGCGCAGTTACGTGCGGTCTTTTATCTCAACCCTTGCCGCCCGACTCTTCGTGTACCTCGGGTGCCTGCACATTTAATATCGTAATTAATGAAGCGTTAAATGTCTTTTGATTCGTGAACCGTCCGAGAAGCCTACCCTCAAGTATAAATAGGGATCAGGGGTGCTTGAATGGGACATGTGGACTTAGCTCAAAACCTGCCTAGTTGCAAATCTCTCTTTCCTCCGCCGACCACTCGATCGAGGGATAACGCGTGGAGAGTTGGTGACAATTTTGGCTCCAACAGGCGGCACGACGTGGAGAAGAGAAATATGCGCGCTAGATGCTGGATAATGTGTTGGGGCCTGCGATGGGATGAGGACAACATGACGACTCTCTAGATGTTGGGATTTGCAGTTTCGGCTGTCGTCGAGCGTGTTGAAGTCCAATCGACACATGATTGCTGAGAAAAGAAGCTGAAGAAGAGAGGAGGAGAACCGGAATAAGAAATTGCCGTATTAGAGAATAAGAGAAGCTACAGAACCAGAGGATAAGAGAATCCACAGAACCTAAGAACCAAAAGAAGAAATCACACTGCTCAAAGAACAACAGAAGTCACAAAACCAAAGAACTAGAAGAAAGAATCTACAGATTCAGGGAACTAGAGATGCCTCGAAACTTGTGAACTAGAGAAGCCTCGAAACTTGAGAATCAGAGAAGCCACGGAGCTAGAGAAGTAGGACATGAGATAATAAGAGATTCGAGAACCTGATCAACAAAGACTAGGGCAAGCCGTTGTTGAAGGGAGGCACAAATGAAAAAAGACTCGGGTCTTGGTTTAAAATGAGCCTTGATTTAACACTTTGAAAAAACGTTCCTGATATATATTCGGTTCAATATATCACCTAATATATCTGGAACTCCCGATATATCAGGCGCAATATATCGGCTAATATATCAGGAAATCTCGATATATGTGGCATTATATTGTAAAATAATAATTTCATTTTAAATATCGAAAACATGGCTTTTCTTCATCAAAACCGACATGTCGGCAATGCCTGCCAATATTTACAACATTGTGCGTGTCAACTGTGTGGGTTAGGATTCAAATTTTGTTGGTTTGTTGCTTTCCATTCCAGTCAGATCGTAAAAACTTGAGCCCTTAACTGCGTGCCACCTTTGTTTCTTTTTGTTGACAACGCTTTAGTAATTATATCATACTGCTGTTATTATTATCCCTTTTAATTTCACGGAACAAAAGAATTCTTTATATGAAATAAATATGCAGTTTAACTGAGCCCCCCAACTATACTCTATCCTGCAACGACATGCTAGTGACCTTTTAATGGGATTAGGAAATTTATGTTAATGTCAAGTATCTTCTTTTATCCATCTTCTTGAAGTATTAGCATTTTCCCTATCATAATGTTTTTTAGTTGAAGTAAACTCCGATCGGTCACCTTCCCATTGCATGGAGTTATCTATTTTGGCATTTCACAGCCCCATACATGTTTATTTTTGCTCGTAATACAATTGATGAGCTCTAGTTGATCCCATTAATGAACTTCAAGCTTTATTTTTCAAATGATCTCATGCTGGTTTTGGTACATTTAGACTTTTTCTTTGACTTTTCTTTCTTCCAGAAATTGCTAGCCGAAGCAAAACGTGATCTAGGTGAGGCCATATCTGCATTTGAATTCATGGATTGCAGTTCGGTAGAAATGGTAAGATTTATCATAATGTCTATGTTGTGCAATTCTTTTTGCCATATCTTATTTCGCAAAATATGATGCACTGACAGTATGTCGTAGTCTGCATTTATTGATCTTTAAGTTTCCTGCTTAAATTAATTATGTGAATAATTACAAGATTAAATTCACTAAATGGTTGATCAGTATATTTCTAATTGCTGCACGAACTTGACGTTTTTTCTTTCATTGTTAAAACTAATTGTTTCAAAGCTATCCCACATCCCGCTTTTGTGATGTTCTGAATATGCTGTTTCAGTTCTACCAAGTTATTAGAGTTGTCAATGCTATGCTCGAATTTGTTTCAAAACGGATTTTTCAAGGTGACAGCGGCCTTTATAGAACCACAAATGCAAGTATGCGGGTATGCAAACATCATTGAACATGAAAATTGCTAATTTGTGGAATTATTAATTTGTTATTAAACGGATATACTATAAACTTGTCCAAAGAAGTGATGATTTTATTGGTTGAACTTCCCTCAATATGCTCAATAATATACAAGCTAATTGGTCATATATGTACAAGGCGATAAGTTTTGCTGCCCATGTATCCACAGACTCTGGGATCAAACCGTTTGTGTTTTGTGTAGTGTAAGTGAATGAGTGGGGTCTTGGGACCTTCTGAAGTTAACTCAAAATCTAAGTTAGCATCAAAAAAGAGCGTTAGGCTTGGTGGGAGTGGGACAAAGTAGAGGGAACTTGATGACAGTGGAATACTCATAATTGGTCATATATGTACAGAACTTCATCTATATATCCAGGTAGAATTCCCTCGTCATGTGAGAGTTGGCCACAGCTCTAGTAATCCAAAATGACAAATAATTTCGCCTTCGCACATCAATCAATCACATCTAGTCCGCCCTAACTCACCATTCGTTCTCACACGAAAAAGAGGGCAAACATCAGAAACGGCGTCTTCGTCACATTCGAATTTCTAGCAAAATCTCTAGTGCTCGTCATGCAACATCACCGCATCGGACAAACGGTCGCGATTAAGGCTTCACCCACAATGCATAATCCACTAACAGAGCGGATTTTTTGGGCAACATGTCGGGGACGGACTCAATCGATTCGGTGGCTCCTCTTGAACCATGGCAACCCGAACCCCTCTCATTTGAAAGATCTGGTGCCTAATATCTTGAAAGAAAGCAAAAACGCAACGGATGTCATGCATGCATCCGAAAACCTAGAGGAGAAATGTCATTACCTTACGACTCCTCTTCCTAGCCATGGAGATCTTTGTTTGCATGGATGAATGTGTGTGCCTTCAAGTCCTCTCCATGAATCTGGCCTCAGATCGACGAACGGAGCTCCGAAGCTTCGTCAATGGCGAAAGATGCTCTTCTTCTCCCTCCTCCAAACTCTCTCTCAAAACTCTAAAGGATTAGAACAAATGAGGAAGATGAATCCCTCAGCCCTACTTACGGCTCAAGGACGGACGATTCTGGGCCATAGGATCGATTTCTAAGAAGATCGTACGGCCTAAGATCAGAACTTACGGAACTACTTTCGCCTGCTACCGCCGGACGACAGCTACCTACCGCGCCGCGGTAGCTCACAGAGCCGCCTACCTCTACAGAACGTCCTGATACCGCTAGCGGTAGCGATACTGCCACGCAGTAACCTCTCAATGCCTTCGCCTCAACGCTTCGTCTCGACGAAAAGGAGCTACCGCCAAACGGTAGCTAACTAACGCCGCGCGCTACCACTCGATGCTTTCGTCTCAACGCTCCGGTCGCGACGCAAGAAGACTACTGTCGGGCGATAGCTGCCTACTGCCGCGCGGTAGCTCCCTGAGCCTCAAGTTCTAAAAAATAGGGTGTTACACAATTGGTATCAGAGCCGGGTTTAGGATCACATGACTCAGAAAATTCACAGAGTCTTAGGATTTCATCTTAATCACTTCTTCGACATTAGAGTCATCATGTTTAGTCTATCTCTTAGTTATGTTTGTGTATGGAAATACCCTCCATAATAGATTTTTCATTGTCTCATACATTAATAATTCCCCTCTCTACATCTTGTAGACACCTTGTACTAGTGACGCGGGTAAACCCTCACATCAGAACACTGCTCATGAAATCGTCATGAACATCGCTAATGCGCCAACAATGCCAGAACCTATTGTCTTGGCAGCTCGAATTGCCAGGGCGGTACTCGTAGGTTTGTTGGAGTTTCATAAAGCACAACCTGCAGTGATCCCACTCGTAGGTTTGTTGGGATAGATCGATACTCGAGGAACTCTAGAGACCTCCACCCCTCTAACTTCAGTGGGGAAGAAACTCTAACTAAAACAGATGATTGGATAATAAAGACTAGAGATTTTCTAAGCATGATGCAATGCCCATAGAATAAAGGTACGCAAGCATCTTTCTTCCTACAAGGTTAAGTTAATCTTTAGTGGACCAGACACCTAGAAGACGACCCTCCCGGTAATAAATCAAGTTTAAATTCTCTTCCATTATAATTCATTATCTTTCTAGCGCAATGTTAATGCGACCTTTATCCATGTCAAGTCATTCAGCAGATTTATTCACCTGGAACGACTTTACTAAGACACTCACAAATTGGTTTGTACCCCCTTCATCACGTCGAAGTCTACAAGCGAAGTACCCCAGGCTCTTTTCAAGGGGATATAATCGTTATGACATATGAGCAAGCACTCACCCACCTATCTCGGTATCCGGACATAATGCAAGGAGATGAAAACGAGAAGTGTAACTGGTTTGTAGATGGCCCGCATGACTCATTGAGACAGCCGCTGATGACTATGATCAATGCTGACTATAGAAACCTAGTAGATACTGTAAGGAGGTTGTACGCCGATCAGCAAATGGTGCAAAGACGCTGTAATTTTTGTTCCAAACAGGCTCTTAATGCATCGTGTTGGGTCCAGCGTTCCTTCACTTGACCCGTGACGCTTTGCTACTTCGTTAAGGGAAAAATGTAGCGTCCTTTCCACAAGTCCGAGCTTTTGGAAAAGTTGGGCAAGCGCTTGATCCTACAAGTGGTTTCAGAGCAGGTCACGAGTTTTTAGACCAGGGGTGCGCTAATCAATCCTGAAATTTCTCTCTACCTGTGTGGGTCCAGCGGGTCAGGCGGTCATAACCATATGGCAACCCTACCTATGATCCATGTGGTGTGCCACCCTTGAGCCATGTGGGGCCCACCTCTGAGCTTGCGGGTCGTGCTCGACGCTGGGGGGGATTGTTGGGTCCAGCGTTTCTTTACTTGACCCGTGGCACTTTGCTACTTCCTTAAGGGAAAAAGGTATCGTCTTTTTCACAAATCCGGGCTTTTGGAACAGTTGGATAAGCAAGAAAGGAACTGGAGAAAAGACATAAGATGGGTGAAAAGAGAGAAAATCAGCCTATGGCCAAGGGTAAGGACTATTCCCTCTGCCCAAAGTGCAACTGCTACTATCCAGGAGATTTCTTGGCTACTTCTGGAGTCTGCTACAAATGTCAGCAACCAGGACACCTTTCTCATTTCTTCCCAGGAATTGTGGGCAATCAGGTAATATAACGTAAGTTTGAAACTTCTATGCATGTTATTTTATGCCCATCTTAGCCTAAAACTTATTCCTGTGACATGTCTTACAGTCGAATTTTTAAGTTGGCGGTCCATGCAGAGCAGACAAAAGAAAGACGGTGATGGACGCCAACCCAAAATCAGCTCCAGGACGAGGTCTAGTCCAATCCAGAGCTTATGGTATTGTCCATTAGGAAGCCAAAGAGGAGGAAGTGGTCACAGGTATGAAATTATTGAATTAAAATATTAGATATTCCCTCTTAGTAACACATAAATAAAGTGCACAAGCATGCATATAGGTATACAGTATACTCATGATTCTAAACGTACCCTCCAAAGTTCTCTTTGACACGGGTGCATCACACTCATTTATTGTAAAATCATTTGCCTATAGAATCGATCTAGAGATCCTTCCAAGCACGACATCGTTGTATGTTATGATGTCTTACAGTTCAACTATACAAACAAGTCGGATGTGCCTGGTTCTGGTGCTATTCTGGGAATCTGAAGTTTTTGCTGAGGCATCCCTCTTATCTATTGTTGAATTTGAATTGATTTGGTGGATGGACTGGCTGTCTTATGTAAACGCTAAGATAGACTGCAAGAGAACGGAACTTTAGTTAGAAGGACCTGACCAATCCCTTATCATCTTTCGCGGTATGAAAAGAGTTTTCAAGCATGAGTATCCGTTAATGCTACAATAATATTTATTATGGTTGTGCCGCTTTCTTGGTATTGATGCATGCTGAAGCTAAGATCACCTTTCAGGAGGTGGTAGTGATGCGAGAATTTTCGGTGAGAGAATTTCCCAGAAGAATTGCATGGGGCCCTCCTCTAAGAGAGGTTGATTTCCAAATTGACCTTCTATAATCTCGACCAGTGGCAAAGGCTCCTTATCGCATGACTCTCAGTGATTTAACAGGGTTAAAGATTCAATTGCAGGGATTACTTGATTTGGGATTTATCAAACCCAACGCGTCTCCTTAAGGTGCACCTGTTCTCTTTGTTAAAAAGAAAGACGGTAGCTTGAGATTATGCATTGACTATCGAGAGCTGAATAAACTCATCATTAAGAACAAGTACTCTCTTCCAAGGATAGATGATTTATTCGACCAGTTTGAAGGGTCTAGCACTTATTTCAAGCTAGACTTGATATCATGTTGAAAGCGGGCCCACCGACCATAGAAAGGTCAAGACCGACCATATAAAGGTCAAGACTCGGGCCCACAACCCGACTGCAGTCGGTGCACCCAACCCGCTCTCCGTCTTGGATATTAACTGTGCGGTGGGTTGTTGAGGCCGAGAATCGGTCCCAGGACCTCCTTTATAAGAGGATTTTATCTCCTCTCATACCCAACTGAGCTGCACTTTTGTTGAAAGTGGGTCCACCAACCATAGAAAGGTCAAGGCTGACCATATAAAGGTCAATATCCGGGCCCACGGCCCGACTGCAGTCGGTGCACCCCAACCCGCTCTCTGCCTTAGATATAAACCGTGCGGAGAGTTGTTGAGGCCGGGAATCGATCCTAGGATCTCCTTTCGTTGAAACGTTGGAGCACCCCAATTTCGTTGAAACGTTGGCGTCAACGGGTCTCAAATGGTTAGACTAAGGTATTCTCAAATTGGAACTGTGGATCGAGATGATATGATGTGGAAGCAATTAGAAGATGCCTAGGTCGACGTGACGATGTTGGAGTTATCGGTTTCGTCGGAGGGCAGAGGGCGTGTCGCCTTAGCTTGTGGAGGTGATAACAGTCATTCTAGGCGATGGATCTCGAGGAGATTCAACGAAATTCATTGAACCCTTGTAGCTGGGGCGATGAATCTGATAGTAGGTGTGTCGGAATCCACAAAAAACGGAGAAGGGGAGGTCGACGAAACCATAATGGCATTGGTCGTCGACTGGGGGTTTGACGAACTCTTCGGCAAGAAGAAAAGGAGGTGATGCGGGCTGGCTTTCGAAGAAACAGAAAAAATCTCTGTTTCCTCAATTTCTGCCAAACTGTCCGATTTTGAGAAAGGAGTAGGATATAATAGGATACTATGTTGATTAATATTTTGATAAGGTTTTTTAGGCAACTTTTGATGGAAGGTAAAAATGGAATGAATTGTTATTTTCTAAGCAATAATAATCAAAATTGGGAATTTTCAAAAGAGTCCATTTTAATTTTGAAAATATAATTTGATTTTAATTCATATGTTGCTTAAATTAAAATATGCTTAATTTTAATGTATCTTTTTGAGTGTTTGCCTTAATTACCTTTATACCTATTTTGACGGATTTTGTTATTCAAGGATTTATTGGACAGTCATACCAATAAGCCATAATCACTGTGCGAAATAAAATGCATGTGCTCTAATACATATGCTACAAAATATCAAATAACAGTTCATGAAATAAAATAAGACTCGGGTGCGACACAGGTTGCTTTAATTCTCCCGAGGTTGAAAGAGCTCGACCCTGACGAGACTGTGATGTGACCTGATTCTAGGATATCTAAACTTTGATCTGAAACTGCTCCACTACTGTCATGATGTGGGTTGCAGTAGGTAGCAAGGTGAAGGAAGGATACTTTGCTATAACTCATGATCTGTAGGTAAACTCTCTTTCCTGAAAAATGCAGGAAATCAATCTCCTTCAGAAAAATACAATTCCCGATGATAAAATCAACCATGGTATAGGTTTTCGAATATACTCGCAAAAATTTAATCATAATTTTATACATGATATTTTAATGATCATAAAAATCAGAGCATTAAAGAGATGAGTATCACAAAATAGGGGAGAGTGGGGATCAAAGAAGCAAGGTAGGAAGGAAGTAGGTTTGACCTGTGGAATCATTAAATCATGTTGCATCAAACGCTCTCCTATTAGACTCTTATGAGCGTCTACTAGACCAAAATCAACTATCTCAAACATATCACCCGATAGAATCTGATTACAACAACAACCCTCAAGCCTTTATGATCTGATTAACGTAAAAAAAATTAAATTGATCTCAAATCTACAATTTAAAATTTTTTTGAGAAATTTTTTGAAACATGTATATTTGTTTGGTGTGAAAATTTTAGGAGTTTGCTCTAATCTTATAACACTAATCCTCGTGAACATATCAGTAATTTGATAAAAGTGTTCGTTGGACACATTTATATTTATGGGGTAATATAATGACATAAAATGACGATCTTCAAATATAAATTCAATATGTGGTGATGATTCTTGTATCACGGAAAAATGATCATATTTAATAATTGTTAGCAAAATCAATCATTCATTCTATTGATGTTGTCCCCCTCATGTTGGGCATGAGATGTTGATCATGCCTGACTTGACAACAATTCTTCCAAAGGTAATTCTACTCAGGCCTTTCGTGAGAATATCAACAAGTTGTCTATCTGAGAGAACAAAGGGAGTACACACAAGTTTCTTTTCAATGTTTTCCTTGATGAAATGACGATCCACCTCAATATGTTTTGTACGATCATGTTGGACCGGGTTGTGTGCGATGCTGATAACAGCCTTGTTATCACAGTACAACCGGATATGCTCATCTTCAGAGAGACTCAGGTCACTTAGCAACGATTGCAACCATAGATCTTCACAAACACCATGATCCATAGCCCAAAAATTTGCTTCAGCACTTGATCTCGCCACGACCTGTTGTTTTTTACTCCTCCAGGTGACAAGATTTCCACCAACAAGAGAACAATACCTTGAGGTAGATCGTCGATCGTCGACAGAACTGACCCAATCAGCATCGATGTAGACCTCAATTTTTAGAGTCGAATTGGGGGAAAACAATATTCCACTCCCAGGTGAGGACTTGAGATATTTGAGGATTTTGTAGTCAGCATCAGCATGACGAGTCTTCGGAGCATGCATGAATTTACTGATAACACTCACAACATAAGCTATATCTGGACAGGTATGGGCCAGGTAGATCAGTCTCCCTACAAGCCTCTAAAATTCAGGAATATTTTCAATCCCCTTTCCATCATCACGACTCATTTTGTGGTTCGCTTCAATTGGAGTGTTTGCTGGTCGGCAGCCACTCATTCCAGTCTTCTCAAGAAGATCTAGAGTATACTTCCTCTGAGAGATAAAGATCCCATGCTTGGACCTTTCCACTTCAATTCCTAAGAAATATTTGAGAGCACCCATGTCCTTGACCTCAAACTCAGAAGCCAACTTTTGTTTTAGAAGCTTGATTTCTTTCACATCATCACCTGTGATAACGATGTCATCAACATAAACAATAAGAGTTTTAAGTTTACCGGTTCTTTGCTTGATGAACAGAGTATGATCGGCATTGTCCTGGTGATACCCAAAAAATAACATGGTTTTGTGAAATCTCCCAAACCAAGCTTTTGGAGACTGTTTCAGTCCATATAAGGCTTTATTTAACTTGCAGACGTGTCCCACTGAACTTTTAGGAATAAGTCCTTGTGGGAGAGACATATAAATTTTCTAATCCATATTTCCATGGAAGAAGACATTTTTTACATCAAGTTATCAATGGTCCCACCCTTTACAAGCAGCACAGGATAAAAGGACTTTGATAGTGTTCATCTTTGCTATAGGAGCAGACGTTTTCTGGTAGTCAATTCCAAGAGTTTGAGTGTACTCTCTTGCCAGCAACTTTGCTTTACACCTTTCAACCACACCCTGGGGATTTTGTTTGACTGTGAACACTCATTTGCACCTAACCGATTTTTTCCCAGGGGGAGGAGACACTAAATCCCATGTGTTATTATTTTCAAGCGCAGTCATTTCCTCAAGCATTGTTTCTCTTCACACTGGAATCTCGAGGGCACTCTGCCAGGATGTTTGTGGCGTGCTTCCTTCCACATTATTAGTGGTTTCCTGAGATAATAGTCCAACTAGATGATCTCCAGACATACATTTAGCTCTTTCCATTCCAAAGTTTTCTAGTCATGGGGATCTGAGGCATCGCTTATTATCTATGGCTCGATACATTTAAAATAAAATGGATAAATTATAAACTCGTGAAAGATCCCCTTGATAGGAAATGGTAAAATCACTATTATTCACATCAACAGAATATAAATACATGTACAAGCGCCCAGGGTAAGCCTAAGATATGCCTACCATATAATGTGTACAATATATCTAACACCCCCCCCCCCCTCAAACTCACGGGGATCATGCACTGAGAGTTTGGACAATAGATGGGCATGTTGGGTCCGCGTCTGCGATTTATTCATCAAATTTTCAATCTGCTTCTCGGAAGGAATAAAGTACGGAGTAAGAGTGCAATGACCGTACTCATCTAGGAAGAAATCATCCACCCCAATATGCTTGGGGAGTGAGTATTTCACCGGGTTTAGAATAATCTGAATGACACCGATGTTATCACAATAGAGTGGAGTAGGATTTGCAGAAGAGACGGTAAGTTCCTCACGAATCTAGGGAGCCAAACAATATCATCAACGGTGGTAGCCATGGTCTGAAGCTCAGCCTCAGTGCTGGAACGAGGAACACCAGTCTATTTCTTGGACTTCCATGCAACAAGTGAAGAACCCAAGAACAGATATAAACTAGTGGCTGATCGATGGTCAATAAGATCACTGGCTCAGGTATTATCCGAGTAAGCACGGAGTTGTAGAGAACTATAGCTATAGAGGAAGAGGCCACGTGAAGTCGTCGCCTGGAGATGGTACAGGAGCCGCAGGAGGTGACCATAATGCACAATGGTAGGAGCACAAACAAACTGGTTCAGCACAAGAACAACATGGACATTGTAAGGGCCAAGTAACAGTGAGGTAGATAAAATTCCCAACAAGGTGACTATAGCGAGTAGGATCAGATAGTGGAACCCCATCATCCAAACATAACTGAAGGTGAAGCTCCATGGGGGTGTCCACTGCGCGAAAGTCAAAGAGAAGCTCAAGCTAAGAGATCTGATGTGTATCGCCCCTCTAAGAGAGTTGAAAATCACCATCTGTAGAGGTGACCTCAAGAACCAAGAAGTAGCTCAGCTGTCCAAGATCAGTTATCTGAAACTGCTGCTGAAGGTGGTGCTTGACGAAGTCTATATGAGAAGGATCCTTCCCAGTATTAATCATATCATCCACATAAAGCAACTTCAGAGTCCGGCCACGAGAGGAGTGCACAAATAAGGCTGGATCATGTGGACTCGGGTGAAAACAACAGTTGTAATGGCTGAGATGAAATGTGCAAACCACGTGTGGGCGCCTGCTTGAGTCCATGAAGAGCTCTCTGTAAGTGGCACACAAGTCCTGGAGGAGAGCAGAGACCGGAAGGAGGAAGCATGTACACCTCCTGCTAAAGGTCGCCGTAAAGAAAAGTATTCTTCATGTCAAGCTAGAATAGTGACCAGTGGCCTTGGATATAAAAGGTGTAAAACCCTATACATCAGAATGACCTAAATCAAAAGGACATTGATACTTGGACTCACTAGACTGATAGAGAAGTTGTAGCTATTTACCAAACTTACAACCCGTATAAGAGTGGGACTGATCAACAAAAACATGACCAAAGAAGTTGTGACTGATGAGAAATGCAAAACGCGAGCCACTGGGATGACCAAGACGATGATTCCACTGAGAGAAGCCCACCAAAGGAAGACAAATGGTAGAAGTTATTGGTGACGATGAAGTGGATGGAAGATGGAGACGATCAAGGATATACACCTCGTTATGGCGACGGCCAGCTCCAAGGAGTGTCCATGTCAGACGATCCTGCACACAGCATGTAAACTCATCAAATATAATAAGATAACTGTGGGATGTGAGCTGGCTGGCAGATATAAGGTTCATGAATAACTTGGGTATGTAGGCAACATCGGAAACATGGAAAATGCTAGTGTGAAGGAGGCTATGGCTGGTGATGGGGAGAATGATGTCATCTGCTACCATGATAATAAGGTCAGAGGAGACGGGATGACATGGCAAGAGATGGGTGGCATCATATGTCATGTGAAAGGAGGCTCTAGAGTCAAGCAAATAGTCAGAGGGAGAGATACCTGTTGGGGCGTAGTCAGCCGGCTAAGAGGCAAAAGCGTCAGAAGCATCTGGTAGAAGTAAAACCTGAGAGAATTGCTGGGCAAGCTCAGATACAGAGAAAGACTGCACCGGAGACAAAAAAATGAGCGGAAGGTGCACCAGGAGCACGCTGCTGACCAGATTGCTGAGCCCTCTGAAGCTTGCGACACTCTGATTTGACATGACCAAGACACTGACAATAGTGGCAACAAATAAGTAGGCAACGAGGAGCACCAGACTAAGTTGCAGAAGGTGTTGGAGGAGGATGAGTAACATGACGATAAACAAGACACTGATAGATGTGAGACGATGTCATCGAACTAGTAGAGGTCGTAGGTTGCCGAAGAAGAAGATTTGGGATGCGGGATTAGCCAGAGAAGAATATCGAGGCTGCGAGATTAGCTAGAGAAGATTATTGGGGCTGCGGGATCGGCTGGAGAAGAATATCGGGGCTGCGGGATCAGTCGGAGAAGAATATCGGGGCTGCGGGATCAGTCGGAGAAGATCAGGAATGCGGGATCAGACACAAAAGATCATGGTTGCGGGATAAGCCGGAGAAGATTAGTACTGCGAGATCAGCTGGAGAAGAAGATCCAAAGGAGGGTGGAGGTGACCAACAAGGTCCAGTGGCTGCAAAAGATAGTGGAGCAGGCCAGCGAAGGAGGTCCGGTGGATGCAAGAGGCAACTGAGGTGGTCTGGCAGCTGCTGGAGATAGTGGAGGAGGTCTGGAGGCTGCAGGAGGCAGCGGAGGAGATATGGTGACTGCATGAGATAGTGGAGGAGATCTGGTGGCTGTAGGAGGCAGCGTGGATGCCTGGCGGTTGCAGGAGGCAGCGGAGGACACGCGAAGATCGGGAGTCGTCGTGTGCATGAGACGCGCAGAGAGCGGAACTCGGAGGTATTGCAAAAGCGGGACGCGTTGTAGTGAGAATGCGGGACCCCGCAAGAGCAGGAGGCAGGACGCAACACGACGAGAGCGGCATGCAAACACTATCAAGGAGAGTGTTGGATAAACCCAAACTGGCTCTGATATCATGATAGGAAAAGGTAACATCATTATTATTCACATCAACAAAATAATATAAATACATGTACAAGAGAGGATGACCACAACACCCAAGGTGAGCCTAAGATATGTCTAACACCCCTTACCATATAATGTGTACAGTATATCTAACACCCCTTACCATATAATGTGTACAGTATATCTAACACCCCTTACCCTAAAAACTCATATGCCTCTAAGGTGATGGCTTCTTAATATCCATCTTTACTTAATGTATCATTTAGAATTTTTTTAGCCTCTGCTGGGGCTTAAATCTCATGACTTATATATATGTCTTCTTACATGTAGATGGATTTAGCTTCAAGTCTTTTTCACTTTTCTTCTTAGATATGTTCCTTGTGAATTTCTTAAAAGCAAGTCTAGGGGGCCAAATCTTGCGGTCAATTGGAGTATCTTTTGGTCATACATGGTCTATAAGTATGGTGAGGTTTCCCTCGCCATCTTATAGGACATAACTATGGTGGTGGTGTTAAGCATCACTACTTGTGGGTTTAAGCCCTCATGAGTAGCTTGACTATAGCATAAACTATGATGATATTCCACCTAATTATGGCAGGATAGTTTACCTTTCCCTCAAGGATTTGCTCCTAAGTGATGTAGGGTAGGCTAAGGGGTGCACAAATCCAAGATTACTAGGGATGGGAAATTAGAACTTGACGCACTAAACCCTATTCTATATTTAATGCTACCATCGATGATGGCGACAAATCAGCACGGGCAATAATAATATTTTACCCACACAACGATATTTAAAAGGAGAAAAAAGCATTCAATTAGCGAAGCATTTAATGGTGTTCCTCCACTCGGAGGGACAAGGCGAAACGCGCAGCGAATAGATCTCACCTGCAAATCACAAGCGATATAGGGTGTTTCCCACAACCAATTTTATCCAAGCAAGTATGAACTCAAAATGATATTATGAAGCTTAAAAATTTAATCCCATACAGCGAATACCTCAGCAAGTAAGGATGTTGCCCAAGGCAATGGAGATCTCGTGAGACGAAGCGCTTTGATGGCGATCCGCGATGGAACCAGAGGTGGTATGATGTAGGGGATGATTGGTTCTGGCTTTGGGAAGGGGAATCGGGATGTGGGAATGTTGATCTGGTGATTTGGGAGTGGAATATGGTTGTGGGAAGGAGGGATATGGCTATGTGGGGACTAGATCGGGCTGAGAGGGACAGATCTTGGAAATAATGGGCATCAGATTGAAGGGGAGAGAGAAGGGGAACATGGTGGTGGCTGTTAGGATTTTTTGGTGGGCTGGCAGAAGGGAATGAGTGGGGGCGGCAGTGCTGTTTGGGCTGGGCGGAGGGGCGGCGGCTGAAGGAATTGCAAGGGGTGTGGGGGTTGTAGGATGCAAGGGGGTAGCGAATGTAGACAACAAGGGCAGCGGCTGTAGACAGCAAGGGCGGTGGCTGCTGTTGGGGGTTATGGGGGTAGTGGTAGAGGAATTAAGGGGTGGAAATGGAGGCTAGGGTTAGATAATAACTTGAGAAAGAAGAGTACCTCAAAGTCGTCAACTAGGGTTCCACAGAGTCGGCACCGTGGGGTGATTGCAGGAATCCAGAATTCTGTCTCCAAATTCTGCAATGTCCTAAACAACCCCCTTACCACTCTATTTATAATAAAGAGAATACTAGAGCATCCCACACCATTGACGACTATGATTGGTCGGAGATGGGGTAACCCGATTACATCAAAATAAAAGTAAAAATGACAATATAATATATACAATCGAGTCAGAACGCGGATTCGAACGCATTCGCAGAGTTAGATTGGCGATCCGATCAAGTTCTCTTGTGTGAACCCCTCCTTGTGTGGGTCCCTCCTTGCGGCGAACCCCTCCTTGTGTGGGTCCCTCCTTGCGGCGAACCCCTCCTGGTGCATGCACTATTGGATCCCCATCACTAAGTTGATTCACCAGTACACTGACCACTCATTTTCATTATGAAGTCCCTTGCATTTTATTTATTACGCGAGTTGTTAACTCTTAAAGGTGGAGTTATGAGTAGGGCATATCTATCTAGTGACTTTAACATTTTTGGTTCTAAGTTATTGCATTCTACGTATTTTCAAATGGAATTCTATTAGTAATTAGTATCTCTTTGGCCACACCACTCCATGTCATCAAATGAGATTAGAAGATGGTTCAAAAGATATCTCTAAGGGATGTTAAGGCATCTTTTGAGTGAACATGAGATCTGATATGTCAGCGTCGCACAAACCACCAAGGAGTGATCGCACTTTATTTTTCTTATTTACTTTGCATATCATATATTTATCTTTTGTTATGTTTTTATCTCACTTGTAGTACGGCCCAAGTGAGGGGCTCTTTGGACAATTATGTCATCCCTACTTAAGGGAGAGGGGATTCACCTTTTATGATTATCAATAAATTATTATCCTTCTCTCCTCTCTCCCTACCTCCCTCTTCTCTCCTAGCCCTATCCTTTCGACCTGAAGTCTCCATCCTGTAGTATCTAGTTGCTGCCTTTTGCCTTGGATCGCTCCCGCTCTTGACCAAGCTCTCATGCATCATAGCTCCTTCGGTCTCTCAAAAGGGGGATTTCAATCCTTTATGAGACTTCTCCCTCTTCTACCCTAACCCGATTGTAGTCAGGAGCACAACACAGATAACCTAAGTGATGGAGCATGAGAGGTTAATTTACGGATAGAAAAGTTTAATTATATGTAAAAAATTAGGACGTCATATGGTCGTAGCTTTTATGTACGTTGCAGGAACAATCGTGTCTGACTTGGAAACTGCCAACCTCCTGCATGAAGTACCCTGATGCTCATTAGAAACCACATATGCAAATGGGGTTTTAAGTACAGGACCTAGCATCCTTCTGTAAGGCAATAAGGAGGTCATAATTAGGAGTTATTTGTGTGATGAACCTTCAATGATGGAGCTTTTAGTCTGGGAACTAAGGGATGAACTACTGGAGTACGAGGTGGAATACGAATTAGTGGATGAGGACGTTTCTTGAAGACCCCGAAGATGGGAGAATGTAGAGATGGAGGGGATGGAGTTAGTAGATTGAGATGACAATGGAGCTAGTGGAGGAAGGTGGTGAAATGGAGAACTTAGAGGCGGGAAGTGAATGATGGGCATGATGGAAGTCAACTCAGAAGATGGGGATCAGGTGGAATCAAGGGAACATAATCCAATACAAGGTACATGCCCTTCTCGGAGAAACATGAAGTGTAAAAATGTGATATCGGCAAATACATATTGATGTTTGGGGAGAGAATCAGTTAGTTGTACGAACAGACAATTTCTTAGAACCCGGAGAGAGAACAATAACACTCAAGCCTTTATCCCACCATAATGGGGTCGTCTATATGAATCTTTTGCTGCCATTGCGCCCTATCCTTAGTCATAATCTCACAAATGCCTAAGTACATCATGTATTTTCTTATAGTTTCATACCAAGTCTTTTTTGGTCTACCCCTCCCCCGTTTAGCATGCTTAGTGGCTAAACTCTCACAACATCTAGAAGGTGCCTCTATTGATCTCCTTTATACGTGTCTGAACCATCTTAATTGAGCTTCTCACATGTTCTCTACAATTCACTCATGTCTTATCCCCGATACATGCATTCCTAATTTTATTCAGTCTGAATCCAAGCAGGTTGGTTGAAGTGGAGAGGCGCGTCAGGTATCTTATGTGATCGTAAAGTACCACTAAAACTAAAGGGCAAGTTTTATCGTACTGCAATTAAACCCATGATGCTTTATGGTTCTGAGTGTTGGGTAGTGAATTGTGTACATGAGCAAAAAATGGGAGTTGCGGAGATGAGAATGCTTAGGTGGATGTGTGGACACACGAGATTGGATAAAATTAGGAATGAAAGTATCAGGGATAAGACAGGAGTAGCACCAATTTCAGAGAAGATGCGAGAAGCTCGTCTAAGATGGTTTGAACACGTACAAAGGAGACCATTAGAGGCACCTGTTAGGCGTTGTGAGAGTCTAGTCACTAGGCATGTTAGACGAGGGATTAGTGAGATTATGACAAAAGATAGGGCACAATGGCGACAAAGGATCCATATAGCCGACCCCACTATAGTGGGATAAAGGCTTGAGTGTTGTTGTTGTTGTATTGTTGGTATTCATTGTGCTCTATATTTTGTCACTCATATGTACAAGTTAATAAATTACTTTTCCTTTACTTCCAACAAGTATCATTGTGATCAGTAGCATCTAGTTTTTCCTTTAACCATCCATCCTTAACCTCATATCCTCCTTTATATCCCTTTATTCTTAATAATAAATCCAAGGTATGGAAATATACCATCTTAATATTTTTTTTTATCTTTTAATTCAAAATTCCAATTAGACCAGCGATGCTCTATGGTTATGAATGTTCGGCAGTGAATTTGTACATGAGCAAAAAATGGGTGTCGCGGAGATGAGGTTGCTTAGGTGAATGTGTGGACACACGAGACTGGATAAAATTAGTAATGAATGTATTAGGGATAAGACAGGAGTAGCACCAATTGCAAAGAAGATGTGAGAAGCTCGACTAAGATGGTTTGGACACGTACAAAGGAGACCATTACAGGCACCTGTTAGGCGTTGTGAGAGTCTAGTCACTAGACATGTTAAACGAGGGAGGGGTAACCAATAAGGACTTGGAATGAAATTATAAGGAAAGACATGATGTACTTAGGCATTTGTGAGAGTATGACAAAACATAGGGCACAATGGAGACAAAGGATCCATATAGCCGACCCCACTATAGTGGGATAAAGGCTTGAGTGTTGTTGTTGTTGTTGTCGCGTATCCACACATCCACCTAAGCATTTTCATCTCCGCAACTCCCATTTTTTGCTCTTGTACACACCTTGAGAGAGAATGTGGGCAAACAATTTACACCTAAACACATAAGAAGTGGAAATAAAGGGGCATCCAGGTGATGAAGTATGTAAATGGGTGATTTACTCTGGATGATAATTGACTTGCGGTTGATCAAATGACAAAAAAATTAGAATGATGGCTCAATATGGGCTGGGAACGTTCACCTGGGACAACAATGTACATACAACATTGAAGAGAGAATGATTTTCTCTTTCTGCTACATTGTTTTGGTGTGGCGTATAAACACAATGAATCTGAAGAATGATGTCATGAGAAGTACATATAGAAGAGGGTGAACAACTCTTACATTCTTTGACATCATCAAGATTCTTAGATAAGTGTCAACCCATGTTTTTTATTTCATGATAAAATGACCGAAAAACATTGGGCAATTTAGAATTATCTTTCAAGCGGTGGACATAAGTACAAGAAATCATCAATGGAAATATGTAGAAGAGTATAAATAACTTGTACATTCTGTGGTATTAAAGAATATAACGTTTTATTCAAATTATCATAGTTTTCCTCCTGAGTATATTTGTTCTTTATTATTCTGCCTAACTTTTTAACCTTAAGAACTTAATTTCAACGGAGAAGTTTAATCTGATTATCTTTGCACAGGCTCTGACACATATAGAGGGAGTCCGCAATCCCTTGCCTACCTCCCTATACAACTTCTATGTTCTTATTGAAACAGCTGGTACCGATGAATCATATGATCGGTGAGTAATTGCTTCAGCAGTTTTCAGTTTTCTCTTTCCCATTCTTGTAACTTGTTTTCTGTATCTGCTAGTTTCTTTTCACTGTCTGGTAATCAATATCCATGGATTGTAGTTTGTTTCAATAAGATCCTTTTTCTATTTCTTGTTTTGGTTACATTTATCTCCTCTGTTACTTCTAAAGCGATATATGTTTTTTAATCTTTTCTATCATATATGATCATTCCACTTGTGACTATCTATCCACGTTATATGAAACTTAATCAGTTTTCACAACTCTACAACTAGTAAGGTTCGCTTGTTGTATGCTTATACTAAAATGGATACCATGCCAAGTAATGCGTCTATCTGTACAGAAAGATGTGTTTAGTTTGCATGGGATATTTTGCTTGAGGAGACCAAGTATTTAGTTGAGAATGTATACCGGTAGAGTTAATGGTTAGGTAGTCATGTATTTTTTCAATCAAATGAAGTCTTTATTTCTTTTGCTGTCCCATTTTATTGATGGTTATTGTGGAAATTTTCTGGGTCATGAAGTTTCCTGCTTATTTTGTCTTTCTTTTTTTCCTGTCCTGCTTGGTCAGTATGGTTATTCTGGAGCTTTTCTGGCTCATGGATTTAATCAGATTATTTCATCTTTCTTTTTTTACTTTGCTGCCCTTTTTTAGGACCAAACTTGAAGCATTGTTGGTGCGCTCAATGGAGATGGGTCTTATATCTGATGGAGTTATAGCACAAGACTTGAATCAAGCTTCATCATTTTGGCAAATTCGTGAGGTTTATATTGTATTGTAATTTTGCATTTCGTTCTTTTAATTTTCGTGGTTTTCATATAATATCTTGCTCATAGATTTTTTTTAATCTTGATTTGCTTGATATTAATGTGATCAGTATTTATGCGGCACAAGTAGGATCAAGTCAAGCTATTAAAGTGCACTTTTGGGAAGATATAGATAATTTAGTAAGAGAAATCCCGCAAAGAGAGAAGATTTTTATTGGAGAAGTCTTAAATGAACATATAGAGAAGGAAAATACAAATTATACAGTCGTTCATGGAGGATTTGACTATTTGAGTTTGGAGAAAGAAATGAGAAGGAAGAACTATTTTAGACTGTCATAACTAATGAACTAATTATGACAAAACGTTTTTCATGAAAAAAGAATAATATTTAATTACGTTTAAAAGTGAACCAAATAAGTCGCAAATTAATTATTTTTTGACTTGCAAAATTGGATAAAATGATTTGTAAGCATTGCAAAGTCATACCAGGAGAAAGTTTGACGACACAACATAAGTTAGTGGTATTAGACGTGCAAATTGAACATAATAAATTTAAGATAAGGACAAAAGTGTTGCCAAATATTCAATAGTGGAACTTGAAAATGGAAAAATAGGTTAATTTTAAGATAGTAGGTATGGAACAACTAGTTCATGACCCTTATATTTATCCTAGTGTTTCATGAGAAGTTATGTCTCACATTTAAGAAATAGTGAAAAGAACGTACTTGAAGAATTAAAATGTTATGCGCCCCCAAATAAAGAATTTTGGTGCAGGAAAGAGGAAGTGCAAGGCAAAGTGGGGGCAAAGAGGGTCAGTTATAAAACACTTTATGTGGGGTTTTGGCAAAGTGCACCCTCGAAATACAGGATTTTGGCAAAATGCATCCCGAAATTTTAAAATTGGCAAAATGCACCCCCTAAAATAGTTTTTTTGGCAAAGTGCACCCTCAATAGGCAAAAAATAAAATGGCCAAAATGTACACTCTAGGGTGCACATTGCCAAAAAAACCATTTTAGGGGGTGCATTTTGTCAATTTTAAAAATTCGGGGTGCATTTTGCCAAAAGTCTATATTTCGAGGGTGCACTTTGCCAAATACCCCTTTATGTGTGTAAGAATGATGAAAACTGGTATAAAGTTGGCAATAAAGAAACTGAATCTGCAGTAAGTAAATTAAGAAGTCAAACTTATGAAAAAATTTATAAGCGACTAGAAGATTGAGAGTGTGACATATAATTGCTCGAACTTCAGAAAGAGAGACAAGAGATTTATGTCAAGTCAAATGCATAAATGATTAAATAGATGCAGTTTTGATGGATGATGTGACTATTAAAAAGTAAATGAAAAGATATTTTTATCTACTCATAAAATAAAAGACTATGAACTGAATATGAAATAGTTAAGTAAATCGGAGGAGTATATATAACATTTTATAGTAAAATTCAACTATCGGAGGTAATTGATGCTTTAAAGAAAATGAAAAATGGAAAAGCGGTCGGCTCAAACGATATACTCATCGAAGTATGAAAATGTGTAGGGAAAAAAGAAATTTTGTTGCTTGCATGTTTCTTCAATAAGATACTGAAGTCAAAGAGGTTGTCGGACCAATGAAGAGAAAGTATATTGGTACTTTTGTATAAGAACAAAGGAAATATACAAAATTGTGTTAATTACAGAGAAATTAAATTAATGAGTCATATCATGAAGCTATGAGAATGAGTAATAGAAGAAATAGTAAGACAAGAGAATAACATCTCATAGAATCAATTTGGATTCATGTTTGGGCGGTCGACCATGGAAGTTATACATCTCTTTAGGAGGCTTATTTACAGCTATCGAAAAAGAAATCAAGATTTGCATTTGTTTATCGATCTTGAGAAGGTTTATGATATGTTTCCAAGAGAGATCTTATGGAGAGTCTTGGAAAAGAAATGTGTAAATGTATAATACATTGACTTAATCAAAAATGTATACAAATTCAGTGACGGGTGAGGACAGCTGGAATATTAAATAGGAATTCTCTATCACTATTGACTTACATCAAATTTCAGCTTTAAGCCCTTATCTCTTTACCTTTATCTTAGATGAGCTCATCAGACATATCCAACAAGCAATACCTTGTTGTTTATTGTTTACGGTTGATATCATTTTGGTCGATGAGATGCACGAGGGTGTAAACACGAAACTTGAATCTTAGCGAGAATCTTTAGAAAAGAAGTGTTTTAGGTTGAGCGGAGCAAAAACGGAATATATGAAGCTTAAATTTAGCATTGCAAGAAGTATGGATGACTTTGTTATTAAGTTGGGTGATCAAGATATTTACCACAGTAAGTGTTTTAAATTGAATGAGAAAAAATTAGATTAGTTTATTCTTCCACTATCAGGGGATATAAATAGGAGATTTGAATACAAATAAAGGTAGCCACAATGTGGGACTAAACCCATTCCAGAAAATACATCATTAAACCAGAGAATACGTCAATACTCCCCCTCAAGCTGGCGCGAATAGATCAAGCAAGCTCAGCTTGCCACAGGTAGAGAGGAGTCTGGAAGGCCCAACCGCCTTGGTGAAGGCATCTGCAATCTGCTCTGCGGAGGGAACATAGGACGCTTCAAGAGTTCCTGAATGGATGTGCTCCCTGAGAAAGTGAATATCAACCTCAATATGCTTAGTCCGCTCGTGCAGAACAGAGTCTGAGGCTAGCATGAGAGCGGACTGGTTGTTGCAAACAAGTGTCGAGGAACCAGAAGGAAGAAAGTCAAGCTCGGTCAAGAGAGTACGCAGCCAAAGGAGTTCAGTAGCGCCATGGACCATATCCTGGTACTCAGCCTCAACAGACGAGCGGGAGACAACACTCTGCTTCTTGCTTTTCCAGGAAATAAGATTGCTACCATGGAAAATGCACATCCCCGAAGTAGATTGTTGATTAGTAAGGGAACCGGCATAGTCAGAATCTGTGTAACATGTGAGACCGGGGGACGGAGATGAACGGTAGAAAAGCCGGAGGCCAGGAGATCACTTCAGGTAGTGGAGGATCTGAAACGCTGCATCAAGGTGAGAAGTACGTGGAGCATGCATGAACTGACTGACCACACTCACAGCAAAGCTAATGTCGGGGCGAGTGTTGGTCAAGTAGATAAGTCTGCCAACAAGACGCTGGTATCTGCTGGGCTCAGGGAGAGGATCTCCAGACTTGGCGTGTAATCGATGGTTCGGATCCATGGGTGTAGACACAAGAGAGCACCCAAGAAGGCCAGTATCACTTAAGAGGTCGAGTGTATACTTGCGCTGAGACAAAGAGATCCCCTGCTGAGATCTGGTAACCTCAATCCCGAGAAAGTTCTTCAGAAGCCCCAAATCTTTCACTTCAAATGCCTTCTGAAGAACCCCCTTGATCTGAAGTATCCCCGAGTTATCGTCACCGATAAGAATGATATCATCCACATAGACAAGAATAATGACCCTACGACCATCCACAACAGTCAGAACAAAGCACGTATGGTCGGCATGACATCTAGTGAACCCACTCTGAAGCACAACAGTATCGAACTGCTCATATCACGTACGAGGAGACTGTTTCAGCCCATACAAGGACTTTGGCAAAAGGCAAACACTGCCCAAATACTCCCCCTGAAGCTTGTGACCGGGGGGCGGATCCATATAAACTTTCTCAGTAAGATCGTCATTGAGGAAGACATTCTTCACGTCCATCTGATGAAGAGGCCACCCATGTCAGGCAGCGAGAGAGACAAGTAGACGGACAGTAGATAGCTTGGCCACCGGTGAAAAGGTCAAGCCGTAATCCCCAGGTGTCTGAGTGAAGCCATTCGCGACAAGACAGACCTTGTAGCGGTCAAGAGAACCGTCGGCATTATACTTGACAGTGTAAACACAACGACAGCCAATAGTTTTCTGACCTGCAGGAAGAGGGACTAAACGCCAGGTTCCCGCCTTCTGTAGTGCGAGCATCTCATCCTCCATGGCCACCACCCACTCAGGGTGCCCGGTAACCCTAAGAAAGACGCTGGTAGGACACATAGCTTGCCACAGGATCGTCAGTGACACAAGAACGCTTACCCTTGCAAAGTGCAATGGGTAAGTCAGAGGAGGGAAGAACATCACCTGCCAGAGGATGTGGTACAAGGTCCTGTAAGCTGGGCGTAACCAGTGGATCCCGAAGAATGGGGTGGACCTGTGAGGGCCCGCGTGGGCCACGAGTGTATGTCTGCAACGGAAGAGAGTCGTGCCGCGGAGCAAGGGCAACCGGAGCCGGCTGTGGAGGAGCAAAAGGAGCAACATAGACATGGGAGGTACCATAGAAGGGGACATCCTCAAAGAACGTAAAATCCAGGGAGTGAAAAGTCCTGCGAGAAGAGGGGTCAAAGCACCGATAGCCCTTGGAAGAGGAGGAATATCCCAAAAATAAGCACCGAATAGCTTTGTCATCAAGCTTTGTCCGATTCGGATGACGGTCCTAGACAAAACACATACCCGACCTGCTAAAGCTGACAAGACAGACGGTTGACCAAGAAGGTCCCCGTAAGAAGGGCGGCACTCCAAAACGACTTGGGGATGTGAGACCCACGAAGAAGAGACCGGGTCACATTCAAGAGATGACGATTCTTGCGTTCTGCCACGCCGTTCTGTTCTGGTGTATATGGACAGGAAAAATTGATGAAGGGTTCCTTGGCTAGCAAGAAAAGCAGTGAAAGAGGAAGAGGTATACTCCCCTCCCCCCCCCCCCCCCCATTATCGGAGCGAAGGACCCATATACGAGAGGAAAACTGAGTCTTAACCATATTAGTAAACTGGGTATATAAATCAAAGACATCAGATTTGACACGCATAAGATAGACCCAATAGTAACGAGTAAAATTATCTATAAAAGTAACAAAATACTAAAATCCATCATAAGAAACAACCGGGGCAGGCCCCCAAACATCTGAATGAATAATATCAAATGGTGCAGAACTACGAGAAACATTATAGGAAGTGCGTGTATGTTTGCTAAGCTGACATACATCCCGCTGAAAAGAGTTCTCAAACGAGACACTCGGAAAAAAAGACGACACAATCTGAGAACTCGCATGCCCCAGTCTAGCATGCCAAAGAGCAGGTGAAGTAGTAACAACATTAATGGATGGGGGTGAGAGACAGGGCGAAGGAGGTAGAAGATCCAGCTGGTATATCCCGTCGCGCTCATAACCGTAGCCAAAAGTCCTCCTCGTGGTCAGGTCCTGAAAAACACAACCAAAAGGAAAAAATGTCACTGAGCAGTGCATCGAACGAGTCAATTGACTAACATAAAGAAGATTTAAAGCAATCTTAGGAATATGAAGAACTGAACCTAAGGAGAAGGAGAGAGACAAGGGAATTGTCCCCCTGTGAAGAATGACGGTCACAGAGCCATCGGCAAGACGAACCTGCCGATGGATGCTCGGAGACTCAAGAGAAGAGAACAAGCGTGTCTCACCAGTCATGTGATCAGTGTCCCCAGAGTCAATCACCCAGGGAGAGGAATACCCCTCTTGAGTGACATGGAAGGCCGTCGGGGTACCTGACGCAGACGCTGAAGTCGACGAGAACGGCGTGGAGGCAAGCAACTGCTGAGCAGGAAAAGATTGGCGCGAAGTCTGAAACGGGGACTGCATCTGGAGCTAAGACTGAAGCTGCTGCACTTGAGCCATAAGCTGACTCCAGTCGGCGGAAGGGGCCCTAGACGGGGCACCGGAATTAGGCTGGCCCCTAAAGTCGGAAGAAGTAGCGGCAGCAACACGAGTGCTGGTGGACTGCTAGTGCGGGTGATGACAGAGCAGCCAGCATCGGGCCTTCTCATGACCAGTCTGTAGGCAGTGTTGACACTGAATAAGGGCAAATGGGTTGTCGCGGCCACCCCGGCGACCTTTAGAGGTAGTAGTACGCCCCCTCGCACAGAAGAAGTACGACCCGAAGCAAGAGCCATTTGGTATGGAAGAGGAACAAAAGCTGGAACTGATGAAACAACGGTCAGGCGGGCACGATGCTCATGCTCCTTCACCATGGAATAAGCATCCAATATATCATGAAGTGGATTCATGCTGACAATCTGAACCCGAATCTGCTCAAACTCGGGCCGTAACCCCATCAGGAACTGGTAGGTCTCCCGCTTCTCCTGCCTCCGCTTGGCAACAAGCAGATCCTCTGGATGTGGAAAAGCACTAAGTGGCTCGAGGTTAGAAAGCTCCTGGAATTGCCCAGAGAGAAAGGTAAAATACTCGTGCACCGAACGATCCCCCTGAAGAACAGTAGAAATCTCTTGGAAGGCAGAGTAAATCCGCGTATCAACGCGTGTATAACCGTAGGTACGGGTCAAGGCAGCCCAAAGCGACGCCACAGAATCGAAGCGCATGAATTGCTTGTAAATGCGGGGCTCCATGAAGCATTGAAGCCACCCGAGAATCTTGAAATTTTTTGTGCGCCATTGACGGATAGCCTTTTCATCGAAAGGACGGGGAACACCATTCGGTTCAAACCAATCTAGCTTGTCATGTCCGACAAGATGGACACGCACGGAGTTGGACCAAGCGATAAAATTCTTTTCATTGAGAAGGGTGGTGGTGATGCGCCGAGCAAAGACATCAGCTGAAACAATAGGTGAGGAATCCATGGGATGGGAACAAGAGAACTCCCAAAAGAAACGAAAAACGCCGAGGGCGAAAAGGCCAAGAAACTCTCAAACACAAGAAAGAAATCTCATCCCCAAAACAAGGAAGACCGTAGATCACAGATCTAGGCCATTAGAAGAAAAGAAATGTGAAACGAGGGGGGAAACACCAAGCACGACCGGCAAAAAAAACCCTCGAAGAAACTGCGGGATCGGCCAAGAAGGGAGCGCACGGGAGGAGGGCGGGCAGAGCGGCGCGGGAGGAGTGCGGACGAACGGTCGGCGATGCGGGAGAAGCGGGATCGGCGATGGAGAAGAGGGAGAAGCGGCGGCCTCACATCGGCACGGTGGAGGAAGACAGCCGCGGGATAAGACGCGGGAGACGTCGCGGGTCGGCGAGGCGGGATGCAGTTCGGAGATTAGGGATCGGGAGAGAGGGTTGCTTTGATACCAAATTGAATGGGAGAAAATTAGATTTTTTTATTCTTCCACTATCAGGGGATATAAATAGGAGATCCGAGTACAGATAAAGGTAGCCCGCAATGTGGGACTAAACCCATTCCAGAAAATACATTAATAAACTAGAGAATACGTCAATATTTTAAATATCTTGGATCAATAGTTCAAAAGGATGGAGGTGTTGATAAAGATATTATACATAGAATTCAAGCAAGTTAGTTTAAATGGAGAGGCGCATCAAGGATCTTATGTGATCATAAAATACCATTAAAACTTAAAGCAAGTTTACCGTATTGCAATTAGACAAGCAATGCTCTATGGTTCTGAGTGTTGGGCAGTGAGTTCTGTCAATGAGCAAAAAATGAGAGTTGTGGACATGAAAATGCTTAGGTGGATGTGGGCAAACAAGACTGGATAAAATTAGGAATGAATATATCAGGGATAAGACAGGAGTGGCACTTATTGCATAGAAGATGTGAGAAGCTCGACTATGATGGTTTGAACACGCACAAATGAGACCATTAGAGGCACCTATTAGGCGTTGTGAGAGTTTAGTCACTAGGCACGTTAAATGGGGGAGGGGTAGACCAATAAAGACTTGGAATGAAACTACAAGAAAAAACATGATGTACTTAGACATTAGTGAGATTATGACTAAAGGCGGGGCACAACGGCAACAAAGAATCAATATAACTGACCCCACTATAGTGGGATAAATGTTTGAGTGTTGCTGTTTTTTTGCTAGATATGATCATATATAGCATTTATGTTTGTAGTGTGCAACGATAATCAAAAGATGTTAAAGCTTTTTTGTATCCTCTTTAACATTAGGTGTTGTGCAGCAAATACAGATATCATCAACATGCATCTAAAAGGTAGGAAATCTTGTATCTTGAAAGATCCATTTATTTTATACATTATACTCATAATACTATACTGCTGTACATGATTCCTCACTTCACTATATGTGTGTAGAGTGTATTGTTTTCTCCTCGTTAGGTTTTCTCATAACATGGTATTAAAGTGACTTTATGAGAGAAATTGTCAATCACGCTCCTTCTCAACCTATTGTTGTCGATTGATATTCATAACGCCCCGATCTACTGTGGGTGCGCTACAAGTCTGCATACCAGTGAACCCAACCCATCTCCATGGATCTGATTGGCCGCAATCGCTTAGAGAAGTTGGAGGAAGGATTGTGTTGGCCTCACTCATATGGGATATGAATAGAGAACAACTCTTATGACTTTAATGTTACTGACGGGTTGCGTCGCGTGCGTGTCGACGCACGTCGCGTGCGTGTCGACGCACGTCGACTGCGTGTCGACGCAGCCAAGTTCGATGTGTCTGCGGCTTCTAGTCGACGCTATGTCGAGTAGATATTGACGTTACGTAGACTTCTATTCGATGCAAGTGCATCGACTTCCTGTCGACGCAAGTTGCATCGTGTGTCGTTGACTGCTTATTGACGTTGCATCGAGTTCATATCGATGCACGTCGACTGCAAGTCGACGCATATCGATCTCGAGTTTTGGCGGACTTCTAAGAGGGTTTCTGTCTGTTTGTTATCTTTGGATATAAATAGTCTTGGAAAAGAGTTTTTCTGTGTGCGTAACTGAAGTGTGTTCTTTTGAAGCCGTCACTTGCCCTAGATCCCATCGTGACTTCTTCTGGTTGTGGCCTCTCCTAGAAACGAATCTAGCAATTCGCGGAGACGCATAAAATATCCCTTCTCTGACCCATTTCTTGTGGAACAAGACCTTGGAGTTCTCTTTCACTCGTGTGGATGCGTGTAGAGTCACAGATATATTTCTGTATGCACTCAGCCGCTTATTCATGGAAATCGCAAGATCCTTTACTCTTTTGGGTTGTTCTTGTATGTTTATTCCGTTGCGCACATTTGATGTGTTGTTCTACCTTTAGTATAAAAAACCTAACAGTGGTATCAGAGCGAGGTTGCAGATCCAGTGTGTGTAAATCAGGAGATTTAGAATTGTTCTAAATGCCCAGATTTATTCCTGGAATCTCAAATGTTAATGAATTTCTTCTGGAAAACGACAGGAACACCTGTGATTTGCTGTGATTTTCATGTTTCAGAATTTTTTTTCCCTTGGCAGTAACCGTTTCTCCATATGGTTTGTGAAACCAAATTCTATCTTGAATTTTGAATTCAATGATGAGGGACGATCTTGTCTACTGTCATAAGAAAGATTATTTGTGTCTGTGTCCAATGCATGTAAATTCGAAGATTTAGAAATGTTCTAAATGGTCTGGTTTAGCCTTTTTTACATCAAGCGTTGATGGTTTTCTTTTGTGCACATCTGAGATGTATCTAGAATGTGGATGGTGTAATTTTGTTTTGTTTATGTGCACATTGATTAAATGTTGATCATGATTGTTGGAAAAGCTCATGTAATTAGGCCCATTTATTTATTTTTCTTCTTCTCTCCTCTTTAGTCCCACATCTTGTATAGGACTCTCTTCTCTCTTTCTCCCTCCTATAAATATGTATTCATACATTGTACTTGATTATTGAGAAAGTATATACAAGGTTGAGTTTTTCTCTACATGGTATCATAGCGAACGGTCCGGCCTCTTGGTTTTTAAACCGTCTGTACTTCCGGCTTACCGCGTGGTCTCCTCTCCTGCCTTAGCCGCGGTATCGTGCGGCCTGCTTCTTTCTAGTCCCACGATCTTCGTCACCGCGGGTTCCCGCACGGACTAGGTCTCTCGACCCGCTTCCTATGCTCCGTCTCTCTCGTGGCAACCACCTTTCCTCCTCCTCTGCCCTTTTATAACCTTTCTCATCGGTGGGGACCACCCCTTCTATTTCCCTAGCTCGCGCGGCCTTTCGTTTCTATCCGCACGGTCTCCCTCTCGCTTCCCACCTCAGCTCTATCCGACCTCGGTCTTTCTGCTTCTCGCGACCTATCTACAGTCGCCGCGACCTATCTATAGTCATCGCGACTTAGCTTTGTCGTCTCGGTCTCTCTTCCTTTCTCGCTGCGGTCTTCCTCTCGCTGCGTTCTACTTCTCTTCTCAGCGGCCTCTCTTCTCCTCGCGGCTTGCCTTAGTCACAGCGGTCTCTCTTCCCGCCGCTCTCTGCTCGCCGCGATCTCTCTTCTCGCTGCGTTTTTTGCTTCTCTTCTCGCTCGCGTCTTCTCCTCTTCTCGGCACAATCCGCATCTAGGTCGCGACATCTCTCTGTGTCGCTGGTGTCGTTGTGCCCTGTCTTGCTGCCAGCGGTTTCTTCTTTCCGCTGCGGACTCCGCACCTGGTCGTGGCATTCTCTTTGCTGCTGGTGCTATCACCGTGACCGTTCGATTACTCCAGCAATCCGCACCACATTGAAGTCGCGGCGACCTCTCTGCCTTGCTACTGTTGGTCTGCCCCCAGGCCGTTCGGACTCCAGTCTGGTTGTGTTCCTTGTGCTGTCCGCCGGTCTTGCCTCCTGCTCATCTCAGTCATGGCGACCTCTCCAGAATCAATCAGCCAGACTGCGACTTCCTCTGCAGACCGCCCGGTCTCTGCTCCTGAACTCCGTGATGAATTGCGCATTACTACCATTTCACTATCCGGGAAGAAGAACTTCGTGGAGTGGGTCCATTCTGTTCGCCGAGTACTACAATCCAAAGGTTTTCTCCATCACTTGACTCAAGCTCCTCTTGCTCCTCCTACAGATGATTGGTTGTGCAAAGATGGTCGGGTTCACACCTGGCTCCTCAACTCCCTTGATACTGAACCCTACCGCATGGCCATGTATCACGACACGGCCAAAGTAATGTGGGATGAGCTCTAGTCGCTATACTCTGAGAAAGATAGTCTCCAGCATCTCTATGACATTATTACTGATCTCCAGACTCTTGATATTGGCTGGGTCACCGACCTCACCTCATTTGTTGCTCGGGCCAAGACTCTTGTTCAGGCATGGATCCAACATCAACCCCCTACATTGGACCTTGCTACACAACGCTCTCAGAAAGAAGCTGTCGGGGTGTTCATGATGATGGCTCGTGTTCCACCCCACCTTCACAGCATTAGGGCCCAGGTCCACTCCTCGGTGGCTACCCCCTCCCTATCAGATGTGTGTTCTATGCTGCTCAAGGTCTCCCCTCCCCCCAATCATTCTGCTCCACCGTCCCCGGCTCTCCTGCAGCAGACTTCTGCTCCCCTGCTGTCTTCCCCCACCCCTCCTACTCGCGGGGGGCGTACTGGCTCTCGCAGCCGCAGACGGGGAGTTCGGCCTCGCCCAAAGTGTTCCTTCTGCGGAAAGGACGTCCATCTCGAGGCTACATGATATCGCAAGCATGGGCTTCCACCTCGTCCACAGGCTACTGTTGCTGCTACCGACTCCTCTGCTCGTACTGACCTTGAAGAGGTTCGCCTTCAGCTCCAACAGCTCCAGGGTCTGCTCAGTCGCCCGCCTGCCTCTGTTGCCTCTGCTTCCTCCATCTCCTAAGAAGGTATCACTTGTCTCTCCACTAGTCCGCGCTAGATAGTGGACTCGGGTGTCACTCATCATATCACCTCCCTGCGGCCACATCAATACCTGAATTCTCCTCCTCCTAAGTGCATCATAGTGGTCAATGGGGACACTGTTCCTGTCTCTGGATCGGCTGACATCCCTCTCACTTCTTCTCTCTCTCTACGCTCGGCTCTTCATGTTCCGGGCTCCCCGTTCAATTTGCTTTCTGTTGGTCGCTTAACTAATGATTTGAACTGCTCTATAACATTTACCTCGTCTTCTTTTCTGATACAGGATCACAGGACGCGGATTATCATTGGTAAGGGACGACTGCAGAACGGGCTCTACCTCCTTGATGACTCTCCTGCTATCCTCTCTTCAGTCTCCTCCATCGATTGGCATCAGTTTCTTGGTCACGCCCCTTTACCAGTCCTCCAAAAGGCTCTACCCAATGTATCTTTACCTTCTTTTCATTGTGAATCATGTGTGTTAAGCAAGCAGCCTCGTTCATCTTTTTTATCTAAATGTACTCGGAGCATTTCTCCCTTTATTTTGGTACACTCTGATGTTTGGGGTCCGTACAAAGTTAATAACATTTCTTGTTATCACTATTTTCTGACGTTTATTGATGACTATTCGCGAATGACATGGCTATATTTACTTCGTGATCGCTCTGAGCTTTCTCATGTTTTTCGGACGTTCCTTCTTGAGACCCAAACGTAATTCTCCACTAACATCAAAACTCTTCGCACGGACAATGCTCGTGAATACACTAGCCACAAATTTGCAACTCTTTGCTCTGACTTTGGGGTTATTCACCAAACTTCATGTGCCTATACCCCCCAGCAAAACGGAGTCGCGGAGCGGAAGAATCGACACCTTCTCGATGTGGCCCGCTCCATCATACTCCAAATGCACGTTCCCAAAAATTATTGGAACTTTGCTCTTTCGACGGCTTGCTACCTGATTAACCGTCTTCCTTCCCCTATCCTCGACAATGTCACTCCATTCAGCGTCATGTTCCCATCAACTCCGGCATTCTCTCTCACACCCCGCATCTTTGGGTGCACTTGCTACGTTCACAACCTTGGTCCAACTTTGGACAAATTGGATCGCTGCGCTGCCAAACATGTCTTTATCGGTTACTCACAGACACAAAAAGGCTACGTCTGCTACTCACCGGCTACCCGAAAGGTGACAGTGTCTGCTGATGGCGACGAGTGTAAACCCGAATTACAGGAGGTTGGCAACAGGAGGGGCCTGGGCTGTAGGTCTTGGTGGTGGAAGAAGAGATGACGGCTCTCTGGGCTAACCAGACCTGGACATTGGTACCGTTACCTACCGGTCAGACACCTGTTGGGTGTAAATGGGTCTTTGTGATCAAGCATGCTCCTGATGGAACGATTGACCGTCTAAATGCCCGTATGGTGGCTCGTAGCTTCACCCAGCAGCATGGCCTCGATTATGAGGAGACGTTCTCGCCTGTGGCCAAGCTGAACACTGTTCGGGTTCTTCTCTCAGTAGCTGTGCATCGACAATGGCCATTACACCAATTGGACATCAAAAATGCTTTTCTCAACGGCGACCTCCAGGAAACGGTTTTCATGCAGCAACCGCCCGGGTTTGAGACCACGGGGGAGTCCCAAGTTTGTCTTCTCAAGAAGTACATCTATGGTCTCAAACAATCCCCTCGGGCATGATTTGACAAGTTCAGTAAGGCCGTCTGGCAAGTCGACTTCACTCGGAGTTCAGCTGACTTCTCACTATTCACACATCATCAGGCAATAGGAACTGTTCTTCTGTTGGTATATGTTGATGATATCTTGATCACTAGAGACGATTCAAAGGGCATCCAAGCAGTTAAACAGCACCTCAGCTCCGTCTTTCAAACCAAGGATCTGGGACATCTTCATTACTTCCTTGGTATTGAGGTCGCAAGACGACCAGATGGACTCGTCATCTCTCAAAGGAAATACTGCCTGGATCTCCTTCAGGATTCTGGTTACTCGGGATGCGAACCTACTACTACTCCGATAGACGCGAATCATAAGTTGTCTGCACATTCTTCTGATGCAGACCTTACTCTTCAAAATCCGGAATACTATCGACGACTGGTTGGAAAATTGATCTACCTAACGGTCACAAGACCGGATATTTCCTTTTCCGTTGGGGTTGTCAGCAGATTTATGCATACTCCGCGAACATCTCACCTCCAAGCTGTTGAACGTATTCTTAGATACCTTAAAACAGCCCCGGGTCAAGATTTGGTATACAAAACCTCATCCTCTTCTCCAACATTGGTTGCGTACTCTGATGCATACTATGCCGGTTCCTTGGATAATCGTCGGTCAACCAGTGGTTTTTGTACCTATTTTGGAGGACATCTCGTTACCTGGCGGAGTAAGAAACAAGCAGTGGTTGCTCGATCATCAGCTGAAGCAGAATATCGATCAATGACGTTTGTTGTCTCTGAGCTTACCTGGCTTGAAAGTCTCCTGGCCGATCTAGGGGTAAAACTTCCCTCACCCGCCATCCTGTTTTGTGATAGCCAAGCGGCTATACATATTGCGAAGAATCCAGTCTTTCATGAAAGAACAAAACATATTGAAGTAGACTGTTCTTTATCCGGAAGAAAGTCCAAATAAAGAAGATAGAATCAAAGCATATTCCTGGTACTGAACAAGTGGTTGATATCCTCACAAAGGCTCTACCTAGCACCCTATTCTACCAGTGTCTATCCAAGCTTGGTGCATACGACTTGTACGCTCCAGCTTGCGGGGGAGTGTTGGAAAAGCCCATGTAATTAGGCCCATTTATTTGTTTTTCTTCTTCTCTCCTCTTTAGTCTCACATCTTGTATAGGAATCTCTTCTCTCTTTCTCCCTCCTATAAATATGTATTCATACATTGTATTTGATTATTGAGAAAGTATATACAAAGTTGAGTTTTTCTCTACAATGATTAAGTGTTAATCGGTTATCATAAAATCTCTTAACCCAATATTAAGTATTCAGATGCCTTTAGATGGATGACACTCCTCCTGCCTCGATCGATGAAGTGTGGGTCTGTCAAAGAAAGTTGCATTAATCTATCTTGGTAAGGGTGCGAGCGGATAATTGTGATATTGCACTGTCGATATTGGGTCTAACTTAACTAGGTGACCTCAAATGTTGAGAATCTAGAGGCATAGGATTGGCATGCATCATATGATGGATACGGATAAAGAGTTATTCACCAGCCATATAAGAGTTTAATGATGATGCAATTGACAAAGGTTGCCTACCTAAATAACCACTCTATTGGTGATCAACCAAAAATGACTTATGGTGTTGGTAACGGATTTTGTCCACTAGAGAGTAGCTCGGATAAACTCTCTGAATTGATATTAAAGGTTATCAATTTGATTAAAATAATGAAAGTTTTTTTAATTGAAGTCCATATTAAAATATAAAATGTATTTTGAAATATAGCACTAAATTTTACTTTGCATAAATTCCTTGTATAATTTACATAGCAAGTTGATCGCACTCCACTCTGTCACTGAGAGCTATCCTTGAGAAAGACAAGCTGAGCGGGACAAATTTCCTAGACTGGTACAGGAACCTGAGATTTGTTCTCAAGCAAGAATGTAAGTTTTATGTCTTGAAAGAAGACCCCTTGTGGAGCCAGCCGCCACTACACCTCGTGCAGATAAAGATTCTTATAAGAAGTATGGAGACGACTCCCTGGATGTCAAATGCCTCATACTTTGCCACTATGAACTTTAAGCTTCAGAAGCAACATGAGAACATATGTGCTTATGAGATAATCTAGCACCTTAAAAAAAAATTCAAGGACAAGCTCGGCAAGAGAGGTTTGATATATCCATGGCGTTGTTTCAGTGTAAGATGGGAGCTCGAGACCCAGTTGAGACTCACGTACTCAAGACGATTAAGTATATAAAGAACCTTGAAAGGTTGAGGTTTCTTTTGGGCAAAGAGTTGGTTACTAATCTGATCCTGCAATCGTTGTACAATTATTAGCAGTTTGTCTTGAACTACAACATGAATGAGATAGACAAGATATTGTCCGAGCTCCTAGGCATATTGAGAACTACCGAAATCAACATGAAGAAGACCAAGTCTGCTAGCCCCATATTGATGGTGCATAAAGGCAAGATCAAGGTCAAGGGATTCAAGAAGGCTAAGACGGGACCTAAGTTGTATCTTAATCCTAATTCTTCAGCACTGAAGAAGAAAAGTGTGGCTAAGGAAGGAAAATGCCACCACTGTGGCAAGGCTGGACACTGGAGGAGGAATTGTCCTCTTTACATTGAAGATTTGTAGAAGAAAGGAAGTGTGACTTCCGCTTCAGGTATCTTTGTTATAGAAATAAACATTTCTGCTCTTTCATCTTGGGTATTAAATACCGGATGTGGTTCTCACGTTTATACAAATGTGCAGGAACTGGAAAGGAGAAGACTGCTGGGTAAAGGAGAGGTGGACCTGCGCGATGGAAATAGAGCAAGAGTTGTTGCAGTTGTCCAAGGAGTTTATTGTCTTTGTTTGCCCACTGAGCTTGTATTGGAACTTGATAATTATTATTATATTTCTGCTTTAACTCGAAACATTATTTCTATTTCATGTTTGGACATGAAAGGATTTTCTTTAATTATTAAAAATAACTGTTATTCTATATTTATGAATGATGTTTGTTATGGTGTAGCTCAACTGTTTAATCGCTTATATATTTTGAACATAGACCATCTGATCTATAACATAGGTAATACTAAAAGACTATAAACGAATGAATCTAATCTTACGTTCCTCTGGCATTATCGTTTGAGCCACATAAACGAGAAACGCATATCCAAGCTTCATAAATATGGATTATTGGACTCATTTTATTATGAATCATTTAAGTGATATGAGTCTTGTTTATTGGGCAAGATGATTAAAGCCCTTTTCACTGGTCATACTGAGAGGGCTGATGATCTTTTGGGTGTTTGACATAGTGATGTATGCGGCCCCATGCGTTCTATGGCAAGAGGTGAGTCTGCTACTTTGTTATATTTACTGACGATTTCAATATATACGAACATGTTTTTCTTATGAAGAACAAATTTGAAACTTTTGAAAAGTTCAAAGTTTATAAACGAATTAGAGAACTAACTAAGAAAGAGGATAAAAACACTTCGATCCGATTGAGGTGGCGAATATCTAAGTTATAAGTTTTGTTATCATCTGAAAGAGTGTGATATTGTATCATAACTCACTCCACCTGGAACACCACAACATAATGGTGTCTGAGAGGAGAAATCGTACTTTATTAGTGTTAGATTATATAATTTCTTATGTATTTATTAGATGTAACACCTCTATATATAGAGGACTTTTTGGATGGCAATGAATTAATCTATTATTCACGGTTAACATGGTATCAGAGGCGCGTGTGCCCTAAATCGCCCTCCCGCACTCGCTCGCTCGCCGCTCTTCCGCCGCTCGCCGCTCGACCGCTCGCTGCGCACCTCTCGACTGCCGTCGCGCGCCGCTCACCCCTCTCCGCAAGCCGCGCGCCACTCTGCCCTCTCCGCACGCCGCACATCTCTCGGCGTTCGCTCCCGACCGCACGCCTCTCCGCTCGCCCTCCGTTCTTCCTTCTAGCGCCGGAATGATCGTGCAGTGAGTTTCTGCCTCTTCCGGTGCCATTCTCTTCCCGTAATGGCTTCTTTGTGGATGGATCCTTTCCTCCTCTCCGTCTATCTCTTGATGCCCTAATCCTTGGGCTGTTTCCCTCTCCGGATTTCTCTTCCGGTCTTTTTTCCTCTCCCTCAGGATTTCTATTCCTGAGCTATGGAAACTAATGGCGCAGATTCTCCCTCTCTCTTAACCGGCGTCACTTCGGCTCCTTCCGGTGTCTCTTCTCCGGCTATTACCTATCGTGGAACCACCGAACATACTACTTCTCAAATCACTACCATCCGCCTTGATGACGGCAATTACCTCTCGTGGTCCCGGTCTATCACCCTTGCTCTCAAAAGTCGGCGCATCTATGGCTATGTCACGGGCCAAATGAAGGAACCGGATAGGGATTCCCCCGAATGGCAGCAGTGGGAGTCCGAGAATTCCTTGGTTATGTCTTGGCTTATCAACTTTATGCAGGAGTCCATTGCCCGCAACTATCTCTTCCTCGACAATGCTACTGATATTTGGCATCGTGCTGAGGCTACTTACTCTCGTCGGGGCAATGCTGCCCAGATCTTTCAGTTGCGCCGCAGGATCAGCTTACTTCGGCAGGGTGACCGTTCTCCTTCTGTGTACTACTTGGAGTTCACACAACTTTATCAAGAGTATGATCATTTTGATTCTCTTGTCTTTGTAAGTCCCATCGATGAGGCAATGGTTCGAGCTCGGGTTGACCGTAATCGCATATTTGAATTCCTTCATGGTTTACATCGTGACTTTGACCAGATCAGCATTTAGATCCTTGGCCGACCGCAGATACCTTCTCTTCCTGAGGTATACAGCATTGTACAACAAGAGTTTGATCGTCGTCAGACACTTCTCCCTGACTCTGTGCCGGAGGGCTCGGCTTTGGCTGCTACCATCACTCCCTCTCTTCTTGGTACTATGCCATCCCGGGATTACAAGTTGAAGGGTTCAGATAAGGATCATCTCCTGTGTGACTATTGTGGCAAGAGTCGCCATACTCGGGATACCTGCTTCAAGCTTCATGGATTTCCTACTCCAAGAGGGGGTGCTCCACCTCGTGGAGGCCGTGGTTCTGGCCGCTTCTCAGGTCGACATGCTGCTCTGCCTCGTGCAGCCCATCTTGCTGATGCTCCTACAGATACCTCTCCTGGATACTTTGGTACTGATACTGCTGCTACCCCTGGTGGCTTTACTGTGAATGAAATGCTGGCTCTCCGACGCATGATACAGGGAATGTCTACTGAGCCATCGTCCTCTTACGCTCATACAGGACTGCCAGGTGCCCACTCAGTTGTTTCCTCGTCTTCTACTCAATGGGTCATTGACTCTGGGGCTACGGATCATATGACCAGGTCATCCACAGGTTTTGTTTCCTATACCCCTCTGTCTGGGCGTGATAAGGTGAGTATTGCTGATGGTTCTCTTGCCCCTATTGCTGGCAAGGGTACCATCCCATACTCCTCTCTCACCCTGTCCTCGGTTCTTCATGTGCCCACCTTTACTCGTAATCTTCTTTCAATCAGTCATTAAACTAACTCCATGCATTGTTCTGTGACATTCCTCCCCTCCTCTTGTGTCTTTCAGGACCTGACGACGGGGAAGGTGATTGGCTCTGGTAGTATGGTGGACGGTCTCTATGTTCTTGATCCTGGCACTGCTTCTCCTACCATGGCTCTTCATTCTAGCACTACCCATTCTCTGTACCCCTGGCATTGTCGCGTGGGCCACCCTCCTATCTCTATTATGAAATTATTATTTCCTGCTATGTCTAATGCTGTTTTTGAGACTTTTGTCTGTGATGTCTGTAGTCTAAACAAACATCATCGTACTTCATTTAAGCATGCTTCGCTACCTAGTTCTATTCCATTTGCGGTTATTCATAGTGATATATGGGGTCCTTGTCGTGTTCCTTCCATTTCTGGGTGTGCATGGTTTGTTACTTTTATTGATTGTTTCTCTCGTACTACCTGGTTGTACTTGATACATCGTAAAAGTGATGTATTCTCTGTTTTTCGGCGCTTTCATAGCATGGTTTCCTGTCAATTTCAATCTAAAATAAAAGTTCTTCGTAGTGACAATGGACGCGAATACATTGATTCGCAGTTTGAAAACTATCTTGCTGATCACGGCATCCTCCACCAGATTACATGTGCTTATTCTCCAGCCCAAAATGGTGTGGCCGGGCGGAAGAATCGTCACCTCCTGGAGGTTGCTCGCTATCTGTTATCCACCATGCATCTCCCAAAATTTCATTGGGGAGATGTTGTCCTGACTGCGGCATACCTTATCAATCGAATGCCAACGCGTGTCCTTGGGCATTCCACTCCCCTTCATACCCTCCGGGTGCGCCCTACACAGCTTCCTCCTAAAGTGTTTGGTTGTGTTTGCTTTGTTCACATCCACCAACCCCGCCCCTCTAAACTGGATCCTCGTTCTCTCAAGTGTGTCTTTATCGGTTACTCACCTACACAAAAAGGGTACAAGTGTTTTCATCCTCCTACCAGGAAAGTGTATGTCAGTATGGATGTCACATTCCGTGAATCCGAGTCCTACTACCCTATCACTGACTCTCCGTCTTCAGGTGATTCCCCGTCTTCGGGTGTTTCTCTGCCCATTCCTCCACCATATCCCTCACTTCAGGGGGAGACTCCACCAGTGGAAGTGAGTCCTCCAATACCAGTGGAGGAGAGCTCCTCTCCTATACCTTCATCTTCCTCCATACCTTCACCCCCAATCCTGCAGGTATACACCCAGCGTGTCATGCGGCCAAGCACACAAGCCCCCACTATGCTACCGGAACAGTCAGTGGATCCTGACTCAGGGCCTTCTGAGCCTTCTGATCTTCCGATTGCCCTTAGAAAAGGTACCAGGTTTTGTACTCACCATCCCCTATCAAATTTTGTATCTTATGCTGCGCTTTCTACCCCCTACAAGTCTTTTGTCTCTTCCCTCTCTACTGCCTCTATACCTGCATCTTGGCAACAGGCTCTGGCAATCCCTGTGTGGCGAGAGGCGATGATTGAGGAAATGCAGGCTCTGGAAAAAAAGCATACATGGGACTTGGTACCTCTCCCCAATGGCAAGAAACTTGTTGGGTGCAAATGGGTGTTCTCGGTGAAACAGAACGCACAAGGAATTATTGAAAGATGTAAGGCGAGATTGGTTGCAAGAGGTTATACTCAAACTCACGGCATTGATTATCAGGAGACGTTCGCCCCGGTGGCCAAGATGAATACTATCCGGGTCTTACTTTTTGTTGCTGCTTGCAAACATTGGGACCTATTTCAGCTGGATGTGAAGAATGTCTTTCTTCACGGTGACTTGGAGGAGGAGGTCTATATGTCGATTCCCCCGGGTCTTGCTCCTTTTGGTTCTGTTGGCAAAGTGTGTAGACTGTTGAAGACTCTCTATGGGTTGAAGCAGTCCCCAAGAGCATGGTTTGGCCGGTTCCACAAGGCCATGATGTCATTTGGATACTATCAGAGCAATGCTGACCACACATTGTTCATTAACCGTAGATTTGGAAAACTTACTGCTCTCATTGTGTATGTTGACGATATTGTCATAACTGGTAATGATGTCGAAGAAATTCAGAGCTTGAAACAAAAGCTGCCTGGAGAGTTTGAGGTCAAGGAACTGGGAAAGCTCAGATATTTCTTGGGAATAGAAGTTGCAAGATCCAAGCGGGGGATCTTCATTTCTCAACAAAAGTATACGTTAGATCTCCTCGAGAAGATGGGAATGAGTGGATGCAGACCGACCGACACTCCAATTGAAGCAAATCACCGTTTATCGCGTGATGATGGAGCAGACATCGAAGATGTCTCAGGGTTCCAAAGATTAGTGGGGAGGTTGATATATCTGTCCCATACTCACCCAGATATTTCTTATGCAGTGAGTGTTGTGAGCCAGTACATGCATGCTCCCAAGACCCGACACATGGATGCTGCTCACAGAATTTTACGGTATCTCAAGTCTTCACCAGGAAGGGGTATCCTGTTTTCCCCAAACACCGGCCTAAAGGTTGAAGTCTACACTGATGCTGATTGGGCAGGATCTGTTGATGATAGACGTTCAACTTCGGGATATTGTTCTCTCGTTGGAGGCAATCTTGTTACTTGGAGGAGCAAGAAGCAGCAAGTTGTGGCACGCTCTAGTGCTGAGGCCGAGTTCAGAGCTATGGCTCAAGGGGTCTGTGAAGGCTTATGGCTTCGTGCCTTAATGCGTGATCTTGGTTTCGAAGAAGGACTCATCCTTGTATTGTGACAACAAGTCGGCCATCAGCATCGCACACAACCCCGTTCAACACGACCGAACGAAACACATCGAGGTGGATCGACACTTCATCAAGGAGAATATTGAGCGAGGGATTGTGTGTACTCCCTTTGTGCCCTCTAACAGGCAGCTAGCGGATATTCTCACGAAAGGATTAAGTGGGAACACATTTGGCAAGATTGTGGACAAGTTGGGCATGATCAACATCACTTGCCCAACTTGAGGGGGAGTGTTAGATTATATAATTTCTTATGTATTTATTAGATGTAACACCTCTATATATAGAGGACTCTTTGGATGGCAATGAATTAATCTATTATTCACGGTTAACAATTAGACATGGTACGGTCGATGATGAGTCATGCAGATTTGACCGTTTCTTTTTGAGATTTTGCTTTAGAGACTGTTGTTTTCCTTTTAAATCGTGGTACAACGAAATCGGTTTTAAAGACACCATATGAGATATGGAATGAGAAGCATCCTAATATGTCTTTCATGAAGGTTTTGGGTTGTGAGACTTATATGTGATGTCAAATGTCTGACAAGATGGAATCCAAGTCAGATAAATGTTATCATGTGGGGTATCGTAAGGAAATAAATGGGCACTACTTTTACCTACCGTCTGAGGGCAAAGTGTTTGTCGTAAGTACTGATGTCTTTTTGGAGAGAATTTTTATCAAGAAAGACAATCAAGGTAGAGCTCGAAGAAGATCAAGAATCACAAGCTGTGAATGAACCTGAATTGGAGCCTGGGAAAGGACTACAAGTTATAGTTAGAGAGCTTGCTCAGGAAACACAAGTCTTACGTAGATTTGGTAAACCAAAATTTGAGTCTGAGAGATATGGATTTCTCGTGTCTCAAATAGATAATGTGTTTCTTATGGATCATGATAATGAGCCTGCAGCATACCAGGAGGTTATGTGTGAACCAGACTTTGAGAAGTGGCTTGAGGCCATGAAATCTGAAATGGACTCCATGTATGCAAACCAAGTTTGGACCTTGGTGGAACCACCTGTAGGGGTACGACCTATAGAGTGCAAGTGGGTCTTCAAGAAGAAGACCGACATGGATGAAAATGTATACATTCAAAGGGCGATTCGTGGTTAAAGGTTTCAAGCAAATTCATGATGTTGACTATGATGAGATCTTTTTTCCTATTGCTATGATAAAGTCTATCAGAATTCTGCTTGCTATTGCTGTGTATTATGACTACGAGATCTGACAAATAGATGTGAAGATGACCTTCCTTAATGTAAATCTCCTTGAGGAAGTGTACATAACACAACCCGTGGCTTTTGTATTTCCAAATGAAGCCACTAAAATATGCAAGCTGCAGAGATTCATTTATGGATTGAAACAGGATTTTCGAAGTTGAAATTTACGTTTTGATGAGAAAATCAGAGAGATTAGTTTCATCAAGAACGAAGATGGGTCTTGTGTTTACAAGAGGAATAGTGGGAGCATTGTTGTTTTTCTGATATTGTATGTAGATGACATACTACTGATCGAGAACAATATTCCAACCCTGTAAGCTGCTAAGAACATCCTAGGGGACTGTTTTTTTATGAAAGACTTGGGTGAAGCGATTTATATACTTGGTGTTAAGATCTATAGAGATAGATCGAAGAAGTTGTTGGGTTTGACCCAAAGCACAGACATTGAGAAAGTGTTGAAACGGTTCAGCATGCTTGAGTCCAAGAAGGGTTTCTTGTCCATGTCTTATAATGTGAGTCTCTTTAAAGACCAATGTCCTAAATCTTTGGAAGATAAGGGCCGCATTAAGTTGATTACATATGATTCGGCAATTGGATCAATCATGTATGCGATGTTGTGTACTCAACCCGATGTCTCATTTACTTTGAGTATGACAAGCAGATATCATCTTAGGAGCTAAAGGAAATGATGATACATTAAGACTAGTATTTGCGTTGACTGATGACCGGTTCTTACAGGTCATGATATTGTGATATTAAGTCATCACATGGGTACTTGTTAGTGAACAAGTTGTATTGGACAGACCCACCATAAGACTACTTTGTGGATTGTTATATGAACGTGTCACAAATAGGTCTCAAGTGGCAACGACGTTTGTGATTCTTTGACCTGAAGTCACAACATTCATCAAGTGAGAAAGATCGTACTTTGATGTCATCAAAAGTCTTCCTTAAAGATGGTTGATAATAACGGTGGTTATTGGGCATGTTACGAGCCATTTGAGTGTTTGTGTGTGGACAGAAATGAGATTTGTTCTCCTATATGACAGGAGTTACATTCATGGCCCCTTGATGGAATGAGACTGAGAAATGCATGACCATGTTTGGTTGAGTCAATATATGATATTGGACTCACCAATTTCTTGAAGTCCATTCTAGATCAAGAAATTTGATTTGGATAATTATGAGGGTGACAGAGTCCATGCCTCTAGTCCAATCAGGATGCATGAGACAAAGGGATACAACAACACCGATACATTGGTCACAAAAGACTTGTTGAGTTATGAACTCTTATTGCTTTAGTAGAAATGATGTATTGTTAGATGTCGGTCATTGCTTGTGAAACTTTTGTTGATACGTTTAAGATCAAGTGGGAGATTGTTGGTGTTCCTATGGTGATCTAGAAGTAGTTAAACAGTTTGTTCTACTGCCAACACAATTTGAACCTATAGGATCGCACATAAGTGTGCTTGAATAAGTTGGAGGAAGAATTGTGTTGGCCTCACTTATATAAGATATGAGTAGAGAACAACTCCTATGACATTTATGTTACTGACGGGTTGCGTCGAGTGCATGTTGACGCACGTCGACTTCCTATCGACGCAGCCAAGCTCGATGTGTCTGCGGCTTCTAGTTGACGCTACGTCGAGTAGATATCGACGTTACGTCGACTTCTATTTGATGCAAGTGCGTCGACTGCTTGTTGACGCAAGTTGCGTCGAGTGTTTTGAACTACTTATCGACGTTGCGTCGAGTTCATATCGGCGCACATCGATTGCAAGTTGACGCATATCGACGCAAGTTGAGTTTTGACGGACTTCTAAAAGGGCTTCTGTCTGTTTGTTATCTTTGGATATAAATAGAGTTGGAAAAAGATTTTCCTATGTGCGTAACTGAAGTGTGTGCTTCTGAAGCCGTCACTTGCCCTAGATCCCGTCGTGACTTCTTCTGGTTGCGGCCTCTCCTGGAAACGAATCTAACAATTCGTGGAGACGTTGAAAGCATCCCTTCTCCAACCCATTTTTTGTGGAACAAGACCTTGGGGTTCTCTTTCACTCGTGTGGATACCTGTAGAGTCGCAGATATATTTTTGTGTGAACTCAACCGTCTGTTTCTGGACTGGATCATTGGTGCATCTTGATTGAGTAAAGACTCAATCTCTCTCAGGTACAATGTCTTGTTTTATACTTTTATTTCTCGATTCTTGAAGATCGCAAGATTCTTTATTATTTTGGGTTGTTCTTGTATGTTTATTCCGCTGCGCACATGTGATGCGTTGTTCCACCTCTAGTATAGAAAACCCAACACTTAGAACATGTAAAATATTCTTTAGAGTAAGCCTAGGAGATATAGGTAGAGGACCAGGGTTAGAGAACCATCGATGCTTTGGATATCAAGTAATAAGTGTATGGAGAGGTGGAGGAGCATTGAGGGAGTTGAATATCTGTCACAGGATTAGTGGAACCATAACCAATAGCCCAATAGTAGCAGATGAAGAGTAATATAAGTATTAGAAATGAAGGTAGTAGATGTGAGATCTCAGTGATTGGAGGATTTGAAGACGTGGAACCTCTGGAGCTCTGATTTTGTTGTGTTAGATGATTTTGAAGTACATCAAAAGAAAAAAAAAGTACAACAGTGTACAAGAAATAACAGATGACATGGATTTCCACAGAAACTGAACTGAAAAAATTTGTTGGACAGTCCAGCATGAACAAAAAAATGGAATGTCAAGATTAATCCTACATCGCTTACCCAGACGGTCCACTCGTGCTTAAAATAGATCTCACCTCTCCTATCCTTAACCCAGGTTTTGGAATGGAAAATGAGCGCGGTGGTTGAACATGGTATCAAAGCCAAGTTCATGTTGAAGGGGCGTGTTGGACGGGGTCCAGCATGAACCAAAAAAAGGCATATCAAGATTAGTCTCACGCCGCTTACCTAGACGGTCCCCTCTTGCTTAAAATAGGCCTCGCCTCTCCTATCCTTAACTCGGGTTTTGGAATGGAAAATGGGTGTTGTGGTTTAACAAAAATGACTCAACTCGGCATAGAGAAATAGCTTGGAATGAAGTTGAACTGAAGAGGCAGTTCACTGAAAATGCACTCCACTGATGACACTGAGGACCAACAGTACCCGATCAATGGCTTGTGATTGATATTGAAGGTTTACCAGGTCCGTTGTTTGAAACACAGTCACCAGATGTTGTTTGATCATATGTATTCTTGTAAGATCGTCTCCTGTAATCAAAATATTATCCACATATGCTAAGAGAATCACTATTCATGTTGGACGATGAGTGAATAAAGAGAAGTCGGCTGAACTCTGAGTGAACCCAACAGTACTAACGGCCTTACTGAATTTTTCAAACCATGCCCGAAGAGACTGTTTGAGACCATAAAATGACTTATTCAGACAACAGACAAGAGACTCCCTCGTGGTCTCAAACCCGGGAGGTTGTTGCATATAAACGATCTCCTGCAAATCGCCAATTAAGAAAGGCATTTTTGATATCCAATTGGTGTAACGGCCAGAGGCGATGAACAACGAGAGAGATCAAAACACGAACAGTATTGAATTTGGCGACTAGAAAAAAGGTCTCATCAAAATCTAGACCTTGTTGTTGAGTAAAACCACCAGCTACTAGACGAGTTTTCAAACGTTGAACCGCCCCATCCAAACCTTGTTTGATGATAAACACCCACTTACAACCCACACAAGTCTGTCCAGGAGGAAGGGGGACCAGATTTCAAGTGTGGTTTGCCCAAAGAGCAGACATTTCCTCGTCCATAGCTGCCCGCCACCCCGGATGTTGGAGAGCCTCCTGCACAGAAGTAGGGAGGGTAATAGAGGATAAAGAAAGAGCACTTTGTCGGAGTTTCGGAGAGAGGCGGTGCAAAAAGACATAATTCACCATCGGGTGAGCAGTTGAACCAGTTGTCGGATCTGCAGGCTGCAAAACATCATTAGAGGACGACATCTCCCATAGGCCAGTAGGTGAAGGGGGACGACTAGTATGCACACGGATGAGAGGTTGTTTGGGTGGGATTGGCGTGGGAAGGAGAGTTGGGGTTGGTTGGATTGGCGTGGGAAAGAGAGGTGGAAGGTTTAAAGTAATAGGAATAGCAAGCCGTGGAAGAGGTGGCGGAAGTGGAGAATCAGCTAGTTGAGAATAATATGGCTGATCTTCGGGAAATGTGACATCTGCAGAAGTAACAACCTTGTGGTCTTTAGGGGAGAAGCAAACGTAGCCCTTCTGAGTACCGGAATAACCGACAAACATATATTTAGTGACACGTGGAGCAAGCTTGTCAGTGGACGGGCCGAGATTATGAACAAAGCTCACGCAGCCAAACACAAGAGGGGTGATGGAAAAAGGAGGCTTGGAGAGAAAAAGAAGATTGAAGGGAACCGCAAAATTGAGAATATATGAAGGCATGCGGTTAATAAGAGTGCAGGCGGTGGAGACCACGAAATTCCAATATTCGAGTGAATTAGATCAAAGGGAGCGGGACTTCGAGTAGGATGTGGTGAGAACGTGGACCCATGATGTTTGTCATAGATACAAGACTCACATGTGAAATCTTGCAGAGAAATATTGGGAAGAGATTTTTGGAGTATGTTTAGAGGAGTGTGTGAAGACCTTGATTCTGGGCTTCCCAAATGATTCGAGAATCGAACATGTTTTCAATAAAAAGGTTACAGCATCACAGTACAAAGAGCATGAACACAGAAATTTCATTCATTCCTTTATTTATTTACATTCGTCGATAAAGGGACTACAAGCATTCAACTATACTCAATACAAAAATCACCACTAGGATCGGTACACGAGGTTTTGTGTCTTTCCTGCACTTCACCAATGCCAATAAAACAATCTTCAACCATACCTTCGCCAACTCTTCCGGTGGAATTCCTTTCCGAGTACTAGAAGTGCTTCCTGTTTCCTTAAAAAATGGGTCCACAATGGGTTAGTTATAAAAATTATGACTAGGTGAGAAAAGTATTTCGTGAATAGTCATATATGCAAACAAGGAAAGATAACAATATGCATACATCACAATAAAGCAATTATTATATTATTCTCAATACTGATCCTTAAAGTACCCCTTAATTTTAGTTACATAAAATAGGAAATGTTCCTGCATACAAACTTGAATTGGGCCCCGCTCCCACAGGGCGTAAGTGTGGGCTCACTGGTGAATCAATCAGTAGATGCCTCTACATCATAGAATTCGACTCTTTCACATTTCTCTATGTAGAATTTTAAATTAGTTCTTATCTTGATCATAATTGTCATGAAAACATGAGTTTTTTTAATAAAATAATCCCCTCAGAAATATGTATCGCTTTTATGTTTTTCCCTCGCCCACATTTATTTCATAGTGATATATCATTGAGTTAAACTCATATGCACAGGCAATGCTTTATTCCAAAAAGTAAAACTGAAATAAGAAATTATGGGATTTAAACTTAATTCAGGAAATAAGAATCTCACCGCAGTCTTGCCTTTATCCACATTCTTCTTTGCATTGCCTCCACGGTTATCTTGTGACGTCATCCTTTTATTTCTGAGCCTCGTGAACCACTGAAATTGTACGCACTTTTTATTTGGGTTGCGTCACTTAATATTCGTAGCAGTAATGTTTGAAAAGACGTTTAAAATCTGAAAAATCAAAAGAAACGTCAACAGAAATGTCTGAAAGAGCTATCCGACCATAACAGTCCTCAACCGAGACTGTGAATCTCAACTTTAGCTGTCCAAACGGCGCAAAATAGCCAAAACGGCTCATAAGTAGCTTAAAAAAACGTCGAAATAGTTCAAACTAAAATAGCTCAAAAACCAACCCTTAATCAGCACAAAATCGTCACAAAAACAGCATTTACCAGCTCCCAAAACTTAGCAAATTTGATTCCAAAAACATCTCTTAACTAGGTGTAACAGTCCCCTAAAATTAGTCACATAATGGTAGAGAGAGGACCAAAATATGCAATAAAATATCCCTACAACTATACCCATGCAACAAAATAACATTAAGAGTGTAGAGAGGATGAAAAGCTAAACTAATTAAAGGGGGAAAAAGAAGACGGTCAGCTACAGCACAACAACTACACAAAAGCAGCTCGGGAGTAGTAGCAGGGAGGTAGGAGCAGCTCGGGAGCAGCAGCAAGGTGCAGCAGCAACTCGGGAGCGGCAGCAGCTACACAGGAGCAGCTTAAGAGCGGCAGCAAGCCCTAAACCAGGAGCAGAGGCAGCATCAAGAGATCAGCAGAGGCAGGGAGAAGCAGAGGGAAGGGAAACAGTAGCAGAATCAGCGGCACAACAAAGATAGCTCAGACGCAGTAGCGGCTACACAAGAGTAGCTGAAAAAGGTAGCAGCAAGCCCTAACAGCAACTTAGCACAGAAACGTCGGCACAGTTTTGTTGGCACGGAAAGAGGAGAAGTAGAAGAAAAAGAAGCAGCAGTTAATCACAGAGACAGAGCAGTGGCAGCAAGAAGACGACGGAATCGCAGAAGCAGAGCAGCGACAGAACAGAAAGTGCGGGAGAAGCAGCGACTCGGGCTCGCTTTATAACAAAGAAGTAAGCAGCCAGCGACAAGCAAATGCCAAGCACCGCTCCAGATGTCTCCAAACTAAACCCAAAGCCCGGTCCAGCCAACACCTAAACAGCCAGCCAGCATTCTTTTGACAGCTAGCAAACCAAACACAGCCAGCATAATGAAGTTCAATTAGCCAGCCCAACACCAAGTCAGCCCACTTACACAAGCCCATAATTAATTGGCAACCCATTTACCACTACTTGAAATGGCTATTTGCACCCCCAATATCAAAATAAAGGAAATTTAAACAATAAAACGAAATGGAAAACGCGAAAAAATAATACGAAAAAATTTATATTGCCTCTTGCCTCTTGATCGTCATCGGGGAAGTAATTAATTTTAATTGGCGCATTTTTGGGTCGTCACAATTCTTCCCTCCTTAAAGGGTTTTTGTCCTCGAAAACAAGATTTATGATTTGAAAGTTGATCATAATGTCCATTGTCGCTGTCTTCTGATCTTGATCTTCACGTTCTTCTCGAATCTCGCAACGATGTTGACTGAAATAAACTTAGAGGTTCTTATACGTAAGTGTTAAATTAATTATATTACATTCTTAACTTATTTTATGACTCCGTACTGCCTACGACAAATTATTGAAAACCATCGGCTCTGATACCAAGTTGTGATGACCCTGATTCTGGGCTTCCCAAATGATTCGAGAATCGAACATGTTTTCAATAAAAAGGTTACAACATCACAGTACAAAGGGCATGAACACAGAAATATGATTCATTTATTTATTTATTTACATTCGTCGATAAAGAGACTACAAGCATTCAACTATACTCACTACAAAAATCACCACTAGAATCGGTACACGAGGCTTTGTGTCTTTTCTGCAGTTCACCAATGCCTATAAAACAATCTTCAATCATACCTTCGCTAACTCTTCCGGTGGAATTCCTTTTCGAGTACTAGAAGTGGTTCCTGTTTCCTTAAAAAAATGGGTCCACAATGGGTTAGTCATAAAAATTATGACTAAGTGAGAAACTTATTTTGTGAATAGTCATACATGCAAAAAAGGGGAGATAACAATATGCATACATCACAATAAAGCAATTATTATATTATTCTCAATACTGATCCTTAAAGTACCCCTTAATTTTAGTTACATAAAATAGGGAATGCTCCGACATGCAAATTTGAATTGGGCACCGCCCCCGAAGGGCGTAAGTACAGGCTCACCCTTACTGGTGAATCCATCAGTAGATGTTTCTGCATCATAGAATTCGAATCCTTCACATTTCCATATGCAAAATTTTAAATTAGTTCTTATCTTGATCGTAATTGTCATGAAAGCATGAGTTTTTTAATAAAATAATTCCCTCAGAAATATGTATCGCTTTTATGTTTTTCCCTCGCCCACATTTATTCCATAGCGATATATCATTGAATTAAACTCATATGCACAGGCAATGCTTTATTTCAAAAAGTAAAACTGAAATAAGAAATTATGGGATTTAAACTTAATTCGGGAAATAAGAATCTCACCACAGCCTTGTCTTTATCCACATTCTTCTTTGCATTGCTGCCTCGGTTATCTTGTGACGTCATCCTCATATTTCTTGGCCTCGGGAACCACTGAAATTGTACGCACTTTTTATTTGGGTTGCGTCACTTAATATTCGTAGCAGTAATGTTTTAAAAGACGTTTAAAATCCAAAAATCAAAAGAAACGTCAAAAGAAATGTATGAAAGAGCTATCCGACCATAACAGTGCTCAACCGAGACTATGAATCTCAACTTTAGCCGTCCAAACGGCGCAAAATAGCCAAAACGGCTCATAAGTAGCTCAAAAAAACGTCGAAATAGTTCAAGCTAAAATATCTCAAAAACCAACCCTTAATCAGCACAAAAACAGTATTTACCAGCCCCCAAACTTGGCAAATTTGATACCAAAAGCAACCCTTAACTAGGTGTATCAGTCCCCTAAAATTAGCCACATAAAGGTAGAGAGAGGACCAAAATATGTAATAAAATATCCCTAAAACTATACCCATGCAGCAAAATAACATGAGTGTAGAGAGGATGAAATGTCAAACCAGTTAAAGGGGGAAATAGAAGACGCTCAGCTACAGCACAACAGCTACACAAAAGCAGCTCGGGAGTAGTAGCTGGGAGGTATGACAGAGCAGAGGCAGCAATAGGAGATCAGCAGAGGCATGGAGAAGCAGAGGGAAGGGAAGCAGTAGCAGAATCAGCGGCACAACAGAGATAGCTCAGACGCAGTAGCGGCTACACAAGAGTAGCAGAGAAAGGTAGTAGCAAGCCCTAACAGCAGCTCAGCACAGAAACGTCGGCACAGTTTTGTTGGCACAGAAAGAGGAGTAGAAGTAGAAGAAGAAGCAACAACAATTAATCGCAGAGACAGAGCAGCGGTAGAAAGAAGACGACGGAATCGCAGAGCAGCGGCGGAACAGAAAGCGCGGGAGCGACTCGGGCTCGCTTTATAACAGAGAAGTAAGCAGCCAGCGACAAGCAAATGCCAAGCACCGCTCCAGATGTCTCCAAACTAAACCCAAAGCCCGGTCTAGCCAACATCTAAACAGCCAGCCATCATTCTTTTGACAGCCAGCAAACCAAACATAGCCAGCATAATAAAGTTTAATTAGCCAGCCCAACACCAAGTCAGCCCACTTACACAAGCCCATAATTAAATGGCAGCCCATTTACCACTACTTGAAATGGCTATTAGCACCCCCAATATCAAAATAAAGGAAATTTAAACAATAAAACGAAATGGAAAATGCGAAAAAATAATACGAAAAAATTTATATTGCCTCTTGATCGTCATCGGGGAAGTAGTTAATTTTAATTGGCGCATTTTTGGGTCATCACAGAGCGTGACCAAGACGCTGATGTCATTCTACAGTGCTAATCGAGGACAACACCGTCGGAGGAGAGGGGTCAAGGATGTAGAGACCCTTCCACAGATACCCTTTTCCAATGATAGATTGTGTCTTGTGATCCTGCACAACACATGAGTTGGAAGAGAATGTTACGTAGCAATCAAGATCTGTAGTGAAACGACCAATAGAGGGAAGGTTGAAAGGAGAGCCCAGAACATGAAAAGCTGAGTGAAGAGTGATGGAGGGAGTAATGTAAATGTTTGTCGAGCCAGAAACAGGAATGGTTCCCCCACTAACAATAATGATGAACTTGGGATGCACAGAGTCCAAGTATTGTGGTGGTTTCCGTGAGGTAATGCGGTGTGAGGCTCCTGAATCCAAAATCCAGGATGTGCTATGAGCAAGACAGGAGGTATCACCATCTGAAATAGACACCACAGAGCCCGAAGAACAGTCGATCATCCGCTGAAGTTGCCTGAGTTGGGAGCGCAAGGTATCAATGTCAGTTTGAATGCTGTTTGGAGGGGACTGGGCAGCCACTGGAAAAGAGCCAAACATAGCGAGATCAGTTGTAGTCGACCATGTAAGAAACCAGGCAAGAAATCTACGACGAGAGGAGGCTAGAATCGAGAAGCAGCAAGGCTCCCATGGCAAGGATCAAGATTGTTGCGGACTGGCGGCAAGATTCCAGCGGGCTGGCAAAGGAGGACCAGACGAACTGGCGACAAGGATGTTGTAGTCGACCTTGCGGCCTGGCGGCGAGCTGAAGTCGGCGACCTGGTGGCTGACTGGAGCAGCAAAGCTGGACGCACGCGATAAGAAAACGATGCCACGATCTTGAAGAGAACTGTAGGTTAGGAGCTTGCGATCAGGACTGGAGTCGGTGGCGGGTAGAAGAGACGTTGCGGACTGAGAATAAACCGCGGCTAGAGGAGTCTGCGACAAGAAGACAGTAACGAGAGGCGACCTGAGACAATCACGGCCGGAGAGGGTGCGGCGGCCTGAGAACTGCCTCGGCTTGGCGACTAGATAATGTGCCAGTGGCGGTCTGAGGATCTGCGGCCTGAAAGAGCAGCATTGGGTTGAGGATGGTAAGGCGAACAAGAAACTGGAGGCCTGGAGAAAGGAGGCTGCGGCCTAGAGAAGCAGATGCGGCGGATAATGCGGATAGCGGCAAGACAGGAAACCGCAAACTATGCGGAAAGAATAGCAAGAGGAAACCGCGGAGCAGTTCACGCGAATTGCAGTAGTCCGCAAAACATAGCCGCGAGCCGAACTCAGCAAGAGCAAGACTTAGCAACGTCCTGGAGCAAATCAGCGGCCTGGAGTAGTGGGGAGGAGCAGCGGCCTGGAGCAAAGGACTTAGCAGCAGCCGCAGAAGGACGCAAGAGGACTAAGCCGCAGAGGGCCTCAAGAAGAACTAGCGGATTGCAGAAACCTCGGCGAACAGGCAGATTGAGAGTGGCGGCTTGCGGAAACCTCGGCGAACAGGCGAGAGATTGCAGCGAGAAGGAGAGGCGGTGGAGCCCACTTGTTAGAGAAGAAAGGCTATAAAAGCCAGGGGCAGGGAGAGAGGAGTTGCGGTGGAACCACGGAAGAAAGATTGCGGGTAGAAGAATCCTATCCGTGAGAGTCCAAAGAAGAAGGCCGCGGGTGCGGTTTAGAGAAGAATGAAACTGCGGTTAGCAGAATGTTAGCCGCCCAGAGCTGAATGAGGATGCGGTTAGAAAAAAATCTTGCCGCGACAAGAAGAGCGGGAGAAATGTGGAAGACACGGGAGAGAGAAGAGAGCAGGCAGGCGGTTAGAAAAATCCTAACCGCGGAGAGGATGAACCTGCCTTTGATACCATGTAGAAAGAAGTGGAAGAATAGGTAGAAATTTTATTAATCCAAAAATCACTTTACAACTTGAGAGTGTACACATATATATAGGAAGAGAGAGAGAGAGAGGAGAAGAATCTCAATATAAGATGTGGGACTAAACTTTCTAGCTAAGTGACTAAATGGGTCTTTGCTAATGGGCCTTTATATATTTCCTTCAACAGAAAGGAAATATAGCAGTTAAAATTGATGAATATTATTATATAGTTAAAGCTGCCTTCAAAATTATGGAGCATTTTACTTATAATTTTCGCCATTAGATAAGACCCTAAACAGGACATTATCTTTACAGGGTGTTTCGGAAGCAACAGGGAAAGCAGGCGCTGTATACAAATACGACCTATCCTTACCTGTTGAAATGCTATATAGCGTCGTGGAAGAAATACGAACGCGACTAGGTGCTTGTTGTTTATACTATTCTCACCCATCTTTTCGCAATCCTTTTAAACACTCTGCTTCAGATTTATGTGGTCAACTTCTTGAAATTTCCTTTTTTTATTATTTCAAATAATCGTTGATATCTTAAATATCAGGAAATGCGGCTAAGGTATTGGGTTTTGGTCACCTCGGGGACGGTAACTTGCACCTTAATATCTTGTCTGCTAATTATGATTCGAAGGTTGATATATCTCATATTCTTTGCCAGTATTTGCATTGAAATGGAGACCTTTATGCTATCATCCTTGTAAAAAAAAAAATCTTTCAGATTCTTGCTCAAATCGAACCCTTTGTCTATGAGTGGACAGCGCAGCACCGAGGAAGCATTAGTGCTGAGCATGGTCTAGGCTTGATGAAAGCTGAGAAGATTCACTACAGCAAATCTGCAGAAAATGTACTAAATCTTCATCCATTTTGCTTCTCTTTAATTCTTTCAATACTGGAGTTTCTATAATTTTTTTATTTGCATAAAGTCCAACTTCTTTGTAAATGATGTAACTAGTATATCTTCTGCTAGGGAAAGAAAGCTGGATATATATCTTCCACTTTGGTTGATTCGTTCTATTGATTTAAGCCTTAAACCAACGTGTTGTAAACAACTCCCGTGCTCGGTTTTGGTTTTTGGATCTCAGATTGTTACGGATTATCGTCCAACACAAGAATATGTTGAACCTCCGCACCTTTTTTCTCACTCCAAAACCCGGGTCAAGGATTGGAGGGGCGGGGCTAATATAAGTACGAGCGGACCGTCTGGGTAGACGGTGTGAGACTAATCTCAACATGCCAACTTTGGGTTCATGCTGGACCGTCCAACACGCCCCATCAGCGTGAACCTCCCTCTGATACCATGTTGAACCTCCGCACCCTTTTTCTCACTCCAAAACCCGGGTCAAGGGTTGAAGGGGCGAGGCTAATATAAGTACGAGCGGACCGTCTGGGTAGGCGGTGTGGGACTAATCTCAACATGCCAACTTTGGGTTCATGCTGGACCGTCCAACAGAATATACATGGTTCTCCCCAAAACTTGAAAGTACTGATATGGATAGTTGCACGGCTGTTTTCACTCTAGAGAGTCAGTATAAAAAGCAAAAATAGGTGGCTATTGGCTGGTACACCTCAAGCTTTACAACTGGCAGTTTAAAGATGAATTCCAAAAGTACCCATTATAGAAAAGCTTATAAGAAACGCGAAACAAATATAAACAATACCCGTGCACGAGTTCAAGCAAGGGTTTTGCTGCCCTAGGTGGGAGGGTGTGACCACCACCTGTTGGATGGTGAGACCCTGATAGCGTCCGTGTAAAGGACAAATTGTTGGGGAGTCAACTGAGCGGGCTTCAAACAGAATTAAGAGGACGGTTCGTGACCACTGCGTTCACGACCGCCACCACCGTGCCAAACGAGGCCTAAGGCTTTGTTTGGCGTGGTGGTGGCGCTTGTGAATGCGGTGGTAATGAACCGTCGTTCGCGACCGTCCAACCCCACCTAAGGAACTTCGTCCACTTTTTATGTTCAAAACTAGTTTTCTTTTCTTGGTGGAGGTCATAAACGTCGGTCAGTCCTAGAAACGGCGGTAGCGGCACAAGGAGTTCACGACCGGACGTAAGGAGTTCACTACCGGACGTGCTGCAACCTAGGGATCATCTTTTTGAGTGGTTGAGCGCCTGCCTTGAGTATCATGCCAATCACACATTCTATGATGTCAGCGTTTTCGTCCAAATTCACCAGACCAAAAACACAGCCCCAAACAATGCCTTAGATTCTAGACACACAACATAAACGTTTCAAAGATTTATCAGAGTATTGAAGCATTAGATTATTATTGAAAAGTGCATCTTTGATATTTTCTTTTGTCATTATTATACAATTTATCCAGATTCTTATTTATGCAGATTCTTGCTACAATTACTTTCATCCTCGAATCGACCTACAGTTTTTCATGCTATCTTTTTTAATATTCTGAAGCAATTTGGGTCTTATAGTTTGTTCTGATTAAATCTATGCTGTGTGTTTCAGGTGAACTTAATGGTTTCAATCAAGAAATTACTGGACCCCAAAGGAATTTTGAACCCCTACAAAGTTCTCCCTCAGAGCTTGCTGCAGAACTGAGGTAGCAGAATTCTCAAGTCATGGAATTTTGATTAATATTTATAGGCACACGTTGATCTTCGTCGAGCGAGCTGGAAATTGAAAGTTTTAATTTTTTATGTTAAATTTGTGTCTGGAGCCGGGGACGGATCGATTCAGATCGATTATTCAAGCCTCTTATTTAAATGTTTTTGAAATCTAAATTGAGTATATATTATATTTATTGCGATTCAGGACATATGTTTATGATTCCAGTTATCTTGTTGGCCTCTTGCAAAAATGCAAGGTAAGGCTTGCCTATATTTCACCCTTGTGTTGGGACCCTTTCTCAGACCCTTCCTGTCAGGGGATACCTTTGTGCACCTGACTGCCTTGTTTCATACTTACATTTTCTTTCTCTTATTTTTCTTACTATTGTTTTTCATGACGGACTAATCCCACCACTAAATTTCTACACATGCACCGCTTGTCTCAAAATCCATGCATGCATTCATAAACTTATATATGCATTAATGTGAATGTGTACATATTTAAACCCGTTCATGAACATTTTCTTCGAAAAAAATATATTTTGTACAGAAACCCGGGAAAGAGAATAAAACTTCAATCTTTAAATATTCTCAAAAAACTAGTATGTATACATTTATATAGGAAGGGAGAGAAGAAAATCTCTATCCTAAGATGTGGGACTAAAGAAAATCTGCATGGGCTCCAATAGTGGGATTTACAAATGGGCTTTTACATTTTTTCTTTAACATTCACTCACAAGCTGGAGCATACAAGTCGTAGGCATGAAGCTTCAAAAGGAATTGATGATATAATGGTCGAGAAAGGGCTTTGGTGAGGATGTCAACAACTTGCTCTGTTGCAGGGACATGCTCCAATTCTAACTTCTGTGATTGAACTTTTTCCTAAATAAAGTGACAATTAACTTCAAAATGCTTGGTTCGCTCATGGAATATTGGATTTTTGGCAATATGTATAGTTGTTTGACTATCGCAAAACAAAGTCTCGGGAGAGGAGAGTTAACTCCCAAATCATTAAGGAGACTCTCAAGTCAGGTGAGCTCAGAGACAATCGTTGTCATAGCATGGTATTCGGCCTCAGCAGACGAGCGAGCAACAATAAACGGCTTTTTGCTACGCTATGTAATAAGGTTTTCACCGAAGTATAAAAATTAGTTGTGGGGTGCCTATCATCAAGAGACCTCGCATAGTTAGCATTAGAGTACGCAACAAGAGACATAGATGAAGATGGTTTGTAGACAAGTCTTTGTCCCGGAGCAGTCTTCAAATATCTGAGAATGCGCTCGACGTCTTGGAGATGAAATGTTTGAGGAGCATTCATGAATCGACTCGCAACCTTAACAGCAAACGAAATATCAGATCGCGTAACTGTAAGATAAATTAGCTTCCCCATCAAGTGTCGATAGTCCTCTGGATTTGTATGCAGCGAATCTGAGTCAGATTCTTGTGTAGACAACTTGTGATTGACATTCATAGGGGTGTCCGTCGGTTTACACCCCAAGTAGCTGGCATCTTGAAGAAGATCAATACAGTACTTTCTTTGGGATAGGACAAGACCATCAAGACGTCGTGCGACCTCAAGTTCAAGGAAGTAACGAAAATTTCTCAGGTCTTTTGTCTGAAATACTGAGTTCAAATGTTACTTTATATGTTGTATCATCGTGGCGTCGTCACCTGTGATTAGAATAACATCAACATAAATAAGGAGTATCACGGTGCCTGTTGATTGATGATGAGTGAAAGTGGAATTAACCGAGCTTCGTGTAAATCCCACTTCACACACAACCTTGTTGAACTTGTCGAACCATGCTCAAGGAGACTGTTTGAAACTATATATAGATTTTTTGAGATAACATACACGAGACTCCCCTGTGGTCTCAAACCCGGGAGGCTGATGCATATAAATAGTTTCCAGCAGATGGCCATTCAGAATGACATTTTTAATATCTAACTGATGCAAGGGTCACTGTCAGTGCACGACTAAAAAGATCAGGACCCGAACAATATTTAACTTGGAAAATGGGGAGAAGGTTTCTTCATAATCAATGCCTTGTTGTTGAGTGAAGCCCTGGGCCGCGAGGCGAGCTTTCAGGTGTTCAACAGTCCGATCAGGAGCATGTTTGATAGCAAAGACTCACTTGTAACTGACACAAGATTATCAGGAGGAAGAACAAGATCCTAGGTTTGATTAGCTTATAGGGCAGTCATTTCCTCATCCAGAGTTGCACGCCACCCCGGATTATGTAGAGCCTCATGCAAAGAGTTAGGAAGAGAAATGGAGGAAATAGAGACGGCAAATTTGAGGAGTGGCGGAGAGAGTCGATAGAATGATACAGAATTCGCCAGCGGGTGAGCCGTAGAGGTTGATGTTGAATCGACAGGCCACGGGATATCGATTTTGGTAGGGAACTGCTGTAGAGCATCATTCTTGGATGAACGACGACGAGTATAAACACGAAGAGGTGGGCGAGGGAGTTCGGGCTCTGGGAGCGATGGAGGAGGAAGAGGGAGAGACAGAGTTATGGCATGGACAGCAAGACGAACAACATGGGAAGGGGAAGGTGGAGACGGTGTGGAAGGTTTGGAAGGAGAGGAGTAGAATGGTTGATCATCAAGGAAAGTACATCAACTGAGATGATCTGCTTTCCATCAGTAGGAGAGTAGCAGACATACTCCTTTTGAATCCAGGAGTAGCCAACGAACATGCACTTGGTAGCGCGAGGAGCAAGCTTGTCAGTGGGTAGACTAAGAGTGTGAACATAACATGTACAACCAAATGCACGAGGCGGGAGGGAGAACATCGACAAAAAAGGAAAACGGAGAGCAAACGAAGACGCGAAGTGGAGCACGGAGGAGGGCATGTGATTGATGAGATGATAGGAAATAGAAACAACGAAATTCCAATATTGTGTAGGCACCTGCATTTGAAACATAAGTGACCAGGAGACATCAAGGTGGTGACGATTTTTCCACTCAGCCACACTGTTTTGTTGTGGAGTATAGGCACACGAGATTTGATGTATTATTCCAAACTCGATACATAAATTTGAGAAGGTGCGGCTAGTATATTCACGGGCATTGTTAGTGCGAATTATTTTTAAGGTAGCTGAAAACTGTGTATGCGTCTCAGTAGTAAAAGCACGAAACACAGTTACACAGAGGTAAGTTCAGTGCAATCATAAAGTAGATATAACCATGTGAGATGCGATTAATCATCAATAAAGGTTACAAAATAGCAATACCCTAACACACTGAGAACTTTGTAGGGTCCTCAGATATCAGAATGCACTAAAGAGAACAGGGTATTACTTTGAGTACATTTAGGAGAGAAAGAAGTACGTTGTTGTTTGTCATAGATACAAGATTCACAAATAACTCTTGCAATGAAACATCAGGGAGAGCCTGCTTGAGAATCGGGAGGGGAGCATGCCCAAGGCGATAATGTCAATCAACAGAGGAGACTGCAGAGAGAATGGTAGGTGGGAGATTCAAGATGTAGAGTCCGTTAAACAGTCGTTCTTTACTAATTGTATTCCGCATTTGTCGATCCTACACAATAAAGGAGGAAGGGGAGAATGTTATACATCAATCAAGATCTTGAGTAAGACAACTAACTGATAGCAGATTAAAAGGTGATGCTGGAACATGATGGACCGAGGAGAGAGAGAGAGAGAGAGAGTTGGCGTAGGCCGTAGATCACCAGCGCCAAAAATCGGAGTGGGCCTTTAGCTACAGTGATGACCTTGGGATAGGCAGAGTGCATGTACTAAGGTGATTTCTGGGAGATAATGTGGTGAGTAGCACCCTAATCCACAATCCAGTGAGGGTTATGGGATAGACAAGATATACCTTCAATGGAGAAAGACGCAACAGAGCCAAGAGAATGACTAATAACTCCTTGGAGTTGCTGAAGCTTGGTGCGAAGAGCCTCAATATCTTATCGGGTAGAAGAATGAGAATCCGGTGGAGTAGAGGCAGTGGGATGAGCAGTTGTAGTGGAAGCAGTAAGATGTGGAGGCAGCCCATGCTTGCGGTAGCAGGTGGCTTCAAAATGACCCCCGCAACCACAGTAAGCACATTTAAGGGTAGAGCGCTCAGCACGTCCTCGTCCCCGAGACATGAGGCGACCTCCTCGAGTTGAAGAGCTACGAGTTGTAGGAGCAGGAGTAGGTAAGAGGGGTTGCTGAAGGAGAGCCGAAGAGAAATTCCCAAAAACCTCGGGTTGTGGGGTAACCTTGAGCATCATAGAACAGACATCGGTGAGAGAGGGCGTTGTAGAAGAGGAAAGAATTTGAGCCCTGACACAGTGAAGATGGGGAGGAGCACAAGTTATTGTCATAACAATCCCAACAGCTTCCTTTTGTGCCCGTTGTGTAGCGAGATCTTTGGAAGGAGGTTGATGTTGAATCCAGACCTCCGCCAGAGTTTTGGCCTTGGCAACGAAGTAGGTCAAATCGCTCGTAGTTTCGGGATCCAGTGTTTGAAGCGCAGAGATGATATCAAACAAGTGCAGTAAGCTGTCTTTGTCAAAGTAAAGAGAGTTAAGTTCCTCCCACATCGTCTTGACTGTCTTATGATACATGGTCATGCAGTTTGGCTCAGGGTCCATGGAAATGAGAATTCAGGATTGGACCCGACCGTCATCATGGAGCCATTCATCAGTAGGGACATTGGCAGCATGGTTTGGAGAACTCGCCGAACAGAGTGCACCCATTGCACAAAATTTTGTTTCTCGCTGAAAGAAATGGTGGTGATTCTAATTTCATCACGAACTTCTGGAGGAGCCGCGACACGAGCGGGAAGAGAAGAAGCAGTCGTTGAGTCCATGGAGACAAGAAGAGAAGTCGCAGCAAGCAAGAAGAGAGATGGTCACGAGCGGCCTGGCGAATAGAAGAGAGCAGGCTGGCAAGTAGAATAGAGAAGAGCGACAAGTCATGGAGAAACTCGATGTGGGTAGAGAGGAGGCCGCAGCGGGCTGAAGCAGCGAACAAAAACAAGCCAAGACGTAGTCCGCGAGTAGAAGAAGGCAACCACAGTAATTGTGTGGATAACAAGGTCAGTCCGCTCAAGCAGCACTGCGGTCATAGAAGAAGGCAACCTTAGTAACCACGGTGGGTAAGAGTAGCAGACCGCGACGGTTAAGAAAGACAGACCGCGGCGGGTAAGACCACGGGTAAGAGTAGCAGACCACGCTGATTTAGATAATCAAACTGCGACGGGTAAGAGAAGCAGACCGCGCACCCAAGCAAACGGAGAGCAGTCCGCGAATAGCAAGCAGACCGCAAGGCGTAAAGAGCAAGCATCGGAGATGGCAGACTACATCATGCGGAGGTTAAGAAAGGCATACCGCGGTGAGATGAGGACAACAGTGAGCAGGGAAGCCGAGGCCGGAGGAGCTTGCAGCGGGCAGAGAAGCAGTTCACGGCGGGCAGCAACACGCGACTAGCAGTAGTCTGCGGCGTGCAGAGAGGTCAGTGGGGCCCAAGAAGAAGCTATAAAATCAGGAGAGGGGAAGAAAGGAGGGAGTAGTGGATCCACAGGATGAGGGGGGCAGGTAGAAAAACAGAGACCGCAGCCTTGTTCGGATAGCAAGAGAAGAGAAGGTCGGTGGTTATCAATAAAGGAAACTGTAACCTTGTGCGGATAGCGAGAGAGAAGTAAGGCTGGCGTTAGAAAGAGGCAACCCGCAAGGACCATGTTTCCCTCTGATACCATGTAGAGATACGCTGGACAGAGAATAAAACTTCAATCTTTATTAATTCAAAATGGGTTTGAATGGTTGACACTCGATTAGAAACGAATAAGCTTGTAGGGAATTGAACATCATTCAACTTTGTTCCCAAAGATGTTGAAAAGTTACATTGTATACCATAAAATGGCCGCCTTAATTGTGCAGCAGAAGTGTCACTTTAGCACATCAAGAGGTGGCCTCTAGTTCGATGAGTTTACTAACTTTATTGAGTCATTGAAATGCTCCTTAATTAAAAGTCATCTTCATCCGGTTATTCATCAGTTGATAAGGCCGCAATGATAAGGCCTTCATTCTCTAATCAGTAGCTTTATTTTGCAAGATTTGCATAAATAATTTTTCATTTAATCTCATTTTTTTGCCAGCAAAGTTTCATGTTCAATTGAACTATAAGCACCAAAATGACTTGTTCAATTCGATTTGTGAATTTTTCATTGCAACATTGCACTGTTTTTTTTGTGTGGTAGAATTAAAACATTACCATTTTCATCATTGTGTAGAGATTAGTTAACTATGTGACACGCATTCTATTCAAAAAATGTGTGTTAACGTGTCTAGATTCTCACTAAGTGTGCTCCTTTAAGGTTGTAAAGCATATTATTACCCTATTTGCTGATAAATTGTGTATTTTTCTATTTCTATCAACATTCTTGTGACTATTGAGAAACTCACTTGGTCGAACTTCCAAAAATGGAACTCTGATATAATGTTTGTTGTGAAAATGGTGGACATCAAGCTGTCTATGATGACTGATAGACCTTTGAAGCCAACTGCAAACAGTACCATAAATCCAATAAGATGTCTACTTGTTATGAAAATATTCATTTATGAACATCTGCTTAGGCTGTTGATGCTGAGGATTTCCTTATTTTTGTGAGACAGAGGTATAAGGAGTCCTCCAATATTGAAATTGGGACCGTCATGCAAGACCTTCTTACAATGAGGCACTGGAGTTGAACATCTCCCTTCGAGAGACCTACATAGTGCATCTGGCGATCAACACTCTGTCACCCGAGTTCGGCATTTTGAAGACTACGTACAATTGTTAAGATGAGGCACGGAAGTTTAAGGACCTCATTACTCATTGTGTTAAAGAAGAGAAAATAATGAAAAAAAATCACACTATGCGGTTTTTTTTCAAAACCTTTATTTAAGAAGAAGATGATGAAGTTCAAGTCTCTGATCAAGATCCATGACAGCCAAGACTAGTCAAGCTAAGAATATTGTGTTTTTAATAAGAAGCCTCTAACATGTTTATTTTGTAAGAAGAAATGACATGTCAAGCCAGTATGCCTGAAATTTATAGCCTTGATAGAAAAACATAGGTTTACAAGTAAATGTAATCATATAGTTTTCGGTAGCTTGATTGTAGAGCAACAAATCATATTGCTTACCCATTATATGGATTCATCAATAGTAGGAAGAAAAACATGGGTGAGTGTGAACTCAAAATTGACAACAACGTTGAAATGGAAGTGAAGTTCATTGGAGACGTTTGCTATATATTCATTTTTAAAAATGAAGTAGATAATAATAACAATATTCTATATTGAATAACAAGATTATAACAACTTGTAAAATAGAGCGATGATAAATACAGAAATCAGAAGAGTATATCGTTTAGAATCGAGTTTGTTGCACCACCCTCCGGCAGGGCTTTCAATTATTGCTCACTCCAAAATACAACACACGGCTAGATCCCGAAAACTTTGATATGCGGGGACACCGAAGAAGTACAGAGCACATGAACTCTCACTTGATTAAGCAAATAAAGGAAGAATATCGCAAGAAAATCAGTAACAACAAGTAAGAACGAAAGAGATAGGGAAAGTGTGTAATTGTATGTACTCAGAAAACTTCTATATAAGAGTCTCATAAAACTACACAAAGTAATTATGTATTAAATGTACAATAGTCATAATAAGTCAAATATATTTTGTTATATTTCCAACGTAAAAGAATTAAGACAGAGGCGAGCAATACGCGTAAAGAAAGCGCGTGCAAAAATTTACTACATGATCTCCGAATAACATAGTAATTCACGCAGAGGCCTGTAGACGGTAATATATTCAACGTAATAGAAAGTCGACGTTACGTCGATAGAAATCCACGCAATTATTCGAAGAATAGAAATTGGCGCGGCATCAAATAGTAATCGGCGCATGTAGCGCAAAATAGAAATTTGACACTATTGGAAGAGAAATCGACGCAACATTGAAAACACTTTAAAAAGTCAGAAATTATTTTGTATAAAAAAATAATTCAATTCAATTATTCTTCAAATCCAAAATCCCAAAGCCAAAATTCGGATCTGATCTGGTGCGGTGTGTGCGCATGCGTATGTGTGATTCATTATTTTTCCTTACGTTCCTTTGAACAAATAAGGAGTGAATTCTTTTATATACTCACCAACATGAGTGAAGATAATCATGATGAGATTAAATGTTTCATCTTTTTCTTCGTGAAAGATTTCCCTATGAACACCAGAGTTCCCTCCATTTTAGTTTTTGACTTTTCCAACAAATGATGTGGAGCTCAAACACCAAACGCTATACAAGCTCCACTAAATATTATGAAATAATTTTTAAAAAAAAAAAATTTTCTTTCACCATCATACACATCATTTGCCTAAATATAGTTGAAACTAACCAATTAATCACCTTAAGTGAATTCTTGTTCCTTCAACCACGTATATGCATTACCAAAATTAGTAACAATATGAATATATATCAAGTATGAAAAATAAAATTTAATACTAAATTGAAAGAGAACTTTTTTATCGAGCTAAGCATAATCTAAGGAGACTTATAAAAGATCTCAACAAGTGAACACTACTTTATTCAATGCTTTCATGTCCTACTATCAGACAAAATTAAGAGCTCATTACTTTATTCTTTTCTTTGAAGGCCCAACTCATGCATTCTCTTAAACATATGATTTGTGCATTAATCATTGGTGCATTTGCATGGCCATATATTTCTAATCACATGATAACATGCTAGCTAGCATGCAGTCTAACACAAAAACTTGAATTCAACCTTCTTGGTGGTAGGTAGTTTATGTAATGCGCCAATCTACTATGGGTGCAGACCGGTGACCCCAACCCATTTCCATGGATCTGATTGATCTTAGCCGCTAATTCCAATGGCGGGTGGTTGAGACTGGAGACCTCCTGGATAAGAGAACTCTACATTGGTCCTCATCACCCGCAATAGACCGGGGCGTTACAATTCACACCTTCTCCAAGGGTAACCTTTAAGTTGTCAATATGTAGCGATGCAATAACAAGTCTATTCCTAATATATCAATGTAAAGTAGAATCTTTTTAAGTATATAATTTTTCTGTGTGAGTGAATTTAATGTGTCCCCTTTTATATGTATTTTTCTTTTTCATTCCTCTATTTTTATCTCTCAAGTTGAGCAACAAGGATAAAATTGTCAAGAACAATAATAGATTTTTTCAATGGTAATACTCTTCTAACATTATTGCAAAAAAAACATATTGTAAACTTTCATTAATTGATAAGTTAAAGATCTATAAACTTTTAGCAAGAGTAGAAAGTAATAATCTAATAATGATCAATAATACTTTATACACATACATATACATGAATAAGGACCTAAAAAGGATTAAATTACCCTTAGTGGGTATTACAAGCATGACTTGATAATTAATTCAAACTATCCCCCTCAAGTTAGACGGAAGATATATGGGATACTTAGCTTGTGGATATCATCAATAAACGCATCACATCCATGATTGTTGATGAAAACATTTACCAGTTGATCGTTTGAATGAGCAAAAAGAGTGGTCGCATTCCCTTTGTCCAAGTGCTCTTTGATAAAGTGTCGATCAATCTCAGCATGCTTAGTCTTATCATTTTAAACTAGGTTATGAGATATATTCATGGTTGTCTTGTTGTCACAACATAAGGATAGAGGGATATGCACCTGGAATCCCAGATCTTGCAACGTACAACGTAGCCACAGTCCTTCCTATAGACTTTGAGACATTGTCAGGTACTCAGCCTTTGTGCTTGATCTGGCCATCACATTCTACTTTTTGCTTCACCAAGTAACATTTTTTTCCCAAAAAAGTGGAATACCTTATTGTAGACTTCCTGTCATCATGACTCTCAACCCAATCTGAATTTGTGAATACTTCGATCCTCAAGTAGTTGTTCTTATTGAATAGGAGTCCCAGACCATGTGTCTTCTTCAAGTATCCCAATACACGATATACGGCCTCTTGATGTCTAGTCCTATGAGCATGTATATATCTACTCAAGATATCTATTGCATATATAATATCTGGACATGTGTGGGATAGGTATATGAGTCTCTCAACCAATCTCTAATAGCTCAAAGTATCTCTCCAGTTATCATCACTATCTTCATCAATCGTATGATTTTCCTCCATATGAGTGCTAGCTAGGACACCACCGAGTACCCTGATTACCTTTAGCAAGTCCAAAACTTATTTGCGTTGGGATATGAAGATACCTTATTTTGACCTAGTCACTTCATTTTCCAGAATATATTATAGTCTCCCTAAATCCTTCACTTTGATCTTTGCAGACAACAAAGCCTTGGGATTTGAAATTTCCTTTAAATCATCACATATGATCACAATGTCATCCATGTAGACAAAGAGTACACCATTTTTATCACATTTATCTGATGAACTTTAAAGTTCTCGATAGACGCTAAAACAGGAAGAATTCTTATAGTCAATATATTGCATATATGTGAATAGACATCAGAGTAGTATATTCCCTCATATTGTTTATAATATTTAGCTACTAAACATGCTTTGTATCTGGCTATAGACCCATCATTATGCAATTTCTTCTTCAACACACACTTGTATCCTATGACTTTAGCTCCTTTTGGCAGATCAACTAGATGTTAAGTATTGTTCTATAGCAGCAAGTTCATCTCATCATCAATGACATCTATCTACATTAACAAATCTTTAGATTTCATTACTTCCTGATAGGAGATTGAATCATTCTCTAAGTAAGGTGATAAAGTTTTCATCAAACTTCTTAGGGATTCTATCTCTTATAGATGCTCTAACTAGAATATGTTCAACCTCTAAAAGTTGGGGAGCAGTGTCAGAGGCCCAGAGGGGCCAACTTCAGGTTCTATAGTTGATTCTGAAATCATGTCAGTAGACTAGGAGACAGTTAAGCCATGATCTTTGATAAACATATTTTTAAAGAATACGACATCTCTAGATTCTATCACTGTATTAGTGGATAGATCTAAAAAAACTAATCAACCATACTATCTTCCACACTACTTAGATAAACATATGTTGTCGTTCCAGATCCCACCTTAGGTCTCTTAAGATTTTGTATTCTAATATAAGCAATACAGTCTCAGGTATTTAGAGAATCATATTTACAAGGATGATTACGACACAAATCATAAGGAGTAGAAGTAAGCTTTGAATGAAGCACTCTATTTAGAATGTGATTTACTGTTAGAAATGCTTCTCCTCAAAATAAATTAAGCATGTCAGCTGTGAGTAATATAAAATTTAATATTTTTGTTAAATTTTTATTCTTTCGCTCAATAACATCGTTATACTAGCGTGAGTAAGGAGTTGTGGTTTCAAGGATTATACCGTCAGAGACACAAAATTCCGTGAACTTAATTACATTATATTCTTCTCATCAATCACTTTTAAATCTCTTGTTCTTTAGGTTTAATTGATTTTTGACATGAGATTTGAAGATCTTAAAGGTCTTAAATGCTTCATCTTTTGATTTCAACAAGTACACATGACAATATCTTGAATGATCGTTTATGAAAGTGATGAAAAAATTTCTTTCCCCCTCTAGTGACATGAATTCTAAAATCACAGAGATCAGAATATATCAATTCAAGAAGTTGTGGGCTTCTAAAATCCTACTTGAAAGGTTTTCTAGTGATTTTGGTTTGTGCATACACATCACAATTATCAAATCGAATAGATAGATCCAACGGGATGGTGTACTTGCATACACCTCACACCTCAATTAGTGATGAGAAGTGAAGGAACTTAATAGTTAAGTTTGCTTGGGCGAGAGTAGTACTGGGATGGGTGACCTCCTGGGAATTCCCCGTACAACTCAACTTAACTATCGAGTTCGCTCATCAAAGGGAGGCTATGGCCACCAACAACCCGCCAGTGGGCAGAGGTGCTGATTGGGGAAGTCCATGGAGAGGGGTTGGGGTGCAGCCCGGTAACTGGAACCGGACCAAGTGGAAATTATAGTACACACTAGGACGCGAGGACGTTACAACCTGCCACTAATACCACTTTTGGGTTTTCTTTAAGGGGTCAAAACATATGTATGCAGCTGAAATTTTCAAGAAAAACCCAAAAGTGATAGTGGATCTTGCGAAAATCGTGAATCAAAAAATAAAATACAAGTACTTGTGTCGGAATAAAGATTCATGATTGGATCAGACTACTCCTGAAATTGTTGTGCTTTAGCGTCGGTATTCTTATGCATATGGAACATCATTTCTGCTTCTGATTTGAAATCAGAGGTCGGCCGTCAGTTGAGTCTCGATAATGCAGAAGTAGATCTGCGTCTTTAGAGGTATCCAAACTAACGCCAAGAAACACCTCTTATCGTCGAACAATAGAGGCTAGAAAATGATCGGCTTCATTGTCTCCACGAGCTGCTAGGTTTGAATCCAAGAGTAGATTGTCGGCGCATTGGTCAAACCCACCGCCACCGTACTCGTTGCCGCTCTTTCGAGCTTTTCGGAAAGGGGGCGCGTGAATAGTTAAAGACTTAACCCTGTAACTGAAATTATATTTATACATAATTATCAGTGAACTAGGTTCATGCTCAATTAAAATTAACCTAATAACAATTGAACTGGGTTTGGGGTTTTAAATCTGGAGAAAAAGCTATCTCTTGTTGTGTCGATTTAATGTCTCGTCAATATACACTATATCGATTAGATGTTTAGTCGACATTCACTATACCAACCTATAATCATGTCGACATACACTATATTGAGTAGATGTCTAGTCGATATACATTATATCTGTGAAAAAAATCTAAATAACAGAGATTTTTATTCACCCAAAAAGTTAATTTACATGGTATGACCCTCTATTTATAGGGGAGAGAATACAACAGACGATGTGGGAATAAATTACAACAAGCTGACCAGGCGGACTGACACTTTCAGACCGCACGAACTGAACGGTTAAAGCATGTTATCCGCTTTATATCAAGAGTTCGCATGTCTTTACTCCTCAGAACACAACTGACCACCAGAAGCACCATAAGCGGTCAGTTGTTTGTATCAGCCAGACTTTAGTAGCTCCAGCCACCTGTCTGTCAAACCTCAACAGTGGTCAAAGCTCCAAGCTCCCTCTATCCGCAGTGACTTCAGCCTCCTGATCGTCAGTTCGCAACTACGGATAGAACATGCCTCATTGTCCTATCAAGGAGGCGGTCTCAATGATCTTTAGGTCATCTAGATGCAGACTGCCACACTGCTGGAACCAGTTCGCTAAGGTTGACTATCCATAAGACAGCCTGCCAGACCGCAGAACCACAATGCAGACCGTCAGACCACCAATCTGCCAGAACATCATTCTGCCAAGATCAAACCACCAGTCCACCATATTCAATCTGCTGGACCGCTAAATCTCCAGACCGCCAAGCTTAGTCTGTTAGATTGCCAAACTGCCAGACCAACAAGCTTAGTTTGTCAGACCTCCAAGTTCGTCAAGCTTAGTCTGTCAGACTGCCAAACCACCAAGTTCAGTCCGCCAGACCGCTAAACCGCTAGATTGCTAAGTTTAGTCTATCAGACTGCCAAGTTCTAACACTCCCTCTCAAGTTGGAGCATATATGTCAAGCATGCACAGCTTATCACAAACATCTGAAAGAGAAGAGGAAACTGGTTTTGTGAAGATATCTACTAGTTCTTTGTCGAAAGTGACAAATGGAGTGTAGATTTGATTCTTCAATATTTCTTCTCTAATAAAGCGGCAGTCAACTTAAATGTGTTTCATCCTCTCATGAAAAACTGGATTCTTAGATATATAAATAGCAACTTTATTACTTTAGAACATAAGAAGATGATGATCATAGACTTTCCTCAAGTCAAGCATAAGTGCTCATAACCATTTCAACTCGCAAGTTGTTGAAGTCATGCTTCTGTACTCAACTTCAGCACTTGACCTAGAAACCACAGACTGCTTCTTGCTTTTCCAGCTAACCAAATTCCTTCTACAAAGGTACAAAAACCATATGTATATTTTCTATCTTCTTTATTATCAACATGGCTTACATCAGAATATGCTTCAATCTTCAGATAGTTATGTTTTTGAAACAGTAACCCCTTTCCTAGAGACCCTTTCACATACTCCAATATTTTCATGGATGAATGAAGATGACACTCTCTGGGAGTTTGCATAAACTGACTGACCTTCCCTACTGCACAACAAATATCTGGTCTGGAATAGTAAAATATATGAGTTTCCCACTAGTCGTCTGTACATAGTACTATCTCAAAGAAGAGGAGAATCCTCAGTCCAACCCTTGTCATCACCAACGACCATTGGATAATGAACAGGTCTCAACCCAAGAAGACCAGTTTCTTTCAAGAGATACAACGCATATTTCTATTGTGAGAGCACCACGGAGTAGTGTTTTCGCGAGATCTCTATTCCCAGAAAGTACTTAGGAGTTCTCATATCCTTTGTAACAAAATATTGCTGAATGTGACTTTTTGTTAGATCAATTCCCTCCTTCTCATCACCAGTAAGGAAGATGTCATCCACATAAATAGCAAAAATCACGAGGCCTTTAGTAGTCAAGCATATGAAAAGAGAGTGATCAGTAGAACTCTGAGTAAACCCAACACGAGAGACAACATTGTTGAACTTGTCGAACCAAGCCCGTGGATTTTGCTTGAGGACGTAAATCACCTTCTATAGCTTACATACTTGATACTCCCCATGAGCAACATACCCAGGAGATTTGTATAACCTCGTATTAACCCCTATATAGTTTTAAGCTTTTTGGACGTCTTGGCACTCTCGGTGGCCAATTTTGGCTCTAGCTTGGAAATATACTAGTAGGGGGAAGAATTTGCCTCCCCCTCGGTGGCCCCTTTTTGGGGGGCAGGTGCGACAAGTTGGCGGACACCCACCCCGGCTTGGTAGGTGCGAGTTGGAAGCAGCGGGACCGGCCGGAGGCCGGAGGCTCACCCCTGCCCCGCGGCGTGGCGGGGCCAGGCGAGGCGAGACCGGCCCGAGGCTGGGTTCTCGCCCCTGCCCAGCGGCCTGGCGGGGCCAGGCCAGGCGAGAATGGCCCGGGCCGGGTTCTCGCCCCTGCCCCGCGGCTTGGCGGGGTGAGACCGGCCTGGGGTCGGGTTCTCGCCCCTGCCCCGCGGCCTAGCGGGGCCTAGCGGGGCGATACCGGCCCGGGACCGGGTTCTCACCCCTGCCCCGCGGCCTGGCGGGGCGAGACCGGCCCGGGGCCGGTTCTCTCCCCTGCCCCGCGGCCTGGCGGGGCCTGGCGGGGAGAGACCGGTCAGGGTCTGGGTCTCGCCCCTGCCCCCTTCTCCCCAGCTCTTCGGGGGTCACCTGCTCGTCTCGGGTGCCTAGGGAGATAAGGGGTGTGGCTCCTCCCGCCCTTGGACCTCTCTTCGGACCGTGTTTTTACCGTTAGTCCCTCGAGGGGGATTACCTCTTCGGGCCTAGTTATTTCTATGCTCAGTCCTTCTATGCTCAGGTACCTATCATACCGTTAGTCCTCCCCCCCCCCCCCGATCTCTCGTGGAAGCCTAGTTCCTTTGCTCCGATGATAATTCCGCTGTCAGGCTCTCACTAGCTGACAAGGCCGGTTGATCTCTCGTGGAAGCCCAGTTCCTCTGCTCTGATGATGATTCCGTTGTCAGGCTCTCACTAGCTGACAAGGCTAGTTGATCTCTCGTAGAAGCTCAGTTCCTTTGCTCCGATGATGATTCCGTTGTCAGGCTCTCACTAGCTGACAAGGCCGGTTGATCTCTCGTGGAAGCCAAGTGTTTTCACCCCGAGGCTGTCTCGTCACCCAGGCTCCCATTAGCTGGCATGATAGGTTAACCCCTCGGGAGGCTAAGTGTTTTCACTCAGAAGCTGTCTCGTCACCCAGGCTCCCATTAGCTGGTATGATAGGTTGACCCCTCGGGAGGCTAAGTGTTTTCACTCCGAGGCTTTCTCGTCACTCATGCTCCCATTAGCTGGCATGACCGGTTGACCCCTCGGGAGGCTAAGTGTTTTCACCCCGAAGCTGTCTCGTCACCCAGGCTCCCATTAGCTAGCATGACAGGTTGACCCCTCGGGAGGCTAAGTGTTTTCACCCCGAGGCTGTCTCGTCATCCAGGCCCCCATTAGCTAGCATGACAAGTTGACCCCTCGGGAGGCTAAGTGTTTTCACCCCGAGGCTGTCTCGTCACCCAGGCTCCCATTAGCTGGCATGACAGGTTGACCCCTCGGGAGACTAAGTGTTTTCACCCTGATGCTGTCTCGTCACCCAGGCTCCCATTAACTGGCATGACAGGTTGACCCCTCGGGAGGCTAAGTGTTTTCACCCCGAGGTTGTCTTGTCACCTAGGCTCCTATTTGTTGGTATGACAGGTTGACCCCTCGGGAGGCTAAGTGTTTTCACCCCGAGGCTATCTCGTCACCCAGGCTCCCATTAGCTGGCATGACAGGTTGACCCCTCGGGAGGCTAAGTGTTTTCACCCCGAGGCTGTCTCGTCACCCAGGCTCCCATTAGTTGGCATGACAGGTTGACCCCTCGAGAGGCTAAGTGTTTTCACCCCGAGGCTGTCTCGTCACTCAGGCTCCCATTAGCTGGCATGACAGGTTGACCCCTCGGGAGGCTAAGTGTTTTCACCCCGAGGTTGTCTCGTCACCCAGGCTCCAATCAGCTGGCATGACAGGTTGACCCCTCGGGAGGCTAAGTGTTTTCACCCCGAGGATGTGCTAAGTGTTTTCACCCCGAGGATGTCTCGTCACCCAGGCTCTCATCAGCTGGCATGACAGGTTGACCCCTCGGGAGGCTAAGTGTTTTCAACCTGAGGCTATCTCGTCACCAAGGCTCCCATCAGCTGGCATGACAGGTTGACCCCTCGGGAGGCTAAGTGTTTTCACCCCGAGTCCGTCTCGTCACCCAAGATCCCATCAGCTGGCATGACAGGTTGACCTCTCGGGAGGCTAAGTGTTTTCACCCCGAGGCTGTCTCGTCACCAAGGCTCCCATTAGCTGGCATGACTGGTTAACCCCTCGTGAGGCTAAGTGTTTTCACCCCGAGGCTGTCTCGTCACCCAGGATCCCATTAGCTTGCATGACAGGTTGACCCCTCGGGAGGCTAATTGTTTTCACCCCGAGGCTGTCTCGTCACCCAGGCTCCCATTTGCTGGCATGACAGGTTAACCCCTCGGGAGGCTAATTGTTTTCACCCTGAGGCTGTCTCGTCACCCAGGCTCCCATTAGCTGGCATGACAGGTTGACCCCTCAGGAGGCTAAGTGTTTTCATCCCGAGGTCGTCTCGCCACCCAGGCTCCCATTAGCTAGCATGGCAGGTTGGCCCTTCGAGGAGGTTTCAGTGAATTCTACTTGGAGAGGCTAAAGTATTTGCTTCGACCACGCAAAAGAACTACGCTCAGCGAATACGTTGGGTTTGATGATTCTTTCTGAGCGTGGGGCTTGCTCGAAATGAGCGGGGATTGTGTACAACCTCATATTCGCCCCTATATAGTTTTAAGCTTTTTGGACGTCTTGGCACTCTCGGTGGCCAATTTTGGCTCTAGCTTGAAAATATACTAGTAGGGGGAAGAATCTGCCTCCCCCTCGGTGGCCCCTTTTTGGGGGGCAGGTGCGATAAGTTGGCGGACACCCACCCCGGCCTGGTAGGTGCGAGTTGGAAGCAGCGGGACCGGCCGGAGGCCGGAGGCTCACCCCTGCCCCGCAGCCTAGAGGGGCTAGGCGAGGCGAGACCGGCCCGGGCCGGGTTCTCTCCCCTGCCCCGCGACCTGGCGGGGCCAGGCGAGGCGAGACTGGCCTGGGGCCGGGTTCTCGCCCCTTCCCCGCGGCCTGGCGGGGCCAAGCCTGGCGAGACCGGCCCGGGGCCGGGTTCTCGCCCCTGCCCCGCGGCCTGGCGGGGCGAGACCGGCCTGAGGCTGGGTTCTCGCCCTTTCCCCGCGGCCTGGCGGGGCCAGGCAGGGTGAGACCGGCCCGGGGCTGGGTTCTCGCCCCTGCCCCGCGGCCTGGCGGTGCCTGGCGGGGCCTGGCGGGGCGAGATCGGCCCGGGGTCGGGTTCTCGCCCCTTCCCCGCAGCCTGGCGGTGCCAGGCCAGGCGAGACCGGCCCGGGGCCGGGTTCTCGCCCCTGCCCCACGGCCTGGCGGGGCAAGGCGAGGCGAGACCGGCCCGGGGCCGGGTTCTCTCCCCTGCCCCGCGGCCTAGCGGGGCCTAGCGGGGCGAGATTGGCCCGGGGCCGGGTTCTTGCCCCTGCCCCGCGGCCTGGTGGGGCTTGGCGAGGCGAGACCGGCCCGGGGCCGGGTTCTCGCCCCTGCCCCGCAGCCTGGCGGGGCCTGGCGGGGCGAGACCGGCCCGGGGCTGGGTTCTCGCACCTGCCCCGCGGCCTGGCGGGGCCTGGCGGGGCGAGACCGGCCCGAGGTCAGGTTCTCGCCCCTGCCCCGCGGCCTGGCGGGGCATGGCGGGGAGAGACTGGCCGGGGCCGGGTCTCGCCCCTGCCCCCTTCTCCCCAGATCTTCGGGGGTCACCTGCTCGTCTCGGGTGCCTAGGTAGATAAGGGGTGTGGCTCCTCCCGCCCTTGGACCTCTCTCCGGACCGTGTTTTTACCGTTATGCCCTCGAGGGGGATTACCTCTTTACCCCTTGGTGTGGAGATTTTCTATTGGCTTGAGGCTTATTTGCCCTAGGGGCATTTTGGTCATTTTAACCCTAAGACTTGGAAAATCTATAAATAGACCCTTAAGGGTGCCTTGGAGAGCATTGCTTCTTAGCCACTAAAATACCCTTGCTCTCTTCCTCCAAGGCACCTAGCTCAAGCATTAGCTAGGGAGGGGGAGACCTCAAAGGTCTTCCGGGTGTGATGTGGGACCTCCATGCTAGAGCCGAGAGTCTATTCATAGTTTCCTAAGTCTCTGGTCCGTGACGTTCTTCCGAGTGTAGTAGGTGTGATGTCACCCCTCTTTTGGGACCCCGAACTCCACAGAGGTCATTTTTGGCTTCAACAAGATATCTCCATGTATACCACCTCTTGCAGATCACCATATAAGAAGTCATTCTTTAATACATCTCCCAACCTTTGTTAATCGTCATAGAGAAAAGAACATATATTGTGTTGATGCAAGAAACCAGAGAGAAGGTATCAAAGAAGTCAACACCATACATTTGAGTAGAACCTTTGACAACCTGCCTTATAATGGTCAATTGTTCCATCCAGATGAAACTTGATGACAAATACCCATTGGCAACTATCCACATTCGCAATTAGAGGAGTAAGGACAAGAGTCCAAGTACCCCTTTCGGTTAAGGTATTCACTTATTCATCCATCGTCGCTTTCCAATGCGAAATAGCAAGAGCTTCCTGATAGTTAAGTAGGACAATATTAGTCGAGAGAGCAAAAGCAATTCTCCTTCTAGCTGGGGAAAGACGAGCATAGGAGACAACATCATGAATTGAATGTTTATCGCACGTTCTAATCCCCTTCCGTAGAGTAATTGGAAGGTTAAGATCGGACTTGTCTTTTATAGTAGATCCTTCCGTCAGAGAGATTAATGGCCTGGGAACTGTCAGCAATGACTCCAAAGGCAGAGAAAGAGTAAAAGACAGAGATGGAGATAGAGGATATAGTATAGGAAGAGGAGAAAGAGTCGTAGAAGGAGTTGGTTCATGTGAAGGTGCGGAAATAATAGGTAAAGAAGAAAAAGAATCATCAGGTGGCGCAAGAGTAGAAGCTCGTGAAAAATAAGGCTTATCTTCAAAGAAGATAACATCAACATAAACATATTATTTCCTAAGAAGATGATCAAAACATCGATACCCCTTTGGGTCGAACAGTAGCCCAGAAAGATGCTTTGATGTAGAGGTAAAGGAAATGGTTTGGCAAATGTTGTGTAACCAAAGATATGCACAGGTAAAGGAAATGGTTGCGCTCTTGGATGTAGGATGGAGAATGGGGTTTTTCCCTGAAGAATCGAAGAGGGAATACGGTTTATGAGATAACAAGAGAGGAGCACAACATGACCCCAATATGACCGGGGAACATTCATTTGAGTGAGAAGGGTGCGATTAACATCTTGGAGATGACAATTTTTGTGCTTAGAACACCATTTTGTTGAGAAGTATATGGACAACTGGTTTGATGAATTATGTTATGATGCATGCAAAAATCGGAAAATTGTTGACTAAGATATTCACGTGCATTATCTGTACAAAGAACTTTAATAGAAACATCAAATTGAGTACGTATCTCATTGTAAAATGCAGTGAACACAGACAAAAGTTCAGAATGTTCTTTTAACATATATAACTAAGTATGCCGAGAAAAATCATCAACAAATGTAACAAAGTACAAACTTTCACTACCAACAGACCTAATAGGAGAAGGACCCCAAATATCAGAATGAACAAGATCAAAGGGATAAGAAGAACTCTATCCTTGTCTTGCTGGATAAGAAGAGTTATGGTGCTTACCAAGTTGACAGACTTCATAGTTTAGAGAGGAGTCCTCTGAAGGTAAATCTGATAGGAGTTGGTTGATGAGACGAGGAGGAGAATGACCAAGGCAAAGATAACACTATAAAAGAGAAGCAGAGAAAGCAGTAACATTATCGAGGAAGAAGAGTTCATTGCTTTCAGTCCCAGTAGCAATCTTCTCCTTGAAATGAGGATCCTGAAAATAACAAGTATTGGATGGAAAGGTAACCGTGTAGTTCATTTGTTTGCAAAGAGCGGGAACAGACAGTAAATTGCACGGAAAGGATAAGACTTAGAGCATGTCCTTAAGCCGTAGAGTCGAAGTGAAGTGGACTGTACTAGTCCCATACATGGGAGACAAAGTACCATCCGCTACAAAAACCGAAGGAGATCGGTTATACTTTTCCAAAAAGAAGAGCAAATGGGGATTGTCCGTCATGTGGTTAGTGGCTCCTGAATCAATAAGCCACTAACTCTGAGTGATCATATTAACACTTCCTGAAGAAGAGGAAAGGGACGTGGACTTCCTTGTGGTATCAGTCGCATACGAGCGAAGATGAGGATACTTGGCCTAGCAACGATCAACCAGATGTCCTATTTTTCCACAATGAGAACAGAGATGGCAAGACTGACCACTCATACCAGAGTGACCCAGATGGACACTAGAATTACCAGATCGAACTGGATGATCAAAGGTGTTGGGATGGGGTGGGGAGGCAAGCAGGGAGCGCTGAAGAAGAGTGGTAACAGTTGTAATACGAACAGCAATTGCATCAAGGGTGGGAGAGCCAGCTTCGCCAACAATTTGTTATCTTATCATGTCATAAGACTCTAGAAGGTGAAGAAGATAACAATCAACCAGAAGTTCCTGGAAGTGTTTGTATTATTCAACAAGGTCAGCGCAGAATGGGCGATGCTGTAGAATTTCAACTCTAAGAGCTTGCACCTCCTGGTAAGCAGCAACAGGAGTCAAAGTAGGACGGACAAATAAATCAGCATATAACATGTATATTTGCGAAATTTGAGCGCCCTTAGAGTATAGAGCTGTAAGATGAGCCCAAATAGCTTTAACTGTCTTATCATGGCGAATGATAGGCAGGCACTCATCAGTGTGACTATTAGCAAGTCATGTCCTGACCAAAGCATCACTAGCATCTCAGTCATCAAATGCAGCAGACCTTCAAACTGGAGAGTCATTAGTGAGATGATGATGTTTGCATTGAGACCGCGGCAAGAATACAAACGAAAAACTCCAGTCCGGATAATTTGGACATCTCAGCTTGGAAGCAGTTCCAAGACTGTCGGAAGGAGTGGAAACAACAGGGGCGGTTTGAGGTGATAATGCGGTTAAAGAGGAATCAGAGCATTCTGTATCCTCCATCAAGGAAGCGAACAGAAAAAGATATCGCAGCAAAGATGGTGGAAAGCAGAGGGAGCAAAGAACTCAGCGGGCAGTTAGAAAATCGGAGTCCGCATAGGTCGCAGAAGATCTAAGGGACAGTTAGAAAACCAGAGTACGCAAGGAACTGCAAAAGAGCTAAGCGGGCAATTAAAAATCAGAGTTCGCAAGGATCAACCTAGCTCTAATACCATGTGAAAAAAACTAAATAATAGGGATTTTCATTCTCCAAAAAAGTTAATTTACATGGGTATGACCCACTATTTATAGGGGATAGAAGAAAGAGAGAGAATACAATAGACGATGTGAGACTAAATTACAACAAGCTGACTAGGCAGACTGACACTTTTAGACCGCACATACTGAGCGGTTAAGGCATGCTATCTGCTTTATATCAAGAGTCTGCCTGTCTTTACTCCTCAGACCGTAGCTGACCACCAGAAGCACCATAAGCGGTCAGTTGTTTGTATCCGCCAGACTTCAGTAGCTACAGCCACCTGTCCTCAAAACCTCAGCAATGATCAGAGCACCATGCTCCTTCTATCCGCAGTGGCTTCAACCTCCTGACCATCAGTCCGCAACTACAGATAGAACATGCCTCATTGTCCTATCAAGGAGGCGGTCTCAATGATCTTTAGGCCATCTAAATGCAGACCGCCACACTGCTGGAACCAGTCCGCCAAGGTCGACAGTCCACACGACAGCCCGTCGGACCGCAGAACCACAATGCAGACCGCTAGACCACCAGTCCGCCAAAACATCATTCTGTCAAGATCAAACCACCAATCTGCCATGTTCAATCTGCCAGACCGCTAAATCTCCATACCGTCATGCTTAGTCTGTCAGACCGCCAAATCGCCAGACACCAAGCTTTGTCTGTCAGACCACCAAGTTCGCCAAGCTTAGCCTGTCAGATCGCCAAGTTCAGTTCGCCAGACCGTCAAACCTCCAGACCACCAAGTATAATCCGCCAGACCACCAAGTTCTAACATTATCGACAACCAATCTAGTCAGCACAGACACAGTCTAGTCGATATACACTATATTGAGTAGATGTCTAGTCGACACATACAATCAAGTCGACATACACTATGTTGACTTGACCTCTAGTTGATATCATTATATTGACATGCAGTCTAGCCGACATAGACTTTCTCTCAATCAATTTAAGCTTGGCTCTTCACTTATATCCTATACAAGTAGAGTCACCTAGACCATTCATCCAATTTCTCGTACGTCATTATGTGCGACCACATAAACTCATATTATGTTTGCAGTGAAACTAACTCGTTGACTACTTCTAAACCATATAAGACTCCAACAAGACATTATCAAAAGAACATATTAGGTGATTCTAAGAGTCTTTTTATCAAAAGACTCGGGCACTGGTTCTAAGAGTCTCTTTATTATATTGTATTCATTTGTTCTCTGGCTTTTTTGTGTTTACTTTTATTTAATTTCTTGCATTTACTTTTGTTGTGCAATACTAAATTGTAGTTGTAAGTTTATGTGGATGTTTGTTTAAGTTTGTCAGAATCTAGTTAATATTTTAATAAATAGTTTTAAGGAAGCTTAAAACTATTAAGGAAGAAAAGATGAAAGAAGGGGCGAATCAGAAGAGGGAACTGTGGAACAAATGTCACCGGCGGGAGCTTCGAAAAAGGGATGGAAATGCGGAGGCGGCAGCATCATCTTCGAAGGAGTGATTCGTTGTTGTCACCCACGGCCCAGTGTGGTGTTAAAAAAAAGCTTGGGGGCAAAAGCCCCGGCCCAACATGCCGGGTCCCAGCCCACGCCTGTCGGGCTTTTGTACAGGTCATGTATGGTCAAACTATAATAACATGTATCCTCCAAGTATGTAGTACAATATTTTATATATACACGAGTAGTAGATATGATGGACCGGACCAAATTATTTGATGGTGCCAGGCGAGAGTAAAACAAAGGACAATTCAGATTATTTTAAAGGTTTGTAGGCTGTCACTCTACAGTAACCCATAATTCATATAATATATACAGTACAAATAAATAAGAAAAGATAAATTATAATACTTATATCTAAAAATATATGAGAGCCAATATATCATTGCATTGTTATAAGTATACCAACTTTAATTATATAAAACTCTAAGATATTCAACAATTTTTATCAATTCACAAATCTCAATGTCTCAATGGATTTTTAGTTTTTGATCGCCACCATTACTTCTTTTATGTTGCAGAAAACTACGCCCCCGAACCGAGATTTCGAAATAGGCTCTGGATGCAATAATTTCTCCACACATACAAACGGAAAGAACTTTTGTGGTCTAAGTGAGTTCATTTGTGAATCTCTCCCCGGAATTGAAATCTCACTCCCATTCTAGCCACCACCGTGTGACTTCCATTCTCCGATGATGCCCTCGTCTCAAGGAGCACACGGTGAAGCCAAAAATTTCGTAGGGGCATGCAGCGGTGACATTTCCTCCGACGGAGTGGAGGAGTTCAGTGAAAGTGAAGGAATTGATCTTTAAGAAAGGAAATGGGAGAACGTTATTCTTCCTTCTTCAAGTTATTGATTTGATCAGATTGGCTCTTTTTCTCTAGATCGTGTGAAGTTTTTATTTCGACGGTCATGAATTTTTACGATTTGAGGTGATTTAGCTACCTCCGTTTGGCAGGGTGGTGGCGGTCATGAATATGAGGGTTAAATTTTCGTTGTCAACGCCCACCTAAGTAATTTCATCCACTTTTATGTTCAAACGGATGATGTTTGTAAGTAATCCTTAACAAATGACGGTTTAACTCATACGTTTACGACCGCCACCGCCGTGCCAAACGGAACCTCACGAGAGCACTGGCCTGATTCCATCAGATTTGCTCCTTTCCTCCGATTCTCTTTAGAATTCCCGTGTTTTTGAAGTTGTCAGTTGGAGTTCTACCATGACCCAAGTTTATTTTTTAAACTCTGTTTTCTTTTTAGTTGACTTAAGCTTCGTTTGGGGGGATTTTTTTTCACCCGTCAAGTGGTTATGATCACATGAACCGGCCCATAATTAAGATCTGATTCATACGGTCGTAACCGCTTGACCGGTGAAAAAAAGTCCTCACAATCGGAGCCTTAGAATTTTAGTACGGTGGAGAAGTCTGCCTCCCTCTAGTAATGTTGACAAACGCGTCTCTTGCAGTCTTGCCTTCTCTGGATTCACAAATCTTGCAGATTTCAAATGCGGGAGAACAACCTGTGCATGCCTCGTTTGGTTTGGCGTTTCGCCGCCTCCGTTTGGAGCAAATGCCGCCGGACGGCGGGTAAACAAACGGCCGTCTGTGGCGTTTGCTCCGTTTGCACCCGCAGCAAGGAGGAAACAGCCCCGATCCGCTCAGTTTCGACCCCCATCTCTCCCCCTCCAGTTCCAGAGTGACGTTTCGACCCACCGGATGCACCCTCCCCCGCCGACCCAAATATAGCTCGTACAGTTTGGTTGAATCGACTGGAAGCATGCACAGGTTCTTGGTGGAAGATAAATCTAGATTCAAGAAAATATATGAATTGCTGGATGGGATTTATATCATCATGGAAATCATTGTTTCAGATTCATATGCTGGTTTGTATGATGGATTGGCTTGAGTGTAGAGATGAGTTGAAAGAAATGGAATGGATTTGTCTCCAAGATTCAAGCAAATATACTTGTAACATCATGAATATAGACTTAGTTGTTTACACTACTAACTTTATTTCTAAAATTGTGCATACAACAATTATGTATGCATATGACAATTTTAAATTTCATCTTGATGGGGTTCCCCCAAAATAGTTCGGTCGAACCAGAGATTTTTTGCCGCGACCTCGGCCTGCTCGCCGATACAATTTTAGCGAGCTCATTCTCGTGCAGTTCCGAGTCTGTTTGGTCGGAATGCACACAAGCCGCGCCTCCATCATTGGGGTGTGGATAACCGCTTCCTCCCCCCAATCATGGGGGAACAGGTAACTGCATCCCATAATGGGAGTGTGGGTAACCGCACTCTCCATCATGGGAATGCAGCCTTCAAAAAGTTCTTTCGGGGTTCTGTTAACCCAGAAATCGGCGATCCCTCTCAAGGTAGCCAGCTCGCAAATCGCGGCCTGCTCCAGGTTCCCCCTGGAGGTCGCGGCCTGTCTCAGCCCCCTTCTCTGGGTCAGACGGATAGACTTCTCTATCAGCTCAGGCCGCGCGGCTAGGGCGGTCTCCCCGGTCTGACCGCTTAGGTCGCGCAACAGCCGTTCGTTCTGCAGGGTCTGCGGACTACTTCCACGGGCCGCCTCTGCAGGCCGCACGGTTAGATCGGCTAACCGCGCAATGGTTCTCTCTATTCCAACAGGTGCAGACTTCCCAACTATGTGGCAGACTCTCATTGCTATCCGCCCAGACTGCTCGGTAACCGCATGCTCAGCAGGAGGCGCGGTCTGCTCTCCAGCCCGCTCCCGCAGGTCGCCCGACTAGCAAGGCTACGTTATCGCCAGACGACCACCCTTTCTACAGGTGCGGACAGCTCTCTGCTACGTCCCGGTCCGCCATGAAGTAGGCAACCTGCCTCCAAGTCGCCCAACAGTACGCGACAAGCTTCAGGTTGCCCAACAGCCAAGAAGTAGGCGACCTACTCCACCTGTCCGCCAGCAGTTCGCGGACTCGGTCTCAGTCCATCTGAGGAAGGACATCGCAGCAGGACCGTCAACCCGCACAGCATCCAGCGACCTGCTCCTTCAGTCCGCCAGGTCGCCCAGTCGGCGACCAACCCTTCAGTCCGCCAGCAGGTGGCGGACTCGGTCTCAGTCCGCCTGAGGAAGGACTTGGCAGCAGGACCGACAACTCTTCACCAGACCGCACAACACAGCGTGGATTCAACTCCAGCCTGCCAGAAGGTGGAGAGCTCACTCCTCCAGCAGGGGTGATCTTCTCCTTCTACCCGCTAGAAGGTAGCGAACTTGCTCCATCCAGCAGCAGAGGTGGACTCATCCAGTCCCCCACGAGCTAGACAGACTCATTATGCAGTCCTCCAGAAGCATTTCAGCTTACCAGCGTCGGCTTCTTCTCAGCAGTTGGCGACTTGCCTCTTCGGTCTGCAACGAGTCACGGACTCAATCGTAACTCACCGCCCTACCGGGGGTAACATTACCAGGACCGTCTCCAGCCCGAGCCTATAAATAGGCCCCCATACTTCTCATTGGGGACACGGACAGTCGACGACCAACCAGCGCAGCAAACCCTGCGGCCACAATCTTTCTGTCCGCCAGTGTTGCTCGCGGACTGATCACCTGTCCGCGCGGTTAAGCCCTTTCGGCCTGGCTCCCGGTCTTGTCTCCAGCGACCTTAGCGGTCTTCTCCGCCTGATTGCGTAGTTCGCTCGTCTTAGAGTATCGAGCTGCGGGATCAGCTGTCCGCGCGGTCTGCCGATCTCTTTGGTCAAACCGTGCAGCCTCTGGCATCTTCTTATCTCTAGCCGCCAGCTTCTCCTTGTACCCTTTGTTTGCTTTTCCATGTAAAGGGACTGAAGCTGTAATACTGATTCATAATCAAAGGAAAGCTTGTCGCAGGAGTGGCATTTAAGTCGCGGCGGGCGAACTCTATTGTTGCCGCTGCCAGCAGCCCCCTCTCTCTCTCTCTCTTTCACCCTCTCGGTCTCAACCATCAAAGCTAACCGTCAAAGTAACCGTCTGCTCGACAATTCCTCATCAACCTTCCCTGCTATCCCCCGCATCCTCATCAACCTCTCCTCTATCCCCACAATCTCTCCACCTCACTCGCGAGACCGAACACATGTTATCTGCTGGTGCGCCTATTTCCCGCATCAACAGTTAACACGCGGCCTTCAGATCTCGAACAGACGGTGAAAATCAACGGTTACTCATTGTAACGCCCCCGAATTTTCGATGATTCATTTTAAATCCTTTTTCGGCGTTACGTTGACGTTTTCCGTCTCGAGCCGTTGTTAGAGTACCTCGTTAGGTGTTCTTAGAGGTTTAGCCTGTTTGCGGGTTTCCCCAGCTAGCCGGTGTCTGTTTTGGAGACCCGGTTGAGCCTTTCAGGGAATTTTCGTGTTTGGCTTCGGGCGAGGGTAGCTCGAGTTTTGTTCGTCGGAAGTCGTTTTTGACTTCGCCGTTGTTCTCGTAGCCCGGGTATTTAGCTACGGTGCGATTTTGGTCGAAATCCGAGGACGTCGCGTTTTCGCGTCGTTTTGGCGGTAGTTAATTTGTGCGAGTCGTCATTTTTCTATGACGGCATGTCTCTTGGCGCATGTGTCGACTCGTGCGAGCCGGTGTGGTTTATTGTTCGGTGTGCGTGTTGTACGTGTGAGGTTATAATATTTGCGCGTGCGTGTCGGCAATTGTGTTAGTGCGTATATACGTATTTTTTTTTTGGTTAATTGAGTTTGTAGGTGTATATTTATACATATAGGAATGTGTGTAATTAGCGTTCGTACGTTAATACGTATATATTATTATTTGGTTAAGTTCGTTGTTAAGAGTTAGTTATTAGGATTTATTAGGGTGTATGAATTATTGCATGAATTTTAATTAGGTTGTAGTAGTCATTTAGGTTATTAGATTTAGCCTTATATATAAAAAAAAAACTATACTTATAATTATCTTTAATCTAAACCGCTCCCCTCCCCCTAATAAAAAGCTACAGCCGGCCCCCCCTTATTACAAAAAAATAAAACCGCAGCTTCTTCCTCCCGTGCGCACCCCGAGCCGAGCGGCAAACACCCTAGCCGACCCCCCTTCCGCCGCCCGCCGCCGGCAGCCCCGACCTCCCCTTTCCGATCCGAGCCCGGATCCGCGTTCCCCTCGCCGAGAGCTTCGAGCCGAGGTAACCTATTTGCCCTTTCCTCCATGATTTCGTTGAATCTCCATTTGGTTTTTTTTTTATTTTTTTTGGATATTCTTGTTCTCCTTTCATGATTAGTTGCTATCTTAGGTTGCCTTGGTGGTTTTGGTGAATTTTGGGAACTTTCGGAGTTTTTGGGCGTCCGCCATAGCGCCGTTGTGCTGGCGAAATTTTTCGGTGATACGTGCGAGGCAAGTGCTTCTCCTCTTTTCGCCGTTTGGCCTCCCTTTTTGTTCAATTCCTTGATAATTTCTTTTAGTCGTGCATATAGAAATTGTTAATTGAATTTCTCCTAACCCTAACCCCTACTTGGAACGCGCTAGAAAAATTAGGATTTCTACCCTCCCGCTAGTAGCTTCCGATTTAGGACGGCGTCGCGGTAGGTGTGTCGCGTAGATATGGGTTAGCGTCGGGTTGAGTTTATGTTAGGCCTAGGTGTAGGTCTAGGTTTTGGGGATTTTGCCTAGTTTGCCTATTTGAGGCGTTTAGGTGTAATTGTGCACGCACGGCCTATGGTCGTGCGTCTTTTAAATCGTGCGACCCGATGTCGGTGCTCGTACGCTAGGCTTAGGATCGAGTGAGTGTACTCACTCGCAGCGGCGTTGCGTAATCGCAACGACTAATCCCTTAGCGTTGATTTCTCCCCGAGTGTTTTGCTCGTGTATCGAGAGTCCCTTGTCGGCTGTTACCTTTCGAAGGCCGAATCGTGGGTTGTGGTCAGTAGTGGTGGTGGATGGCTCTTTTAGGGGTTGTGTGGCGTGATGTAGCCTTGACCACACTCTTTACCTTGACCCGAGTAGTTTTCTGGGCAAGTGAGTGATGGGTCTTTTGTGCCTTCACGTGTCAACCCTTGAGCAATTTGTTGACTCGGAATTAGTGGTTGGGCGATTTGGAACGCTTTCAACCTGATTCCAAGTTTCTTGTTTTTGCTACTGCCGCCTCTCACAGTTTAGGATGTTAGGCGTTTCTTCCGTAGGTGTTGCAGCATTTTGGCATCATGGCCATGTTGACTCTGCAGGTTGTTAGGCAGAGTAGTTGCTGTTTACCCGCACCTGGTGCAGGTTTGCTTTTCGCCCTTCCTTGGGCATTGTTGTTTTACTCTAGTTGTACTCTCTTTACTTCACTTTACCTGCTTTTACCTTACTTTTCTTTTTAGCACTTGCATTCCTTTTTCCTTGCTCTGAGGTGTTCTACTTTTCTGAATGCCTCAGGTTCAGGACAGTAGCCAGTAGGTGGCTTGCTGTGGTGCTGTTGGAGGTTTCCTTTCTGTTGGCTGTTGAGACTCTCTTGAGTCTTAGTGAGGTAGTTTTACTGTCTTCCTACAGACTTGTGTACTTGCCAGTGGGTTATTGTCGTATGTGACGCCCCTGGTAGTTTTTTTTACCTTTGCACTGGATATGTCTACTTTTACTGCTACCCTGTTTTTGGGGACTTAGTTTACTTGCTCTGGAAAGTTTTATGTTAGGTTGCTAGCTATTTTAAAACTATAAAAGTAAAACCATATTATGTATATAAAGCATGATCAGCATGATTTCTAAAAAGAACTCACTTAGCGTACTTTCTTAATTACGTATAACAAATGATTTTTTTTTCTATATATGTATAAATTAAAACTAGAGTTTTGGTTCAGCGTAAGGGTCCTTCGGGATCACTTATGCGCTCATTTAGGATGTTGTCATAAATGAAGTATTTTCCGCTACGTATAAAAAATCAGGTTTGAAACCGTGGACTCCTTGGTCCACCGAGCCGAGGGATACGGCCAATAAATTAATCAGTTTTTTATAATCAATTAAGTCATGATTTGTAAGGATTTGGAGTGTCGCCTGAACGTCGGCAGTTATCCCCTGCTCGACGTGGCATCACAGCGCGTAGATTTTCTCTTACTCTGATTTAAAATATAGTGAGAAAAATGCGGGTTGTGACAGTTGGTATCAGAGGGAGGTTGCTTGACAATTGGTCGGGCAACCTTCCTTTGTTTGTGTTAGATGTTTAGAGTCATATCATACACACACCGACATGTCATCGGCACGTTTTGGCTGAAGCACGAACACTGCACTACACTCATAAGCATAACATGAAGTATACGGGGCATATTATGTATTTTGCGATACATAATATGTGGTTGTATATGGATCCACCATAGGGGCAACATGCGAGGGTTATGTATTATGGAGTGCATAACCTCACCGCATGGATGCGACTAGCACGTTTTCTTTTTTAGTTGCATGAGAATGTTATGTATTATGGGATGCATAACATTTTCATGTGTACTCCGCCATGGCATGCACTAGGGCCTTTTTAGAATGCATAGCATAACCATGCATAGCATAACATCGCATAAGCACAACGCGCCAAGCTAAAGACGTGCAGGATGACATGTGTACACACATAGTTTTGAGTCAAAAAGAATATAAATTCATGCATTCCCGATCCAGGCACAAGAGTCAGTGATGGTGGTGAACCATCTTAGGCTAAGCATATCATTCCTTTTGTAAATAAATAAAATAAAATTCCAGAGCAAATATAGCAGTAGAAGATCATATTTATGTACATATTGTCTGTACGTGTCTGTTGTTCGTTCTAGTAGTTAAAGTGCGTTCTGATAATTGTGATGTTTGTTTCTTTTAGCATGCCGCCGAAGCGTAGAGTGACGAGGTCGACTCCCCAGTCTGAGGGTGAGTCCTCTGGTGCCCAAAGTGATGCGTTGGTGGAAAGTCTGAGGCAGAGTAACGAGGCCTTATCAAGGCAGGTGGTGGAGTTGCAGGCCCAGATGCAGTCCTTTTTATCCGGAGCGGCGGGTCAGACTCCGGGAGTTCAGGACCCCGCCGTGGGTACAGCTGTTCTAGCCCCTCCTGCCCCTCCTGCTCCTCTCGTGCCTCCAGTGGTGGTGCCCCCCGGGATGGCTTTCATCTCCCAGTTTCAGCGGCTGCGACCTCCTACCTACGATGGTAAGGCGGACTTTATGGTACTGGATGACTGGGTGATCTCCATAGAGGAGATGTTTCACTACTCTGGGGTGACTGAGGACCAGAAGGTGATGTTAGCCGCCTATCAGCTGAAGGGGCTAGCGAAGAGCTGGTGGATGCGAGAGAAGGAAGGCATGGTGGGAGGATGTACTTGGGCATCCTTCAAAGAGATCCTGATGAGGAAGTTTCTACCGTCAGTAGAGCGAGACAGACTGATGAATGACTTTATTCATCTGAAGCAGAGGCAGCTCTCCGTCAGCGATTATGAGATTGAGTTTAGCAAACTCAGTCGCTTTGGTCCTAGCTTGGTGAGCTCCGAGGAGGACAGGGTGAAGCGGTTTCTTGGTGGCCTGAGGAGCGACGTTCAGCAGCTAGCGGTCGCCCACGGAGCGGTGACTTTTGCAGGGGCAGTTGAGGCCGCTTTGAAGGTAGAGGCTATCGAGAACGCGAAGCAGCGTGGACAGCAGGCGAGAAGCGAGAAGAGGAGGTCAGTTGAGGAAAAGGGTCCCCAGGTTCTTGGTGCTGCTTCTGAGAAGAAGAGCAAGGTAGTGTGCAGTTTCTGTGGCCATCCGGGCCACCCAGCTGAGAGGTGCTTCAAGAGGGCAAGGGTCCAGAAGAAGGAGCATGTGCATGCTATCCAGGGTACTCCTAGGAGGGATGTTCCTTGTCCTGTCTGCAAGCGACCCGGTCACGATGCTGCTCAGTGCTGGTCCAAGGATCGTGTTTGCTACCAGTGTGGCCAGAAGGGCCATATTAAGTCGAGGTGCCCTCAGGTTCAGTCCGCTCTTCATGCTGTTCCGCTTCAGGCTTTACCTCCGCCTCAGCCGGTGGACAAGGGTAAAGGGAAGTTGAATGTGGTATCTTCAGCGGAGGCTGAGACGTCGGCGCAGGTCATTTCAGGTAACCCCCCCCCCCCCTCGCTTGACTTTCTCTTTTGTAGCAGTTTTAGTGTTGCTATGGTTTTGTTTATTGCTTGTGCGTTTATTGTTTTGTTTGTGTATAGGGAAATTTAAGGTAAGGAACCGCTGGGCCCGCGTTCTGTTTGACTCAGGTGCTACCCACTCCTTTGTGGCTAGGGCCTTTGTCGAGCGGTGCCAGTGGGTTCTTGATCGTGTTGGTGGTGCCTTTAGCGTCAAGTTCCCCTCGGGTGAATCCGTGGTATCAGATCAGGGCATTCTGGACTGCCCTATTTTGTTGGGGGATTATCTGGCCAAGGCTGATCTGAAAGTGTTGGACTTAGAGGATTTCGATGTCATCCTGGGTATGGACTGGTTGTCCCGATATGATGCAGTGATTCAGTGCAGGGGAAAGCGCTTGGATTTCAGAAAGGACAGCGGTCAGCCCGGGAGTGTTTTCGGTGATTCGCGTCGGGACTCTCCGGCGTTTGCTGCGGTATGTGCTCAGAGGGTTTTTCCTGCTGGTTGTTTTGCTTGTTTAGTCTCAGTGTTGGGGACTGTTAGCAGTGTGCCGCTGTTGGATGAGATTCCGGTTGCGCGAGAGTTTCCTGACGTGTTTCCTAGCGATCTTCCCGGTCTTCCTCCAGACAGGGATGTGGAGTTCGTGATTGATTTGGAGCCTGGTACGCGTCCGATTGCCAAGGCGCCGTATCGGATGGCCCCGCGAGAGCTGGAGGAGCTTCGTACTCAGCTTGATGAGTTATTGGAAAAGGGCTTCATAAGGCAAAGCTCGTCGCCCTGGGGTGCTCCGGTTCTCTTTGTGAAGAAGAAGGATGGTTCGATGCGCCTTTGTATCGACTATAGAGAGTTGAACAAAGTCACCATCAAGAACAGGTATCCACTGCCCAGAATTGACGATTTATTCGATCAGTTGCGTGGCAGTTCAGTATTTTCGAAGATAGACCTCCGTTCGGGTTACCATCAGCTTAGGATCCGAGAGTCGGATGTTCCACGGACGGCTTTCCGATCGAGGCATGGTCATTTCGAGTTCCTGGTCATGTCTTTTGGGCTGACCAATGCGCCTTCAGCATTTATGGACATGATGAACCGGGTGTTCAAGGACTTTCTGGACAAGTTTGTCGTTGTGTTCATTGACGACGTTCTGATTTATTCTCGGAATGCGGCGGAGCATGATCAGCATTTGCGGTTGGTGTTATCCGCCTTGAGGGATCATCAGTTGTATGCCAAGCTGAGCAAATGCGAGTTCTGGTTGCCTCAGGTTTCCTTCCTGGGTCATGTGGTGAACAAAGATGGTATTTCAGTGGACCCGGAGAAGATCTCAGCAGTGATGGATTGGAGTAGGCCGAGCACACCCAAGGAGATCAGGAGCTTCTTGGGGTTGGCCGGCTATTATAGGAGATTCGTCGAGGGCTTTTCTACCTTGGCAGCGCCCTTGACAAAGCTGACGCAGAAGCATGCGGCGTTCGTTTGGAGTGATAAGTGCGAGGAGGCCTTTCTGGAGCTAAAGAGCAGGTTATGTTCTGCCCCTGTGTTGACCTTACCGGCGGAGGGACAGGACTATGACGTTTATGTGGATGCCTCGCACGTTGGACTCGGTGGCGTGTTGATGCAGGAAGGGAAGGTGATCGCTTATGGGTCTCGTCAGTTGAAGGTTCATGAGCGGAACTATCCTACGCACGACCTCGAGTTTGCTGCGGTGATTTTTGCCTTGAAGCTGTGGAGACACTTACTTTATGGGGCCCAGTGCAGGATCTTTACCGATCATAAGAGCCTGAAGTACGTGTTCACTCAGAAGGAGCTGAATTTGCGCCAGCGGCGGTGGCTTGAGTATGTGGCTGATTATGATGTTGAGATTCAGTACCATCCGGGCAAGGCCAATGTGGTGGCCGACGCCTTGAGCCGGAAGACGGGGAAAGTCTTCAATCTCACCGCGGATCGTTTAGTGGAGGAGTTTCTATTGATGGATATCACCGCAGGACGCTGTGAGTTGCAGAGCAATTTGGTAGTGGCAGAGCCGTCATGGATTTCTCTCACCAGATTGCATCAGAAAGAGGATCCGGATTTGTTGCACTTGTACCTCAGGGCTGAGAGGGGAGAGTTGCCAGATTTCTCCATCGACGAGGCGGGTACTTTGAAGTACCGCGGCAGGTTTTGCATCCCCGCAGTTGGAGACATCAGAGTATTGGTTTGCAAAGAGGCTCACGGATCCAGTGTTTCCTACCACCCGGGATCTACGAAGATGTACCATGATCTGAAGCAGATCGCCTGGTGGTATGGGATGAAGGGTGATATAGCTCGTTTTGTCTCGGAGTGTTACACTTGCAGGCGGGTGAAGGCCGACCATGGGAGGCCTGGTGGCAAGCTGGCACCGTTGGAGATCCCGACTTGGAAGTGGGAAAGCATCTCGATGGATTTCATTACAGGCTTACCGAGATCTCCGAGGGGGTTTGATTCTGTTTGGGTGATCGTGGACCGATTGACGAAGTGTGCGCACTTCGTACCTTATAAGATCGATTACTCGATGAAGAAGATTGCTGAGTTGTATTTGGATGAGGTCGTCAGATTGCACGGTGTTCCAGTTAGCATCGTTTCGGATCGAGACTCGCGTTTTACATCTCGCTTCTGGAGGAGTTTGCAAGAGGGTCTGGGGACAGATTTGAGGTATTCTACTGCTTACCACCCGCAGACCAACGGGCAGACCGAGCGTGTGAATCAGATTGTGGAGGATATGATCCGGTGCTATATTCTCGATCATGGAGGTGCTTGGGATGAGCGTTTACGGCTCATGGAATTTGCCTACAACAACAGTTACCAAGAGATTCTACAGATGGCTCCCTTCGAGGCGTTGTATGGGAGGCGCTGCAGAACCCCTTTGTTTTGGGCCGAGGCCGGTGAGAGGCCTTTGTTGGGTCCTGATGCACTCGAAGAAATGGAGGTCTCCGTGACGCTCATTCGGGAGAAGCTTCGTGTGGCTCAGGAGAGATATGAGAAGAACGCCAACCGGCGTAGGTCCGATTTGGAGTTTTCAGTGGATGATTTGGTCTTCTTGAAGGTGTCTCCGATGGTAGGAGTGAAGAGGTTTGGCAGGAATCGGAAGTTGGATCCGAGATTTGTGGGCCCGTTCAGGATTTTGGAGCGTATTGGTGTGGCTGCTTATAGGCTGGATCTGCCAGCTAGCTTCCCGGGGGTTCATAATGTCTTTCATGTGAGCCAGTTGCGGAAGTGCGTGCGGAGCAGTGGGCAAGTCTTGGACGCTGTGCCCCAGTTGGAGCCCAATCTCTCGTATGTCGAGGTGCCGGTCCGCATCTTGGAAGCTCAAGCTCGAGTGTTGCGGACGAAGTCTATTCCTATGGTGAAGGTTCTTTGGAAGAATCAGGATTTGGAGAGCGCGACTTGGGAGCTAGAGTCGGCTATGAGGGAGGCTCACCCTCATTTGTTCCCCTGAGTTGTCGGGTACGTTTCCTTTCTAGTAACTTCTACTTTGTTGCTTTCCTTCTGTTGTAGAGGAAGTGTTCGCAAAGTTTCGGGTCGAAACTTTTTGTTAGGGGGAGTGACTGTAACGCCCCCGAATTTTCGATGATTCATTTTAAATCCTTTTTCGGCGTTACGTTGACGTTTTCCGTCTCGAGCCGTTGTTAGAGTACCTCGTTAGGTGTTCTTAGAGGTTTAGCCTGTTTGCGGGTTTCCCCAGCTAGCCGGTGTCTGTTTTGGAGACCCGGTTGAGCCTTTCAGGGAATTTTCGTGTTTGGCTTCGGGCGAGGGTAGCTCGAGTTTTGTTCGTCGGAAGTCGTTTTTGACTTCGCCGTTGTTCTCGTAGCCCGGGTATTTAGCTACGGTGCGATTTTGGTCGAAATCCGAGGACGTCGCGTTTTCGCGTCGTTTTGGCGGTAGTTAATTTGTGCGAGTCGTCATTTTTCTATGACGGCATGTCTCTTGGCGCATGTGTCGACTCGTGCGAGCCGGTGTGGTTTATTGTTCGGTGTGCGTGTTGTACGTGTGAGGTTATAATATTTGCGCGTGCGTGTCGGCAATTGTGTTAGTGCGTATATACGTATTTTTTTTTTGGTTAATTGAGTTTGTAGGTGTATATTTATACATATAGGAATGTGTGTAATTAGCGTTCGTACGTTAATACGTATATATTATTATTTGGTTAAGTTCGTTGTTAAGAGTTAGTTATTAGGATTTATTAGGGTGTATGAATTATTGCATGAATTTTAATTAGGTTGTAGTAGTCATTTAGGTTATTAGATTTAGCCTTATATATAAAAAAAAAAACTATACTTATAATTATCTTTAATCTAAACCGCTCCCCTCCCCCTAATAAAAAGCTACAGCCGGCCCCCCCTTATTACAAAAAAATAAAACCGCAGCTTCTTCCTCCCGTGCGCACCCCGAGCCGAGCGGCAAACACCCTAGCCGACCCCCCTTCCGCCGCCCGCCGCCGGCAGCCCCGACCTCCCCTTTCCGATCCGAGCCCGGATCCGCGTTCCCCTCGCCGAGAGCTTCGAGCCGAGGTAACCTATTAGCCCTTTCCTCCATGATTTCGTTGAATCTCCATTTGGTTTTTTTTTGATTTTTTTTGGATATTCTTGTTCTCCTTTCATGATTAGTTGCTATCTTAGGTTGCCTTGGTGGTTTTGGTGAATTTTGGGAACTTTCGGAGTTTTTGGGCGTCCGCCATAGCGCCGTTGTGCTGGCGAAATTTTTCGGTGATACGTGCGAGGCAAGTGCTTCTCCTCTTTTCGCCGTTTGGCCTCCCTTTTTGTTCAATTCCTTGATAATTTCTTTTAGTCGTGCATATAGAAATTGTTAATTGAATTTCTCCTAACCCTAACCCCTACTTGGAACGCGCTAGAAAAATTAGGATTTCTACCCTCCCGCTAGTAGCTTCCGATTTAGGACGGCGTCGCGGTAGGTGTGTCGCGTAGATATGGGTTAGCGTCGGGTTGAGTTTATGTTAGGCCTAGGTGTAGGTCTAGGTTTTGGGGATTTTGCCTAGTTTGCCTATTTGAGGCGTTTAGGTGTAATTGTGCACGCACGGCCTATGGTCGTGCGTCTTTTAAATCGTGCGACCCGATGTCGGTGCTCGTACGCTAGGCTTAGGATCGAGTGAGTGTACTCACTCGCAGCGGCGTTGCGTAATCGCAACGACTAATCCCTTAGCGTTGATTTCTCCCCGAGTGTTTTGCTCGTGTATCGAGAGTCCCTTGTCGGCTGTTACCTTTCGAAGGCCGAATCGTGGGTTGTGGTCAGTAGTGGTGGTGGATGGCTCTTTTAGGGGTTGTGTGGCGTGATGTAGCCTTGACCACACTCTTTACCTTGACCCGAGTAGTTTTCTGGGCAAGTGAGTGATGGGTCTTTTGTGCCTTCACGTGTCAACCCTTGAGCAATTTGTTGACTCGGAATTAGTGGTTGGGCGATTTGGAACGCTTTCAACCTGATTCCAAGTTTCTTGTTTTTGCTACTGCCGCCTCTCACAGTTTAGGATGTTAGGCGTTTCTTCCGTAGGTGTTGCAGCATTTTGGCATCATGGCCATGTTGACTCTGCAGGTTGTTAGGCAGAGTAGTTGCTGTTTACCCGCACCTGGTGCAGGTTTGCTTTTCGCCCTTCCTTGGGCATTGTTGTTTTACTCTAGTTGTACTCTCTTTACTTCACTTTACCTGCTTTTACCTTACTTTTCTTTTTAGCACTTGCATTCCTTTTTCCTTGCTCTGAGGTGTTCTACTTTTCTGAATGCCTCAGGTTCAGGACAGTAGCCAGTAGGTGGCTTGCTGTGGTGCTGTTGGAGGTTTCCTTTCTGTTGGCTGTTGAGACTCTCTTGAGTCTTAGTGAGGTAGTTTTACTGTCTTCCTACAGACTTGTGTACTTGCCAGTGGGTTATTGTCGTATGTGACGCCCCTGGTAGTTTTTTTTACCTTTGCACTGGATATGTCTACTTTTACTGCTACCCTGTTTTTGGGGACTTAGTTTACTTGCTCTGGAAAGTTTTATGTTAGGTTGCTAGCTATTTTAAAACTATAAAAGTAAAACCATATTATGTATATAAAGCATGATCAGCATGATTTCTAAAAAGAACTCACTTAGCGTACTTTCTTAATTACGTATAACAAATGATTTTTTTTTCTATATATGTATAAATTAAAACTAGAGTTTTGGTTCAGCGTAAGGGTCCTTCGGGATCACTTATGCGCTCATTTAGGATGTTGTCATAAATGAAGTATTTTCCGCTACGTATAAAAAATCAGGTTTTAAACCGTGGACTCCTTGGTCCACCGAGCCGAGGGATACGGCCAATAAATTAATCAGTTTTTTATAATCAATTAAGTCATGATTTGTAAGGATTTGGAGTGTCGCCTGAACGTCGGCAGTTATCCCCTGCTCGACGTGGCATCACAGCGCGTAGATTTTCTCTTACTCTGATTTAAAATATAGTGAGAAAAATGCGGGTTGTGACACTCATGTCAGACCGCCAACCCCCTCAAAACATTCCTCGTACCAGTGAAGATGCTCTCTGGGAATCCCTCGTGCTGACACGGCAGGAAACTACCCAGCAGATCGCAGCGATTAATGACACCCTAGCCGCTATAATTCAGCGACTAGACTCGCAACCTGCAACAACGCCGGTTACTACAATCAACCCGACAGTGGAGAATTCGCATTCTTACCCGCCAACTTTTCGGCCAGTTGATCCTCATACCTATCCGGCAAGTTACCCACCAAGGCAGGTTGTAGTCCCTTTGCAGTCCCCAGTTACTAGAAAAAGGGAATGTTTCTACAAACTTAGTCCTCAAACCATCGCTTATTCTGCCAATCACCCGAGAAAACTGCCCAAGTTTTCCACTAAGAGGAAAAGAGGCTCAGAAGCTTTATTATATATCAAGCAACGTGAGAACGAGACTTTGGCCCACTTTGTTGAACGTTTCCAAGGAGAGATCTCGAAAGTTGAGAACGTTGATCCAGAATTCTACAAAGTCGCGTTGATGGTTGGTTTACAAGAAGGACCACTCAGGCTTGTAACAAAGGGAGATTCCTCTTCTTCGAACGGACAACCTCCAAAGTCTCCTCGGAAGGATTTTCAACCGCGAGCAAGGAAGGGAAGAATTGGCCAACGTCATCGACATCTATTTCCAAGCATAGAATCCGGGATTGACAGCACAGAGGGCGGAGCAACTCAGGTCATGAAGGGCAAACCAAGCGATGAGGGATCTTCTCAGCCTGCTGATCAAAAGGTCAAAGACTTTGACCAATACTGCCAATATCATAAAAGAAAGGGTCATTCGACAGAAGATTGCAGAACTCTTCAACAACTAGTAGAGAAAATGTTGAAACAGGGTAAATACCAACATTTTCTCTAGGAGAATGACCATTCTGATCTGTCCACTTCAAAAAGCAAATTAGTGAGCAATCCTCTTGGCTCAAAAGGGGCAAACCAAATCAACAACATGAACTTCGTTCTTGGCACCGAAAGCATCAACGACTATGTAAATACCCTCGGAGACCTATTTTGAGCTGGAGAAGGACATCGCAAAGTCCCCACAACTCCTCACAACCATGATCAGTTGATTTTACTTTTCATTCTTCAAACATTTTCTCTCTAAAAACACTTCTAAGTATTTTTTCATTCATTTCAATAAATTTTACGTCAGAGATCTCATACTGACATTTTTCCATTTTTAGAGTGTCTCCTCCTCCATTTTCTCTTTGCCAAAGGGATCGCTGAACCACTGAGATATCGCTGAGTCTTGTTGTTCCCTCCATAGATTGTTCTCGGGCGTAAGACCACGATGACAACAAATAGTGGGGAGTGTTCGCGTATGTGCAGTGGATGTCGTCCAATCTATGCAGGTGGACTTCAGGGCTTCGGATCCTAGCCGGAATCTAACACACAGTGTGTATCAAGGGAGGTCCCAGTGTGTTAGCTCTGCTGTGCTTCGCTAGAAATACATTACAGTTACGATGATCTTTCCTTGACAAGCAATGGAGATCAAGTGTAGCATTATCTCTTCGATCATCTCATGATTGTAATAGTCGAATACTCTATGGTACTCTCAATCCATGCTTTTGCGGGGCCCACAACGTTACTGATCTTTCCAAAGACAAGCAATGTTATAGACCACTTGGCGCACCTAGTCTAACTGATCAGCGATGTTTGTAACCCGAGGCATGAGAGCAGTGTATCTATCGTTCCTTCTCAGGATTTGTGCATTTTTCTCTTTTGTACCCTTCTAAGGGAATGCGGCTAGTCCGCTCTAGGTAGGACTACACTATTGATGACCTTTCTTGGGCAGGCGATGCTTTAGCCCCCGGGGAACACCTAGGGCGCATTATAACATCCCAAAATTTGGAAGAGGAACCGATGGCGTTATTTTTTGGCCAAAGTGGGTTCTGGGTAGGCTGACACGGCCTGTGACACGGGCATGTCACAGGGCGTGTCGTGCTCGGGTTCGATGTTTTTCTGTCGACGATCGGTGAGTGAGAACACGGGCTTTGACACGGGCGTGTCAGGTGCGACACGGGCGTGTCACCTGAGACACGAGCGTGTCTCAGGGCGTGTCGAGCACTCAACGATTTTGTGGCATTGAGGGGGGCACGGGCCGTGACACGGGACTTGACACGGGCGTGTCAGCCGTGACACGGGCGTGTTCGAAGACGTGTCAAGGGACGTGTCCTTCTCGGGTAGTTTGGAGGAGTTTGGTACACGGGCTTGATACGGCTAGTGACACGGCCGTGTCGGGTCTGACACGGGCGTGTCAGAGGCTGTGTTCTGGTTGGGAATTTTGGGATGACGGCGAATGGTTGACATGGCCCTGCACACGGCTGTGTTGCAACCCGTGTTCGGCCCAGATTTTTTTATTTTGGGTTCCGATCGTGGCCGTTCATTTGTTTCTTGGGAGGATCCAACGGTGGGGAGCCTCCCTGGGAGGTTTAAGGCCAGGAATAGGGTAGAAACCCTTTCATTTTGCTTTGGGTTCTCTCTCTCTAAGTTCTAGAGAGAAGGGAGAGCAAGGAGGCCAAGTTCCGGCCGCCGGCAAAGCTTCGGAGGTCCGTTTCGCGAGCGGAGTTCAGATCTGTGAAGGTGGGAGCGTTGCGGTGGTGTTCAACCGAGCAAATCTTCCCCATGGCTAGGAAGAGGGGACGGAAGGTAACGACACTTCTCCTCTCGGTTTTAAGGATTTAGGATGCATGAATAGCATCCCCTTCCTTTCGCGTTTTAAGCACCGGATCTCTCAAATGAGAGGGATTCGTGTAGCCTAGGTTCAAGAGGAACCTCCGGGTTGAGTATGTTCATCCCGGCATGCTTGCATTAGAGATCCGCTCCGTTGGCGGATTAGGCATTGTGGGTGAAGTCGTGGTCGCGACCGTTAGTCCGACCCGGTGATGTTGCATAGCGAGCTTTGAGGATTCGGTAGAAATCCGTTGCGGCAAGACGTCGTTGTGTGTATGTGTTTTCCCCCTTTTATTTGAGTGAGTACTCGTAGTCGGAACCGGACAAGGTTAGCTCTGCTTTGTGCGATAGATGGTTTCCTTGGAGCACGGGAAAGATACGGTGTGAATGGTGATTGGGGTGGGGAAACCTTTGTGTGTGCTGGGCAAAGGCGCGACAATGTCTCCGTGGTCGGCTGGCTATCCCGTGACGCGCAAGTCATGTGGGGAAAGTGTCCCGGCGAGACTAGCCCCTTGTGTGAGACTGATGAGAATGTCGAGCGGAGGGCAAGCCCGGGCAATGTAGCCATGAGCGGGTGGGGTCCAGCAAGGCTTCTTAGAATCGGTCAGTGTGAGACGGAACCCTGACGTGCGAAGTCAGAATGTGCGGGCAAGCCCGGGGTTTATGACCCTTGTGCGGGTGGGGCCTTTGCAAGGTTCCGTGTGACGGCGTGTGTGCCGTTAGGGACATGGTGGTTCCCTTTTGTTTGCGGCTTTAAGCTAATGGGGAAACGGAAGTACCCAGTGTTTGATGTTGTGCTAGATGCATACGAGCTAGGGTGTCTTGGGTGAAACCCGGGTTGCATTCATGTTGCATAGTAGGCCCCTTTCACCTTGTACAAAACATAGAAAACATGTATACTGTATGAGACATCCAAGCCTGTTTTACCGCTTTAATATACATGCTCTTTTGGTATACGAAGTGCTAACTTGCAGGTGGAGTGGTACCCCGGGGTCCGTTAGGGACGGCCGAGAGGAGATGTGTTTGTTACACAATAGAGGTCAGCCTTTGCTGACCCACGTTACTTCAAATCCTTATAGGGCAAGGATCGCATGCAGGAGCTAGCGCGCCGGGCGAAAAGCCCTAAGCCTCATGAAGTGTTGTTGTGCTTAGATCTTCCTTTTGTGCTTGCTACTCTTGTTATGTTTATGTCCGGCTTGCATGCCGAGGTAGCCTAGGAGTGCTTGACACATTTTTATTTGGACTATTATTGTGTAAGGCCTTAAGGCCATCTGATACTCTACTGCTAGTGGATAACTTTTGTCTGTTAGCGTTCTGTTTTCGCTGTGTTTGTCTGGAGTTTTGAGAATGGGTAGTTTTCATATCATCTTTTAATACTAAAGCTGTGACGTCCGTATGTTGTGGAGCCCCGGCCGGACCCATATTATATGGTCATTACAGGGGAGGTGTTACACGCATCCAGCCTTTTTTGGTCATCTTCGGGTGTAGACCTTCTTTGTAAACTGCCTTCTTACAGGTTAACAGGTTAAATCCGACCTATCCAAAGGATTTGCAACATCTTTTTTACTTATGCTCATCTTGTATACTCGGCTTGTATAAAGCTCTATCAGATGATGGTTAACAATGTCTTTACTGATATTATTGGATGTTTCTGGCACTAATTGATAGTCAGAGAAACTGGTTCTCTTTATTGGCAAACTATTCAGCTGAAGTCTAGTCAGTGCTTTTATCTCACTGATTAGGATTTCATATTGGGATATCATATCTGACCACACAAGAAGATTGTTGTTGTGGCTTGATCTCTACTTAATTTTTCTTACTCAGTCAATAACAGGTTTTGATGGATATTCCTTCTGCACATATATATCTTATCGCATTAACTTTTAGCAGAAGATTTATCAACAAACTCCTCAGGTACTTGCAGGTTAATTTTTCTTTCATATCTGTTGTTTACTCTTTTTTTGCAGAGATTAGTAGACATTTGCAAGTTCCCTTCAGGTACTTGCAACTTACTTTTCTTTTATATCTGTTGTTTACTCTTTTCTTGCAGAGATTAACAGATATTTGCAAGTCCCCTTCAGGTACTTGCAACTTAGTTTTCTTTCATATCGGCTGCTTACCCGTTTCTTGTAGAGATTAGCAGATATTTGCAAGTTCCCTTCAAGTACTTGCAGCTTAGTTTTCTTTCATATCTGCTGCTCAATCTTCTTTTTGTAGAGGTTAGCAGATATTTACAAGTCCCCTTCAGATACCTACAACTTAGTTTTCTTTCATATCTCCTGCTTACTCTTTTCTTGCAGAGATTAGCAGATATTTGCAAGTTTCCTTCAGGTACTTGCAGCTTAGTTTTCCATCATATCTGTTGCTTACTCTTTTCATGCAGAGATTAGCAGATATTTACAAGTTCCCTTCAGGGACTTGCAACTTAGTTTTCTTTCGTATCTACTGATTACCCTCCCTTTTGCAGAGGTTAGCAGGTACTTGCAAGTTTTCTTCGGGTACTTGCAAGTTATTATTCTTCAATGTCATCCTCTCACCTTAGTTTTGTAGAGCTCAATGGAAGACATTTACGTCTTCTTCGTTTTGCAAAAGCAACTCAGGTGCACACAAGATGTGCATTTTTCGCCTGCATTAACTTTTTCTTTGCAGGAAAAAGATAGGCATTGACCAACCTTTTCTGAGGAGAGACATCAGGTTCTATTTCTCCCTGCCTCTTGTTCTTCCGAGGGGAGGATCATGATTTTCGTGGGTCTCCTACTTTTTCGAAGTTCCCTTCAGGACTTAAAAAAGTGCGGGAATTATGTTAACTCATCGGCGATTCCTCCCAAGGTAGCCAGCTTGCAAGTCGCGGCCTGCTCCAAGTTCCCCCTGGAGGTCGCGGCCTATCTCAGCCCCTTCTCTGGGTCAGGCGGATAGACTTCTCTATCTGCTCAGATCGCGCGACTAGGGCGATCTCCCCAGTCTAACCGCTTAGGTCGCGCATCAGCCGTTCATTCTATAGGGTTTGCGGACTGCTTCCACAGTCCTCCCCTGCAGGCCGCACAGTTAGATCGACTAACCACGCAATGGTTCTCTCAATTCTAACAGGTGTGGACTTCCCAACTAGGTGGCGGACTCTCATTACTATCCGCCCAGACCGCTCGGTAACCGCATGCTCAGCAGGAGGCGCGGTCTGCTCTTCAGCCCGCTCCTGCACGTCGGCCGGCTAGCAAGGATACGTTATCGCCAGAAGACCACCCTTTCTACAGGTGCGGACAGCTCTATGTTACGTCCCAGTATGCCATAAAGTAGGAAACCTGCCTCCAGGTCGCCCAACAGTACGCGATAAGATTCAGGTCGCCCAGCAGCCAAGAAGTATGCGATCTACTCCACCTGTCCGCCAGCAGTTCGCAGACTCGGTCTCAGTCCGCCTGAGGAAGGACTTCGCAACAAGACTGTCAATCTGCATAGCATCCAACGACCTGCTCCTTCAGTCCTCCAAGTCGCCCAGTCGGCAACCAACCCTTCAGTCCGCCAGCAGGTGGCGGACTCAGTCTCAGTCCGCCTGAGGAAGGACTTGGCAGCAAGACCGACAACTCTTCACCAGACCGCACAACACAGCGGGGATTCAACTCCAGCCCGCCAGAAGGTGGCGAGCTCACTTCTCCAGCAGGGGCGATCTTCTCCTTCTACCAGCTAGAAGGTAGTGAACTTGCTCCATTCAGCAGTAGAGGCGGACTCATCCTGTCCGCCGCGAGCTAGGCGGACTCATTATGCAGTCCGCCAGAAGCACTTCAGCTTCCCAGCGCCGGCTTCTTCTCAGCAGTTGGCGACATGCCTCTTCATTCTGCAGTGAGTCGCGGACTCAATCGTAACTCATCGCCCTACCGGGGGTAACGTTACCAGGACCGTCTCCAGCCCGAGCCTATAAATAGGCCCCCATACCTCTCATTGGGGACACGGACAGTCGAGGGACAACCAGCGCAGCAAACCTTGCGGCCACAGTCTTTATGTCCGCCAGTGCTGCTCGGGGACTGATCACCTGTCCGCACGGTTAAGCCCTTTCGGCCTTGCTCCCGGCCTTGTCTCTAGCAACCTTAGCGATCTTCTCCGCCTGATCGCGTAGTCCGTTGGCTTAGAGTAGCGAGCTGCGGGATCAGCTGTCCGCGCGGTCTACCGATCTCTTTGGTCAAACCGCGTGGCCTCTGGCATCTTCTTATCTCTAGCCGTCAGCTTCTCCTTGTACCCTTTGTTTGCTTTTTCATGTAAAGGGACTCAAGCTGTAATACTGATTCATAATCAAAGGAAAGCCCGTTGCAGGAGTGACATTTAATCCACGGCAGGCGAACTCTGTTTTTGCCGCTGCCAGCGGCCCCCTCTCTCTCTCTTTCACCCTCTCGGTCTCAACCATCAAAGCTAATCGTCAAAGTAACCGTCTGCTCGACAGTTCCTCATCAACCTTCCCTGCTATCCCCCGCATCCTCATCAACCTCTCATGTATCCCCGCAATCTCTCCACCTCACTCGCAAGACCGAACACTCGTTATCTGCTGGTGCGCCCATTTCCCGCATCAACGGGTTCGATGATCTCCTTCATTCGAAGAACTCATTCATCATTCGAAGAACTCATTCATCATTCGAAGATCTCCTTCGACATTCGAAGATCTCCTTCGACATTCGAAGATCTCCTTCGACATTCGAAGCTCCCCTCAAAGACGCTACGAAGACCTCCCTTGGCTTCCAAGTCTCGAGTCCAGAGCTCTGTTGTTGCGTTCATCTTTCCAAACTGTTCACGACCTTTCTCCGCTCCAAGCAACTCCAGAATCCTAAAATTTCATTGTAACAAGGAACAACTATTTGTGACACACTGAAAATTAATGGAATTGGTCGGCACTGATCTGATCACGTGATTTTTCCCTTTCCGGGCTTTTTCACGTTAAACGCTTTGTTGTCAGTTGTTTCTAGCTAGGATTATTGCGCGCTCGGCTCACTCTCGGGCTAAGACAATTCTCTTCGACCAGTCCGTTAGAGCGTCGAGCGACCCGCAATGCTTCTGATTTGCATATAGCAATAATTTATCTATATCCAAACATAATCTACGTATAACAGCACCCACATAATATCTCTAATTTCAAATTAGCACTACAATCATTTTTTTAAAATTCATTTGTAAAATTAAACTTAGGCTTTGTTTGTTTAGAAGGTGGCAGGAGCATTGGGACCGGAGGGGGAGGTGGAGATCGAAACGAAGTGGCGGAAGAGCTTTTCCTCCTTACTGTAGGTGCAAACGGAGAAAATGGAAACGCCGCCCCCATTTGGTTAGCCGCTGTCCGGCACCGTTTGCTCCAAACAGCCGGCCAAAACGCCCAAACAGACGAAGCCTTAATTAGCAGATGCACGGCACACAAATCTCTCATGCATAATATCTAAATGCTGACGGCAATACATGCCATTGTAAGTGCTCCGTATGATCATCATGCAATTACATACCTCACAATTGAGAGAACTCAAATTTGAGGATAAGATTTCGATTAGAATCGAAGAGTATCCCTGAAAAGGATTCCAAGATCCAACGCCGCGCTATTTCTAATACTCTACTCATGGAAAAAAAATAGGTACGTCCTACGCCAGAGCTGTCCCAAACAGAACCTAAATCATACTTTTTTAATATATAAATAAATATTTTAAAAAAATAGGTACGTCCTACTTATATTTTATATATATATTTGGAAAAAATTCATTTGAAAAATCATGGTACTTAAAATGCATGTAATGCTTGATTTTCCAACCGTGATCATAATGAATGGTTTTTCGAACGTGATCGTAATGCATGATTTTTCGATCAATTTTTCTAGAGAAATATTCAAAATATAATAAAATGGTACTTTAAATGCTTGTAAAAATACAAAAATTAATATTTTATATTTTTTTTTGTAAAAAAACATTTAGTTAGATATAAAAAAATATGATCTAGTATATATAACGCACATAGAGGTGTGTTGGACGCAACTGAAAAATTCTCTCCGGGAACAATTTCACGGAGATATGTAGACATTGAGCGTACCTCAAGGGCTGAAGTATATTACAAATCATAGAGAGCGGGATAACGGAGGCGAAACTAGGAAAGTGCGAGCGGAGGAGGTCCATAGTTCTATACCTATTTACCTTATCAGCAAAGAGCGCGAAAATAAACGGCCTTTGAGCTCTTCTGTAAGACAAATTCCAACATAGATGATGAGAAAACTAACTGGATTGAAGAAAGTTAACAACCAAAGACTTGACCCTTCTTTGCATCAATAAAGATCACTCACCGCCAAAACTTACATGAGCAGCAGCCACGGCTTTCTGGAAGGCAAGCAAAAGCTTCATTAAAGAAACCCTAGGCATTCATTCGCTGAGCCAGCACTTAAAAAGGAAAATGAAACGCAGAATCACTCTTTACAAAGGGTTCAATCTACCGGAAGGATTACAGCTTGCTCCAGCCGCCATCAGACTATCGAATTCCCGCAATCACGTGATATTCGCGCACGGAAAATGATGCTCCGACCGCTTCAATGCTCGTCAAGGGCGATACAATCCATACCCGTTCAGTCCGCTCCCCATATTGGCGTAGCCCGAGTGTTGCTGGTACGGGTACCCGCCGTCTCCGTCCGCATTGAGATCAGCATGGCTGAAAGGCCACTGGGTCTGAATCAAACCGTCCATCTGGCAATTGGCATAAGCTGCCGCCGAAAGATTGGCATCGGTGAAACTCCTCCGATGCACTCTGCCAGAAGAGCTGTCGTATAAGCTCAGATAGCTGTCATCATAATACCGATCCGAATGGTCGAATCTTCCGACGCTATTGTTCAGCAAGATGAGTTCGGTGGAAGTTGGCTCTCCGGGGAACGAATATTGGCGGCTGAATAAGTGGCGAGGTTGATGGTGAGGATGGTAGTACTGACTGCTGACACTCGCCGTCCTTCCCATTATGCTCTGTTCCTCGTCGAGTAAATCATTGATGATGTCTAGGTGAGGGAACTCATCCGCTACGCTAACATATGACTGCGATGAGGAAGTGCCAGAAAGTGATTCCCGTTGATGCTGCTCGATACCGATCACGAGAGTCGAGGCCGCGGATATCGAGCCACAAGTGGCTCCGTGATGTGAGTTATGATTTCGATGTTGCTGCTGGATGTGCAGCGCCTCAGGTTTAACGGACCCGAAGGTGAAACCCGGGCCGGAGGCCATCTGCTGCTCTTTCCTTGATGGAGGTGGGAACATCGCTGTAGAAGATTGGCCTGAAGTAGGAGTAAGACCAACCTGGGCCGAACCCACAGTAGCGGCAGTTCTCCCAATGATAGCATTGCGATATGACTGAGGAATGTAGCTTGGAGCGGAAATAGATGGATCGGTGGCCAGCCGACCGGTGGCGCTTGCAGAACGCAAGAGGAGAGGTGACACCTGCACAGTAGAAATTACGGGTTGGATTGGTCTGGATGCGACTGGAATGAGAGGTGCACTGGAAGGTCTAGACATGGCGGTCGAAGCTTGAGCTGCGGCGTTCTTTGCTGCAGGAGTGGTAGAAGATTTTTGAGCGTCGTATCTCGAGGCAGAAGTATACATAGATTTCGCTGATAAAGCAGCAGATCTCTTCGGCGCCACAAGAATACTTGATGGCGGCTCTCTGACTGGAGAAGGTAAAGATATTGATGCTGTTGGTGCGTTGGTGCCAACAGTGCTGTTTTGTGCTGGCTGCTTTGCCTGTTGGAGAACTGGCTGCTGCGCCTTTCTCAGGGGATCAGGGAATGAATCTAATGTCCGGGTATTCGACTGTCTTTCTGTATCATTTCGATCTTTTGCTGTTTTCTTTGGTAGGGCGGCTGCCGCATCTTGCTGTCATAGCGGACAAGTAAAATATGCTTTAGAAGATCTAAATTACACCTATAAAAAAGAATATTCTGGAAAACTTGCAACTGAGGCATCAAAATATTGTGGATTTGAGAGATCGTCAATATGCTAACAGATTAAAATGGTGAATCAAAGAAACAGAAGCATGGTTGAGATGGGGAAATCTTTGCACAAAACTAGAAAGCAGATTAGTGGCTTAAAAATCGTATTTCTCATGATACTATATCAGCGGGATCATAATTTAAATGACATCATAAACTCAGTAAGGGAGGTCTGATGGGGGGGGTGAGTATAGTCGTTCAAGTGAGACCTGAGCTCCTTGTGGACAACTGGGAGTAAATGAGTGTAGAAATTAAAAAAATCTGATAAAATGGATGAAAATCTGATAGGATGTTAAAAAACAATTGACTTCAAAGATGTGAGATGCTTTAGTTATTCAGTTAACAAACACATTTGATCGTGCCAAATTTAGAGTACTTCTAGAAGGGTATATCTAATCTGCAATAGTTATTGTATTAATTCTCTCAGTATGTGTGGCCTTCACCGATATATGCGTACGTATATTGTTACCGCTTGTACCCCCATCTTGCAATGCTTGGTAGGGGACACCGGTGGTCGTGGCAATGACCGTCGTGGTAACAAGCAGTCTAGTCCATGCTCTTATCTCGCTGCTTGTGCTACTGAGTTTCATTAGAATCCTGCTCCACCCTCTAGCAACACCACTCGGCGGGGTTTCCTATTCTTTGATGAGTTTGATGTTCTTAGACATATCTTACGCTCTCAGAGTGATAGCTTTACAACTGCATTTATCACTACTTTGTCATTTTAGGTACATCAGCCTTCGCTATAGAATTTGATCTTAGAACCTTTTACAATCTTCTCTATCAAGCCTTGACAAAGTCATTGTTTCCAATGGTTCCTTATGTCCAATTGTAGGCAAAGGGATAGTTTGATGCTCCTCTTCTATCTCCTTTTTCATGGTCGTGGCAATGACCGTCGTGGTAACAAGCAGTCTAGTCCATGCTCTTATCTCGCTGCTTGTGCTACTGAGTTTCATTAGAATCCTGCTCCACCCTCTAGCAACACCACTCGGCGGGGTTTCCTATTCTTTGATGAGTTTGATGTTCTTAGACATATCTTACGCTCTCAGAGTGATAGCTTTACAACTGCATTTATCACTACTTTGTCATTTTAGGTACATCAGCCTTCGCTATAGAATTTGATCTTAGAACCTTTTACAATCTTCTCTATCAAGCCTTGACAAAGTCATTGTTTCCAATGGTTCCTTATGTCCAATTGTAGGCAAAGGGATAGTTTGATGCTCCTCTTCTATCTCCTTTTTCATTGTCTTACATGTTGCCTTTTTCTCCTAATCTATTTTCTATTAGCCATTTAACAAAATATTTAAACTGCTCTATAACTTTTTTCCCTAAGATGTAAGTTTTTCAAGATTTGGTTACGAAGCAATGCATTGACAGTGATAAGAACAAGGAGAGATAAGGGGGTTGTACTTCTTGGACCATGCACAACTCCACATGCCATCTCCACTCAGAGTATTCGTACTTTTGTTGATGTTCAACAGTGACATCAGAGACTTGGACATCCATTCATACCTTATCTACAAAAAATTTCCTTCTTTCAGTGCTTTGCTTAAATTTTTAAAAAGTTAAACATGTGAATTTTCTAAGCATGTCATCATAGTTCAACTCTTCTCTACCTAGTACACTTTCTTTTTATGTCATTCGGATATATAGGGCCATTCCCCTCTTTCATCTTTATTTGAATTTCATTAGCTTATCACTATTATTGATTGTTTTGCCAACAGTAATTAGGTTGACTAGTTAAATAAGAAAAGAAAAGCGTTTGAAAGCATTAAAAACCTCCACAACATGGTAGTGACACAATTTGAGTGAGTTATTAAAATCTTCCGGAGTGATAAAAGGGATGAGTAAGATGAAAACGGGTGTGACGCCGACAAACATAAAAAAGGTAATATGAAATGCATTTATGTATTTTAAAGTTCAAGATGGGACATATGCAAAGAATGATAAAGCGTGACTAAAAAATCTCTAATGATGAAATAAGACGGTGACAGTGCACATTAAAATTTCAAAGAATCGGAATCACTTGTATTTTATTTATGTTCGCCGTTTTTATAAATATTGTTATGCATAGAGAGATATACGTATGTAGCAAAATTGGTTTAAATGTATATCGATGTGTATATATAAATGTATGTAAGTGTGGGCCCGACTTGTTATATCATTTGAGCATATGGAATAATAGAAGGGGGGCCAGTGGTTTAGCTGAATCCGGTGACTCACGTGGGCTGCATGCATGCCACGGGTCACGGCCTATTGAAGCAGGCTGGGTCGCGGCCTATTGAAGGATTCGAGCCCTCTTCCTTTTCTCACTACTGAGCCCTCTCCGTCTCTTCTCACTGTCGTACGCTGCAGACGTTGATCGACGCTCAAAAACTGTCTCTCTTCGAGGGATTTTCTCCAAATATCACAGTAATCCCCCCTCAATTTATCTTAGTTTCTACGTGGAATTGTGGCTTGGATTTCTTAAGGCCAAAAACCCTAGATGGAGTAAAAACTTATATTTATAGATTTTTCTTCTTCCTTTTCACTCTATATGATGATTAGAGGTTTCTAAAGTGATACCTCATGCCAAAGCTTATTTCATTTCTTAATTTTGTCCAAAGGCAGTAAACCCTGACTTTAGAATCATGATATTCCCTCATTTTTTTAATGTTGATGATGGCTGATGACTGATATGAGCCGATTCAGGCTCTGTTTGGCTCAGCTGCAGCGATGGGAGAATCAGTGGTGGGAAGCAGTGGTGAGAAAATCTGCTTTTTTGCAGAATGGTGAGAGAATCTGTGAAACTGTTTGGAAGTACAGATTTCTCATTGCTGTTCAGAAATAGAAAACTGTTTCAACTGTTTGGAAGAAACAGTGGTGGGAAAAGCTCTTTAAATTTTTTTTTCATAAAGTTGATAATCTTTCTGAATGAACACATGCAAGATAATTTCTCCTACACAAACAATGCCATGAATCCAGTATTTCACAAAAAAATCATTCAAAAATGCCATAGATCTACAAGAAAATGCGTCCGACTGCTCAAGCCTAGGAAGGATGATCTATAGAAAAGTAAATAGCAGGAGGATCTTCCGAAAATGAACAAAAATGGGAAGGGGAAGGAAATACCAGGGCGAAGGAGAAGTTATATGCTGGGTAGAACCGTCGACGAGCACCGTACAGGCGGAGCGGGAGGAGGAAGATCGTGAATAGCCGTCGTAGAGCAGTCCGAGGGTAGCGGAGAAGGCCGCCGGGGAGAATGTCGCGAGCGGGTCTTCTGAAATCGCCGAAACCCTATCAGGCGGTGCGGGAGGAGTAAAATCGCGGAAACCCTATCGGGAAATCGATTAGAAATCGCGCGTGGGGAGGCACGACCGGAATAGAGCTATTAATCGTGCATAAATTGAAAATCTATTTAACCACTGCTCCTTTGAAATACCTGTTTGGCGCGACTTTTCAGAAATCTCCAGCAAGAAGCACCTAAAACGTGGAGCCAAACAGGCCCTCAGTTGTTTCATGCAAAAAAAAACGCGCTGTTTCGCAAGGGCAGCCAGCTTAAGGGTTGTATAGGGCTGATTTTGACTATAAATGCATATGTAAACATATATATGGGCACTTGGGGTATGTAGGAAGCAAGATACATCAATTTCTTGGGGGCAATGTTCATCATTTAGGGTTGATAATAAGCTGAAAAAAAATCTTTCATTATTTAGGGCTTTTCATGACACTGCTGAAAAAGCAATGCCAAATAGAAATATGAAATTGAGGGCAATATGATTTTTGTGTGGTTCTTAGTTAAAATGTGAGGGCAGCACTTGTAACACGAAAGGAAGTTTTAATTGGCTTGTATGCAATCATTTGGCCATGTTGGCCTTATGTCTCGAACTATTCACATTATTATGTGGGAGTGATGGTTATCAGGATCGCAATCCGGTTCGTAGGATCTTACGATCCTACGATCCAGATTTTGTAAATCGATCTGAATCTTACCTAGGATCTAAATCGGCACATCTACGGTTGGGATTGCGATCCTGACCCGATTCTACTGGTCCAGCCAAAGGTAACAAGAAACATGTCCAACCTTATCCTTGTGGTGTGTGACTTTCCTAGAAATATTTCCAGAAGAGATACCAAAAGTACTGCAGGTATGAGGAATCAAATTTACAATCAATCTTGTTGATGGAGTCGCACCAGTAGCAAAGATGTCATATTGTATGGCTCCTACAGAACTGGCGAAATTGAAAAAGCAACCGCAAGAATTAGTAGATAAAAATCTTATCCGGACAAGTACATCACCGTGGGGAGCACCGCATTGTTTGTCAAGAAAAAAGATGATTTGATACGTTTAGGTGTGAACTATCAAGAGTTAAATAAGCTCACAATAAGAAATAAATACCCGCTACCTCGGAAATGTGGGACCCATTCATGATCACAAAAAGGAATTGGAGAAGTAGCTTATCGATTGACATTGTCAGATGATCTTCAAAATATTCACGATTTGTTCCACATTTCTTCACTAAGGAAATATATTGTTGATCCAGAGAAAATAGTTAGTATCGACAGATCCAAATTAAACCTGATCTTTTGAGCCCAACTGAGCCATACAAAATTGTGGACTGGCAAAGCAACAAACAACGAAATTGAGATCTACGATTGTTAAAATCTAGTAGAAAGACCGAAATATAAGAAGTAACCTGGGAAAAAGAAGTAATACGAGAACAATTTTCCTATTTATTTGAAATGAATACTAACTAATTTTCGTGGACGAAAATTCTAGGAGGGGTGAATTGTGATGTTAACAAACATAAATAGGCAATATGAAATGTATTAATGTATTTTAAAGTTTAAGATGGGACATGCAAAGAATGATAAAGCGTGACAAATATTCCAAATGATGAAATAAGGCGGTGACAGCGCACATTGAAATTTTGACGAATCAAAATCGTTTATTTTTTATCTATGTTCGTCGTTTTTATAAATATTGTTACGCATAAAGCTATATACGTCTGTAACAAAATTGGTTTAAATGTATATCGATAAGTTATATAAATGTATCTAAGTGTGGGTCCGGATGTGTTATAACAATGAATATATGGAAAAAATAAGAGGGAGCGAAAGTTAAGCTGAATCAGGAGATTCATGTGGGCTGCATGCATGCCATGAGCCACGTCATATTGAAGCCGACTGGGACAGGCTAAGAGGTAGCCACTTATATCGTGTATGAGGAACCAAACCCTCTTTTCTCATTGCCAAGACCTCTACGTCTCTTCTTGTTGTCGCATACTGCATGATGAATGTAATATTGCGGTTGCACGATCAAAATCATATCCAATAAGGCAAGTGTACATATCATTTTATAGTATAGGGCGTAAAATCAGGTGTCGTATTTTTTCAGGACTGTTGGGTACTTCTACTCACAAAGAAGAGCTATTATTTTACAATATAATGCATGAGACCATGGTTTCTCAGTCCAGATTGGCTGACTTTTTGTCTTAATTGAACTCTGTTGATGGTACACCCTATAGAACTTGCTTGTTTAGGTTATCTTTGCTTAAAGGATTTTGACGGAATTCAAATGCAGCAATAATTAAGATGGATATAAGAGGACTAACCTGAAAAAATTATAGGGGCAACAGAGGAGATCAACAAAAAAGGAGATTTCAGAAATTGATCATCTGGTAATAGATTAAGCTGAAACTAACATGAAAAATTATAGCTTCTTCAAGTGGCAATAGATCATTATTATTCAAGACAACTAAAACGTTAATAATTAATGCTTCCAACAAAATATCAATATATCACAGAAAGGATGACAATTAGATGAAAGATAGCATCTTAAAGAAAACATCTCTCACAATAGATTCATTGTATGTTAAAATGCACATAATATGCTTGCAAGTAGGAGTGAGAGAACAGGGCTAGGAGGCAAAAAAAAGTAAGAAGAAGGTCCTTTTAGGGACTGGATCTCCTGAAGGTGGGATGCTCAGCACCTTGGTCTTCTCGGCTAGGAGGGTGGGCTGCTCAGCACCTTGGTTTTCTGTGTAGTGAGCATTGCTCACGTGCTCGGTATAACTTGAAAAAGAAACTGGAAATGTCAAGTCGTTGAAGCTGAAGAGGCCAAGATCGCCAAATGGCGGAATAGGAACTAGGGCAAACCAAAAGGCAGAACCGCTCGACACACGTTAGGTAGTGGATCCGCCTTTGAATGTCCCAGCAAAGCTGATACAACGATCCTTACTTATTCCTGCTAGCTAGGGTCGGTTCGATTTTATCGGTTTGCCCAAGGTGCAAACCAAACCGAACTGAATCGGCACCGGTTTTCATGCCCCCTAAACAGAAAACGAACTAAACCGGTCAGTTCAGTCTAAAAATCAGTTTAGTTGGATCGATTCGGTCGGTTGTGTTTTTTATGCACACCTCTATCAATGCCTCCCAGCCTAGTGATGGTGCCGCCACAATTTCTATCTTCGCCACCAGTCCCCCCGGCATCCATCCTGCAACCTCCATTCTGGCCACCTGCTCCACTGTCCCCTCTAAAGGGATTACTTCCGACGACCACCCCTGAGCGAGCACTGCTGCTTCTGATTATTGTTGCTCATATTCAGCACAGACCACCATCGCCCTCGACTGTTTGTGTTCATCGGGCACACTAGCTGGGACTCCAGTAATTTTTTCTGAAAATCTTCCTTCTGCAAGCGCCCATGCTATGCTAAATCCCCACAATCTCTAATGTTATTTGTGAGCACGATAACGACCCGCCACTCGATGCAATCTCCACAGCGATGCACTATCAAGTGATGTTCTGGTGCAAAATTAAGGAGCTAGGCGATCAAATCATTCGAGCCTCGTGCGAGTTTGAGGGCAAGTTCAAATGAAGGACGTGTGGGGTGTTATCGTCTCACATGACCAGTTATCTACGTCGTTAATTAGTGTCGTCATGTATTCATAATAAGCATCTTTTATAAATCAAGTCGATGTTGAATCTATAATATTTTATTGTTTCGTGTTTTTCTCGTCATTTTGACGTTATTTACACTCATGACATTTGTAGTCTTATAAATAGATTAATTGGATCATGTATGAGCTTATGAAATGAACTAACCAAGTTCTCTTTATCTCTCTAAGTTCCTCTCTCTTTCTACATAGTTCTCTCTTTTTTTTCTCATCCCTATGGTTAGGGTTGAGCAAGGATCTACTTCTTCCTCTCCCCTCGCATTCTCCGCGGGTTGAGCTCGGCTCCCCTTATATCTCTGCCTCCACCGCCACCTCCAACAAGATACCGGATTAGGCCCCTTAATTTAAATACCAAAAGATAGAATATACAAATTATTTGGATAAATTTGGACGAGCGAACATGAAATATGAACCTAGCATAAAGTAAGTATAAGCAAGGCCCACAACAAGCTAGCATCAAATATTGAGAAAAAAATTGTAACTTTTATTAATTTCTCCAAGATATAAGAATACAAGGTTTGCACATTAATATAGGAAGAGAGAGATGAAAAGAGATCTCAATCTAAGATGTGGGACTAAAACATAAAGAGTAAGAGGGCCCTAAATGGGCTTTTCTTTGGGTTGGGACTAAAACATAAAGAGAAAGAGGGCCCTAAATGGGCCTTTCTTTGGTCTTTTATAGATCCTTCTAACACTCCCCCGCAAGCTGGAGCCCACAAATCATAAGAACACAGTTTGGACAAGAACTGATAATATAACGCACGCGACAAGGCCTTAGTGAGAAGGTCAGCAACTTGATCAGCAGCTGGAGCATGTTTCAATTCTAGCTTCTTCATTTGAACTTTCACCCGAAGGAAGTGGCAGTCAACCTCAATGTGTTTGGTTCGCTCATGAAAAACAGGATTCTTGGCAATGTGTACAGTCGCTTGACTGTCACAAAATAACGCAGATGGTGAGGAAAGTTTGACTCCCAAATCATCTAGGAGGCTTTCTAACCATATAAGCTCAGATACAACAGATTTCATCGAACGATACTCGACTTCGGCAGAAGAGCGAGCAACCACAAATTGTTTCTTGTTGCGCCGGGTAATAAGGTGTCCTCCAAAGCACGTACAAAATCCACTTTTGGAACGTCGATCATCCAGGGAGTCAGCATAATCAACATCTGAATAAGCAACCAACGTCGAAGTGGAAGAGGAAGAGATTTTGTATACAAGCCCTTGTCCAGGAGTTGTCTTCAAATATCTTAGGATGTATTCGACAGTCTGGAGGTGAGACATCCGTGGAGAATGCATGAATCGGTTGACAACCCCAACAACAAACGAGATGTATGGTCTTGTAACTGTAAGATAAATCAACTTTCCTACAAGATGTTGATAATACTCTGGATTTGGAAGAAGAAGAAGATCGGTGTCAGAGACATGAGCACACAGCTTGTGATTGACATCCATAAGAGTATCAATAGGCTTGCATCAAAATAGTCAACATCATGAAGAAGATCAAGACAATACTTCCGTTGGGAGAGAACAAGACCATCAGGATGTCTTGCAACCTCTAAGCCAAGAAAGTACCGAAGATTCCCCAAATCTTTAGCGTGAAAAACCGAGTTCAGGTGCTGCTTGATCATTTGTATTCCTTTTGAATCATCTCTCGTGATTAGAATCTCATCGACATAAACTAAGAGGAGAATTGTGTCTATTGTCTAATGATGAGTAAAGAGAGAAAAGTCCACCAAGCTCCGAGTAAATCCAACATCACGGGCAACCTTACTGAACTTGTCAAACCATACATGAGGAGACTGTTTGAGACCATAAATTGATTTCTTCAGATGACAAACAAAGAGACTCCCTCATGGTCTCAAACCCAGGAGGTTGTTGCATGTAGACAGTTTCTTAAAGGTCGTCATTGAGAAAGACATTCTTGATATCTAACTAATGTAATGGCCACCGACGATCGACAACCAAGGAGATAAGGACCCGAACGGTGTTTAACTTTGCCACGGGAGAAAAGATCTCGTCATAATCGAGGCCTTATTCCTGAGTAAATCTATGAGCCACAAGACGAGTCTTGAGACGGTCAATTGTCCCAGCAGGAGGATTTTTGATCATGAAGACCTATTTATAACCAACGCAAGTCTTCCCCGAAGGAAGGGAAACCAAATCTCATGTTTGATTAGCCCAGAGGGCAGTCATTTCCTCATCCATAGTTGTACGCCACCCCGGATGTTGGAGAGCCTCCCGCACAGAGCTATGTATAGAAATAGAGGCTAAAGAAGTTGCAAATTTGAGAAGCGTTTGGGAAAGGCGATGCAAGGATAGATAATTCGTCAGGGGATGAGCTGTGGAGACAGGAGCCGGATCAGCAGGTCGCGAGGTACCAGAGGTTGAAGGCGACTATGGAGGGGTGTCGGAGCAAGGAGGACGACGAGTGTAGACACGAAGAAGATGTGGTTTGTTCGGGACGGGAACCGGGGTTGGAAGGAGAGGTGGGAGAGGAGAAGTAACAGGGACGACGTGGCATGACAATAACGACGGCGGAGGAGAGGATGGAGGAGAGCATAAAGGTTGATCTTTTAGAAAGATAACATCAGCAGATACAACAACTTTACGATTTGTGGGAGAGTAGCACACATAGCCTTTCTGAGTACGGGAGTAACCAACAAACATATATTATGTAGCCCAAGGAGCAAGCTTGTCAGTGAAAGGACCATTATTATGGACATAACAAGTACATCCAAATACCCGAAGTGTGAGAGAGAAGGTTGGTGTGGAGGGAAAAAGAAGACTAAACGGAGTGACATAACTGAGAATGGAGGAGGGCAGACGATTGATGAGATAGCGGGTCATAGAGACTGCAAAGTGCCAATAAGCCTTGAGAACCTGCATTTGAAACACGAGGGAGCGACCAACATCAAGATGTCTATTTTTGCGCTCTGTCACACCATTCTATTGGGGGTTATAAGCATAAGAGGTATGATGGATGATCCCAAACTCAGTGCAAAGATCATCAAACGCATGACTGTGCAAAGATCATCAAACGCATGACTGGTATATTCACGAGCATTGTCTGTACAAAGAGTTTTAATTGTGCGGGAAAATTGAGTACGAGTTTCAATAATAAAGGCCTGAAACACACGAGTAAGATCAGAGCGATCATGAAATACAACCACGTCATACGCTAGGAAGCACCGGTACGCGCACGGGTAACGGATACGATACGTACCCGGTACGGCGGTACGACAATTTAAAAAACAAGAATACAGGTACGCCATGATACGTTATAACAAATATAAAATATATTTATATACCACAAGTGCAATAAATAGTTCTCAAACTATCGAAACATTAAACATAAATCATAACTTGAAGTACAAGTTCAAAAATCAATGAAACATAACATGAAGTTTTTAAACATTAAGCATTGGTAAATATAATTTAACATATTATATGTTTAACCAAAAGAGATAAAATTAAACTTAAGTTACTTATCAGACTTTTTTTTCTTCTTCATTGTTGGAGATCAACATCTTCAATCTCTGGTTAGTCTAAAGACAAGTTAGTCGTTTTGTTAATAATTTGCGTTCAATCAACACGTTCAATACACGTACTTGTAACACAAACGTACTGATACCAGAAACATACTCGGTACAGATACACAACTTAATTGGACGTACCAACGCTTCTTAACATAGAGCCAACATTTGTTTACTCTAGAAAAACAGGCTCCTATTACAGTATGCAGAATGATGTGCTAAGTCCAAGTGTGTCCACATAGGTGTATCCATCGAGTATCGAGTACGTACCGGTACCGGATACGTATCTGGTACGGGTGCGCTGCCTTCGGGAAAGTATATGTGCTTCATAGGTCATACATGAATAATCAATAAAAGTAATAAAATAATGATAACCAGAAAGACTAGCAATTTAATAGGGGACCAAACATCTGAAAACACTAAATCAAAAGGAGCAGCGCTCCGAGTACAATGAGGGAAAAAATAACGATGTTGTTTTCCAAAAATACATGATTCGCAGGTAAATGCGGGAAGAGGTGGGTGAGTGGGTCAGGAAGAGCCTTCTTGAGGATTTGAAGGGGAACATGCCCAAGACGTTGATGCCACTCTGCAGAGGTGACAAATGAGAGAATGGTGGGAGAAACGTCAAGAAGGTAGAGTCCGTTGCACAGTCGTCCTTAACCAATGATACTTTTTGTCCGTCAATCCTGCATCACAAAAGAAGAAGACATTGAGCAGTCAAGATCTTCAGTGAGACGACAAACAGAAAGTAGATTGAAAGGGGAGCCCGGGAAATGAAGGACCGAGCGAAGAGAGATAGAAGGGCCAAGTTTGTAGATGTCGGATGTCGGGTTCATATCGGTTTGGGTTTGAAATGTCGAATGTCGGATTGCGGGGATATATCGAGGATATTTTACAATATCGGATTTTAATATTTAAATAAAGATAACAGTTATTTATAAACACAATTTTTGCAAATAAGTAAAAATGTCCAGACAAATAACTAAAGCAATGTACAGACAAATAAGTATTTATAACATTTTCTTTGAAATAATTTTGAAAGATAAAAGAGAAGCCCATGTAATTATGCAAAGTTGGAGGAGAGTTTTTCATAGCTATTGCAAAAATCACTATAGCAGAAGTTAACAAAATAATGTTAACATAAGTTAGAAGTGCACAGGAGAAACAAAAATCACTACAGATTTACACAAGGAAAGGTATAAACTTAGCTATTGCAAGCAAGAAACCTAACTATAGCATAAGTAAGAAGCTTACAGTAACACAAGTTTAATAAACTTTTAGATCTTATGACTTGATAAATATAACTCCAAATAAAACTTTCAATTGTCGCAGAAACAAGAAGAAGGAAGAAGAAAGAAGAAGGTGGCTTACAGTGGAGTGAAGTAGTAGAAACCCTAAAGCCCGGCGTCGACTCCTCGCCTGCGATGCCGATTCGTTGAAAGCTCGACGTCGTCGTCTACTACTCGCCTGCGATGCCGATTCGTTGCCTCATCGCCGGAGAAGGAGCTGTCAAGTGTCGACCACTCCGCCAGAGCGACTCTCCCGTAAAATTTAGGGTAGAGCGAGAAATGCCGAATGCGTGAAATGGACTCATGAAGTAGAAAAATACGGGTCCCGTGAACTTTGTTTTTTATATATTAAATATAATAACCGAAATATCGGGTTAGAGATATATCGATATATCGGGATATATCGCCGTTTTTTTACAAAACGATATTTTTGTCAAACAAATCGGTTTCGTTGCGGTTTGCACCCAAAACCTTTATGTCGGCCAACATGTCGGACATGTCGGACATGTCGGCCGACATCTACAACACTGAGAAGGGCTGAGAGGCATATCAGCAGAGTCGGAGAAAGGAGCAGTGTCATCATTGGCCACTGTGATAAACTTGGGGTGTGGAAAGGTCAAGTACTGAGGTGGTTTCTGGGAAGTGATATTATGAGTGGCACCAGAGACCACAATCCAACGTGGACTATTTGAGAGACAAGTGATACTATCATTGGAGATATGCAACGGAACCAGGCGGACGGTTGAGTAACCCTTGGAGATACTGGAGCAGAACGTGCATCGCTTCAATATCGGCGCAAGTGACAGAAGATGGGTGAGCAACAACGGAGACATTGGGTGAAGGAGACGGGCCATGTTTATCATAATAAGTTGCCTCAAGATGTCCATCCTTACCACAATGAGTACACTTGAATTTAGGTAGACTGGTGCGACCCCTCCCATGGTAGCCGCTGCGACTTCCTCGGATAGGTGGAGGGGGTGAGATACAGCTGAGTGCTGGAGAAGGGCGGGAGAGAGAGGTTTGGGAGCATCTGGAGGAGGTGTCACCTTCAAGTACATTGAGCAAACATCGGAGAGTGAGAGAATAGTGGAGGAAGAGAGTATTTGGGCCTGAACACTATGAAGATGAGGTGGAACACGAGCCATGATCATGGCAATACCAACAGCTTCTTTTTGGCACGTTGTGAAGCAAGATCAGTAGTAGGAGGTTGATGTTAAATTCATGCCTCAACCAAAGTTTTGGATCGCGCAACAAAGAGGTTAAGTCTCCACCCCTCCGGAATAGAGAGATTGAAAATTCTTTATGATGTCAAACAGATGTTGAAGACTGTCCATGCCAAAATAGAGGGAATGGAGCTCATCCAACATTGTCTTGGCCGTCTCATGATACATGACCATACGATAGGGTTCACCATCCAGGGAGTTGAGGAGTCATGTCTGAACACGACCATCATTACGAAGCCAGTCGTCAGTGGAAGCGGAAGGGGTGTCCTTTATTAAATGATGCAACAGACCCTTAGTCTGAAGAACTCGACGTACGGAATGTACCCATTCAAAAAAATTCTTCTTCCCACTAAGAGAAATAGTGGTGATCCACAGCCCATCACGGACTTCAGAAATTGGAATAGCCACACGAGCAGGAAGGGAAGACGCATCAGTGGACGTCATGGAGCGGACCGGCGGCTAGACACTGGCGGCCAGAAGAGCTGAAATTTGCTGCTAGACCCTGAGCAGAACCTAGCGGCTAGAGACTTACAGCTAGGCACTGGCGATTAGAAGGGAAGCAGCTAGACTTGCGACGTGCTAGGATACACTGCGGCCTTGCAGCTAGATAGGAACCGTTGTGACCACGGCTTGGCAAGAAAAACTGCGGCAAGACGAGAAAGTCGGCGGCAGGACGAGATCAACGGTAACATAGGAGACATGCGGCGGGAAAACAAGCAGGGTTGAGGCGGCAAGGCAGGAGATCTGTGGCCTGGCAGGAGAGCTGCAGTAAGAAAGGAAAACAACGGCGGCAAGACATAGAAAGCAGAGGCGGCCTGACTAGCGGCTTGGCAAGAAAAACTAGTGTCTCATGATCCATCATCATGGTTAGCGTCAGCAAGGAAAATCTAGCTAGCAGCGCCTTGAATCAGCGATTAGAAGCAGTGATGAATTGTGGCAGAAGCATCGATAGAGGACTGCGGCCAGGATAGTCGACAGGGGGGACTAAAAGGAAGAGGCACTGTAGCAGGGAGCAGAGGTCGGCAGAGCAGCGACAAGAAGATGCGGCTTGCAATTAGAGTGGGCCCCAGAGAAATAGAATAAAAGGGAGAGGAGAGGGAGAGGGGAGGGAGGAGGTTGAGACACGCCGGAGAGAAAGGTAAAGCGGCGGGTAGAATGATTCTATCCGCCCAAGGCAAGTAGCAAGAAGTCAAAGCAGAGGCCTGCGATTAGAGAAAACCTAACCGCCAAATGAGAAAACAGGACAACCCAAAGGACCGAATTCTTGTTGTGATACCATGTAGAGAAAAACCAAAATATTGAGAAATATACTGTAACTTTTACTAATTTCTCCAAGACAAGAATACAAGGTTTGTACATTAATATAGGAAGAGAGATGAAAAGAGGTCTCAATCTAAGATGTGAGACTGAAACATAAAGAGGAAGAGGGTCATAAATGATCCTTTCTTTGGGTCTTTACAGATCCTTCTTCTAACACAAAAAAATGTGAAAATTAAGGTAAGAAATACATAACACACCTTCTGAACCAAATGTATTCCATGCCACTGTATGGAGCGTTTCTGAGGAACATCTCCCTCCAACTCAAGGCAAGTAGATGGGCAGCTGTCAAGGATTTTGCCACTATGGCTCACAGTAGAAAGACGGTTTCTAGTGTCTTTGCCTCCGTGATTTTTTTCCCTACAATATCATTCAACAGTCATTTCATGAGAATATAAGGTAATCACCGAGCTTTCAAAAAAATGTAAAAGTAAGAACAAGAAATGAGATAATACCAGTTTGGTGAAGTTTGGATGTTGTTGATAATCACAGAACTTCTCCCTTCAGTTCCATTTGAGACAACGGAAGGAAGAGAGTCACTTGAGCATGTCGAGGAACAATCATCCATCCCAATGTTCGTCTTCCCGGGATGACTTGCTCTGGTTTCCAAGGAAGGAAGAAGTTCCGAAGCATCTGTGTCCCAATTTAGAAGACTGCTATCTCGATCCTCTAAATCAGGATAAATTGGCTCAGCAACCTCATCACCATTGCAGGAAACATCTGAAGCATCCTCTGGTGTGCCCATTCTCTCATTCATTACAGTGACAGACAACTCCACAGAAGCTGTCTCATCCACAGACTTTTCTTCTTGTTTCTTGTCATTAAATATTGAATCATACTTCAATTCCCTCTGTTTTTCCTTGCTCTTGCGGTTATTAGGCTTCTTCTTTCCCTGGAACAAATTTCAGGCTTTCATCCTCTAAAGAAAATTAAATTCAAAATAAAACAAGGTTGTAAATATCAGACGTTGGTGACACGTCAGATTGAGTTCTTAAATGTGAGATATCGAAGTCGGAAACATATTAGAAATATTTTAAAATATTGAATTTCCATATTTTATACATAGGAAAAAAATTATACGCGCTAAATATATATTCAAAAAGTACCAAAAATTAATATAACAAGTTGACGAACAATAAGTCTTGTATATTCTAAAATAAATTCAAAAATATCCAAAATAAAATAATATTAAAAGAAGACTTAGGCTCCGATTGGTACGGTGGTGACAGTCGTGAACGAGGTGATTATGAACTATCATTCGTGAACGCCCGACCTCACCTAAGAAACTTCATCCACTTATATATTCAAAACTAGCTTTTTTTTCTTGGTGCCGGTCATAACCGTTGTCTTGCCAAACATCTTGCCAAACATGCATTCTATGATGGTGATGTGTTTGTCCAAACTCACAAGAGTAAAAAAAAAGTTGCACCAAACGGAGTCTTAGATATATTATAAAATATATTAAAGATTATACAATAGTTTTATTTTGATAACACTAATTCATAGCAAAAAATAAGATTTAAAAACTAAAGATACATGTTTGATTTTAATTCTTTCTAAACTTAATAAATTTATAATAAAAGTATAAAAATAATCAACTAATAAATATGATGAATATTTAAATATTTTTTGGTAATAAGAAATAAGAAAAATCGTGTGAAATAATCATATAACCACTGGTTGCAAAAATAACACATTAAAGACAATGAAATAATAAGTCTTAATCAATTTATGCTTAAATAATATAATATATAGGTGATTTAAAAATATAGTACTAGTCTGCCAATATAACATAAAATAAATTAATGGAAGATTTGTTTAAAATTCATGGCAGTCAATATATTGAAAAAAATCAAATATGTCAGCCTATATTTTACTAAAGGATATAATCTAGTTTTTAAAAATAAAATGTCATTTTACCTTGAAAAAGACATGTTGGACATGTTGAAGGACATTTAAAACAGTGATTAAAAAATTCTTTGAAGAATAGTGTATTGAATGAAGGGGGCATACTATTACAAAGAAGTTGATTAAGAAAAATATATAAGTGAAGAAAAATATGACCAATCGCGTGAGAGAGATATATGGTAACTTAAAGAAAATGAACTTTAAGTAAATATATGCTCCACGGGAGCTAACCCTCGAGCTCGAAACGGGGGATGTGGTAGCTGAATCATTCGATTATTTTATCTCTCACAAAAAGAGTTCTTTGGAATCATGCCTCGATGCTACACCGTCATTACCATGTCAGTTCAATGTTTGCCACTTGATGGGGTGAGAGAGGTGACAGCTCATCTCATATGAAGAGGGGGTCGATGAGAGTGTAGTTTGACCATGGTAAGAGCGGGTGATTGGTGATTGGGATCGTGGAATCAAAAGCAAAAGAGGAACTCATTTGGAAGGGAAAGCAGGGACCGATGACCGAAGGGACAACTATATGAGGCCAATCGGGATCAATGGTTGAAGAGGAATCTTCTGATAGCACACAGTAGGGATCAATCAATGCACAACAATGGTCAGGAGGACGGTAGTTTATCAGACTAACATAGGTTGTAATTTCAACCATGTAATCGTCAATGAAATCAATGTGCCCATTGGTTGAGGCTATAGAGCATATAAAGGCAGTATGAATGGCCTTGTCAACATTGTCCTGCTCGTGTGCTAGCTTCAACAAAGCATTCATGTGGAGGAGCTAAGAGATAGTTAAGCTTGATGCATAGGTTGGTGAGGCCAGCTTGTTGTGTATACAGTACTGTACACGACTTTCGGATGTGCCTCTACATTTGCCTAACGTGCCTCAGTTGCTGCCAAATTAAGCCAAACTGTATTAGCATTTTGACCAGTTTCCTTAGCTGATTGGGGGAGTCACCCAAAGAGCTACTGTTGTGGGTATCAGGACCCAATCTGCTAGATCGGATCTTAAATAGCCAGATAAAAGAAACAAGGTTGGAATAGGTTACTGAGGACAAAATGTTAATGATGGATAAAGTTGTGACTGTGAGAGATCAAAAATATTGTGTAGATCAAAGGTTGATCGTAATGGTGAAGAGGACGGTAGTTTATCAGACTAACGTAGGTTGTAATTCCAACCCTATAATCCTCAATGAAATTGATGTGCCCATCGGTTGATGCTATAGAGCATATAAAGGAAGTATGAATGCCCTTGTCAACGTTGTCCTGCTAGTGTGCTAGCTAAATGAAGAATTCATGTGGAGGAGCAGGAGCTAAGAGATAGTTAAGCACACGGCTTCCAGATGTGCCTTGACATTTGTCTAACGTGCCTCGACATTTGCCTAGCATGCCTCAAAGTTTGCCTACAAAATTAACAACAAACTATATTAGCATTTCAACCAGTTTCCTTAACTGACTAGGGGAGTCTCCCAAATAGCTATTGTTGTGGGAATCAGGACCCAAACGGCTAGACCGGGTCATAAATAGCCAGAAAAAAAAACGTGATTGGAAGAAGTTACTGCGGAAAAAGTGTTAATGATGGGTGAAGTGGTGACTGCGAGAGACAAGAAATGTTGTGTGTAGATCGAAGGTCGATCGTTAGGGAAGAGCAGATCTTGGAAATCGGCGATGGGAGTGCCTGAGCCTGCAGATCTTGGAAATCGGTGGAAGAAAATTTGGCGTTGAAGGGGACTAGGCGACTTGGAGGCTGGAGCGAAAGAAGGTTCATACAGACTAGGAGTCTATTGGTTTCCTTTATTGGCTAGGAGGATGAAGTGAACAAGAGAATCAACCAGAAGATATTTAAATAAAAGTGTGTCGATCGATTGATGTCAATGGAAGGTCTTCGAACATGAGCCATGTTGACCGTGTCGATCCAAACCAATCTCCAAAATAATGAGGAACGAGAGATCAAGATCTCATCATGAGAACGAAACTGTGACAACAGAAAGCCGCACGAGGAGGGATTGGTGCTCATGGTTGATGGGTTGGCATAGATATGACCATGACATGTTGGGGATTGTATACAGGTAGTGGTGAGCTTTGTTGGAAAAGCTCATGTAAATAGGTCCATTTATTTGTATTTCTTCTTTTCTCCTCTTTAGTCCCACATCTTGTATAGGACTCTCTTCTCTCTTTCTCCCTCCTATAAATGTGTATTCATACATTGTATTTCATTATTGAGAAAGTACATACAAGATTGAGTTTTTCTCTACATGGTATCAGAGCGAAACGATCCAGCCTATCTGTTTGGAAACCGCCTATTCTCCCGGCTGACCGCGCGGCTTCCCCTTCTCTGGCTGACCGCGCGGCTTCCCCTTCTCCAGCTTAGCCGCAGTGTCGTGCAGCCAGTCTATTTCTAGCCGTTGTCTCCGTAACCGCGGCGTTGAAGGGGACTAGGCGATAGGGTTACCGCTGGCGATAGCTGGGTCAATTTGATTGGCATAGTTCTCAAGATCATACCGCGCGGCGAAGTTAGCGCGCGGCGGTAGCGCCTGGGGTCGTGTCGTAACCGACGCCTCTATCGTGCGGCGTTAGCGTCCTATCGCGCGGTGGTGGTGAAACCAAAACGGCGTTGGCCACGTGTCGGCCTGTGATTGGAGGGTTTGTGCGGTTGCGCTCGAATCAAGGCGTTGAATTAAGGTACCGCGCGGCGGTAGCTAGTTACCGCGCGGCGGTAGCTAGTTACCGCGCGGCGGTAGCTTTATTTATATGCCTGATTTTTGGCCATTTTCACTTCATTTCTTCTGGATTTGGAGTAGGCCTAGTTTTTCTTGGAGGAGCAGCGGCGTCGGAGGGTAAATCTCGCCGCCGTTGAAGTTCCGGAGTTCCGATTCGCAAGCCGAGTCCGGATCTGTGGAGGCAAGATTGTTGCGGTCGCGTTCATCCGTCTAGATCTTTGGCATGGCACCGAAGAGAGCGCAAAGGGTAACGATTCTCAACTTGAACATGTGAAGTCCTCTTCTTTTTGCATAGGAAACCCTCTCCCGCGAGTGTGCGGTGAGCGTGAGGTTTTTTCTTTGGGTAGATACGGTACATCCCCGTAGTTTTGCATAGAGAGTTTGGAATCGAAGTACGAACATAGAAATGGTGTGTGAAGCCCATCTGGACAGGTTGGTCTGGATTTGTGATATTTTCATTATGCTTGTATTGGACGAAGAAGACTCCGTGATGTTTGTTTTTTCGGGTTTCTACACGGTAGATTGCAGCAGGGAACCTTGGGGACTAACTCAAAGGAGCACCCGAAAAACTGGGTAGAATCGCATTTCTGCCAGATACCGCGCGGCGGTAGTGCTACCGCAGGCGGTAGCTCCTTGAGAGCTTTGTATGTGGCATGTGTCGTGGAGACCTGGCCCCTGGGGCTTGAGATGTGGGGCTGAGAGCTCTGGGAGCCCAGCCAGGTGGTCTGTGAGCCACCCATGTAGCATAACGGGGTTATGTATTGATTGGATAAATCCGACCCGCGTCGCGGTAGTTTTTGTCCGGCGATGTGAGCAACGGGAAAGGGCTGAACCTACTCGGTAGCTGTGTGGTGCGTCCGTGGGTAGTGATGCCTGTCGCAGACATAGTTACGGGTCTTAGGCCTTGCGCAGGCCGTAAAGACTATCAAATGCTCATGTTTGTTGTCGTCTTATGAACGGTGGTGGGCCCTGGCTTTTATCCGGACACCGAGAATGTGCCCTGAGAGCACGGGGTGTGTGGCTGTTCGTACCTACGCCTGTGGTGAAGTGTGCTTAAATTGCACTTTCATTACAATGTTTAGTTTTGCTAATACTTTGCAGGGAAGGAGCTCCGCCTCCCTGAGTAAGGGGCGGGGTCGTTATAATTTGGTCAGCTTTAACTGACCGTTGTCTTGTTTTGCGACCGTTCGGTGGATTTCTCTTATGCAGGAACGGGTGAGCCAAGTGGCAAGTAGTGGGCTAAAGCCCTTGATGCTGTGCTGGCCCTTGAAGGCCAAAGCGAAGTGTTTACTTTTACTGTTTTCATGTATGGTCAGCCTGCATGCCGAAGTATGTAAAACATTTTAATTCAAGTTGAATGTTGTAAGGTCATAAGGTCAAGACTCTATGTGTTTTTGTACTTTCATTCTTGCTTTGGGTTATAGTGGACATTCATGTGTTGTGTTGGGTTCTTCTAACTTGCTTAAAAGCTTTCGCTAGAATGCTCTGTGTTAGGTTTCGAAATCATCTCATAGTATTTTGGTATTAATATGTAACTCCGCTAACTGTTCGTGGAATATGACGTGGGGCCCCGGCCGGACCTTCTGTTATATCCCATATGACGGATGGGGGTGTTACAATATATATATATATATATATATATATATATATATATATACAGATTAATGCAAAAACGCGCAGCGCGTTTTGCTCTAAAAAACGCGCTCCCCGGAAATACGGAAAAAGCATCCCCTAAACAGCATTTTTAGAAAAAGTGGTCAACATGAAAGTTGTAGATCTCGACGAGATCTACAACTTTCATGTTGACCACTTTTTCTAAAAATGCTGTTTAGGGGGTCTATTTTCAAAAGGCGCGAAGGGGGTTCCGCCCGGTAAATATTACGAATTTTTTTTTTTACGCGGACCTCCATTCGCGCCTTTTGAAAATAGACCCCCTAAACAGCATTTTTAGAAAAAGTGGTCAACATGAAAGTTGTAGATCTCGTCGAGATCTATAACTTTCATGTTGACCACTTTTTCTAAAAATGCTGTTTATGGGGTGTTTTTTTCATTTTTCCGAGGAGCGCGTTTTTTTGTCCAAAACGCGCTGCGCGGAAATTCAGTGCCCCCATATATATATATATATATATATATATATATATATATATATATATATATATATAAGAAAATGATATATAGAGAACTAGTTCTCTAAAACCTTACACGAAAAACTGCAAGATTGACCCTCAAATGTATCTTATTTCAAAGAGTGATCAACATAAACCGTTTAGGCCCCCGGTTTGGGCACCGAAAAAAGTCACGCCGAACATATGCGTCTGTACATATGTTCGGTGTGACATTTTTCGGGGCCCAAATCGAGGGCTAAAACGGCTTCAAATCAAAACGTGGTCAACATGAAAGTTTTGGGCACCGAAAAAAGTCACACCGAACATATGCGTCTGTGCATATGTTCGGTGTGACATTTTTCGGGGCCCAAATTGAGGGCTAAAACGGCTTCAAATCAAAACGTGGTCAACATGAAAGTTGTAGATCTCTTTTTGAAATAAGATACATTTGGGAATCAATCTTGTGGTTTTCTGTGTGAGGTTCAGAGAACCAGTTCTCTGTGTATAACTACTATATATATATATATATATGGGAGCCTAGTGTTAATTGGAATATAATTCTATTTTCCTCAACCGTATCAATTTTATACTGGTTAACAAGGTAAAGGATACAAACGGACAACTATTGGCATTGAAAAGAGCTAGCAATTCATCAAAAGTCAGACACCTACCTGCTTCTTCTTTGCGCGCTTGTCTTTCTCAGCAGCAATGCGTTTTGCCTTGAGCTCATGCTCAGCTTGCCCAGCAGCTTCCTCCTCGCGAATGAGCTCCTCTTGTCTTTTCAAAGCAACGGCCTCTTGGTACGCAACTTCAATTATACTGCTGCAAATAGAACAAGTGAGGACTAAATAGGAAGAAAATCAAAGCAGATCGTGAGAAGTCAAACAAAAATAGCACATTCTGAAAAGAGAATAATTTGTGTAAATATGACCAAATTTCCTCATCCAACACATTAAGTATCCAAAAGGAAAACCTCTAGCAACAGGAATTTGTCAGTAATGTGAAGAATCATGTTGAAATTATAAAACAGATATCTACCAATGACAAAGTACATTTGAAATGAAACACCAACAAGTTACTACTAGAAATCAGAAAAATTATGGGCTGAAAACCTAAATTGTTATTGATCCAGGTGGATATGTGCCGAAAACAAAGTTCAAGTGAATATGTGATGGAGATTGAAGGTCCTGATGGCCCACACACATGTACACCCACAGAAAGCACGTTGATTTAGTCCCCATTCGAATGATCCGAGTCCAAGGATGCGTCCGCACGGTAGCTTCGACATTTTATCATATGTCAGTTTTTATTATTTCGTGTTTTTATTTGGTGTTGATTGCAACCAACATGAGCGCATATTATGAGCCGTCCATATTGGTTTCCCTAGTCCCCTATTATATTTATTAGCGTCTATGTTAGAGGTGAGGGCATCGAAGTTTTGGTTCACTCTATTCAAGGTCGCAATCCTCCTCAAGGTACCAACTCTGTAAGCTCCCCTAAGTAACAACTCCTAGGGCATATTCATGTTTTCCCTTCACCTCCATTTCATGACACCAGCCCCCCCCCCTCCCGAGCCGAAGCACTGTCTGCGACCTCTCCCGATCTTGACGAGGCCAACAACCCCTTCCCCAATCATGTCACCCCAAGCAATCTCGTCCTCCATGCCAGACACCCGTAGCAACCTCCCCCCTCAAGATAACCTCTCGTCGCAACCTCTCTTGATCCAACGTTGCGAGCCGCCTCCTTCCCTAATACTAACGCCGTCAGCCTCCTACTTTCCCGCACATGTCACCCCATACACCCCCTCCTCTAGGTCTGGCACCCAAGCCGCATCTCCTCCTCAGACCATCGCCACCACTGTTCCATTTCCCAGATCCCGACTCACAACCGCCTCATGTCCCTGTCTCAAGTCCTTATTGTGAGTTCTCTTATTGCATCCCCTCCAGCATGTGGCATTAGGGATTGTCCAGACAAGGACAATCCTTCCACACTCAATCCTCCTCGATGTCGCCTACTCCGAGCCGCGACTCCTAACACAGCCTCATCCCTAAACCCTAAATCCATACCTCTACGTATATGTGTAAATCATTATTTTGGTAATCATGTTTTTCTTTCAATGTATGACCAGACTATGTTCGGGTGGATGTGACAATACATGCACTTGTTCCTTGATATTATATTGATTTGTATGGTTTATTCGCATTGCACTTAAATATATTTGTGCTATAGTTGAAGGCGAAACTAAGCTCAATCACTTAAATCAAAGCGTGTTTTTATTTTTTATGTTTACTACATAAGATTATAAATATTTGGTTAATCACTTGCAATATAATTTGGATTCCTCAATCTTTGCATCCCCGCAACATCGTAAGGCTAGTAAGAATTATTCTCAGATACTAAACCTAGGATTTGTGTTATTAGTGGGGTCACCTTCACATCCCACCCGTGTCAATGTGTCTCGACCAATTTGGGAATTGTCTGCACTAGAGCCAAATATAATTAAATTAATGTAAGTTATCATGCCAGATCTGTCAAATTTTGCATATGTACAAGACTACATGCACAATTACTAATTACATGGCCAGTCCATTAGGACAAATTTGGTAAGTCATGAGCCAGTTGATTAAACTATTTTATCTTTTTTATTTATTTTAGTAGTATTTAAATTCTAGTATGATAGGAATCAAATTACAACTCTTTTTTGCTCTCACGTCATCTCTCCCCCTCTCTCATAGTCGAAAGACGACAGTTCCAGGGAACCTCTTCCAGTTTTTAAATCTACAAACTAAGATCAATTCCTTTACAAGACATCAAGAAGATTCGTTCGAATTAAGAAGCGCACACATGGAAACAGTGCAGCAAAGAGGAGAGAGTTGGATCATTTTCATTAAGTGAAAATTTTATTTATTTTTTATTTTATAGTCTCACAAATAATAAGAGAAAAAAATAAGGGAAAAGATATGAATACCGAACATGACCTAATCTTCTCTACTAATTTTGGACATCAATATACATATACAGCATACACTGTTTTCCTTCAAAGCATGATGCTCAACAAATTATCACAAGTTTTTTGCAAACTTATCACACAGTGCTTTCAACTCCCAAAAAAACTATGTATATTTTCACTTTAGAGGTTTGATGGTAAGAAAAAAGAGCACACTAGAGAGAGCCAGTGATGGGGGGGATCACACCCCAAAAGATGATCAGCATCCACCGAGGTCCGCAAATATACATTTGCACATGACGGGGGTATAATCGTTACTTGGGTGATTGGAGACCACAATCGTGCCCGGATCCGCTACTCCACAAATTTATGTATTTTTATTTACCTTTATGTATTTTCTTTGATATACATATGACAAATCTTGTAAATATCGGATGTCGGCGACCAAGAATTCTATTAACAGACCTTTCCCCACCTTCCCAAACATTCCCCTAGCGCCGACTATATTTTGAGCATGAGGACACTTTTTGAGAATTCAAATTGTTAACAGAGCAATTAGAAATGTGAAATACAGCTTACAAAATTCCATTTGATTTACCATTCATTACCTCCCAAACCTAGTGATTATTGGGATGATTAATAATGTTTCACTTATAGTCTCTATGAAGCACATCAATATGAATGAACTTAAATCATTTCAATATTAAAATTTTAACAATAAATAGGTAAAATGACAGTTATGGTGCTTTTTTGTGGACAGAAGCCATCATAGAATTTTCGTGAAAGAAAATTCACATGCCCCTGGAAACCATTTAAATGTTAAAGAAAATTCAGGTAACTAATGCTAAACTAGAGTTCTGATTATGGTCAACGAGAATAGAATATATAGAGGTGCATTAAATTGCAATACCATGCCTCAAGTTAAAAAATGAGAAATCCACATACTTCAATTTTTGAAGAATAAATAAAAAAAGTATCATGGGCATTAGTGGTAGAAAATGAGTAAATTATTAGGGCAAATGATACCTAAAAATATGAGAGAGAACAAAAATTTCTATAGTTCGACGGCCAAGCTCTGTAAGACGCCGCTCGTCACGTTCAATGGAGTCCTTGAGATCCTCAGCGGAACATCCATCCTATATATAACATCAATATCATTGTTCAACAACCATCATTTATGAATACAAGAGATAGATAAAATCATTAGACAAGTGAAAAAATAGAGTTGGCGCATGAGATCATAACAAAAAGGCTTCAAAACAATATGCAGTAGGGGAATAAGACCAACAATAGATTAAAACATTTCATGCATAGATGATATTATATATTTTAAAAAAGTCCTAAGTTTACTTACAAAGAATTAGTTTTATAAAACAATGAAACATCTTGATGAGGATTACGACACAGATAGGCCTACATGCCAAAACTTAGTTACAAGAGAGCTGAAGGAAGCTACTGGAGTAGGAATACACATTATTATCCGTCCTTGTAATTTCTTGTGGAGAACATAAAAGGGTAAAGTAGCTTGTAGTCTAATGGTTAAAATCAAAGGCTTGGTATCTTACATATTCATCAACTCAGCAACCTTCTTGCTTATATCCCCTCAATGTTTTGTAGCAGCATTCTTAATTCATTCTTTTGAGGGGTGGAAAATGAGAGAAATGACAAAAAAACGCTTTTTCTAGTATTCGGTCCGCTGACTAAAAGCCCTTTGTCTACTTGTGTTTAGTGAAGACAATTTCATGAGAGATGAGGGAACGAAAGTGTAGAAGATGAGAAAAGCAACCTTGTATATATGTTCACTTGTATAGAATACAAAGAATGAGTACAAATATATAGAGGAGAGAAAGAGAGAGTAAGCTCTTATACACAATGTGGGACTAAAGAGGAAAGAGAAAATAACAATAAAAACAAAATGGGCCTAGTTAAATGGCTTTTCTAACACTCCCCCGCAAGCTGGAGCGTATAGATCATATGCACCCAGCTTGGACAAACATTGGTAGAACAACGTGCTTGACAGGGCCTTTGTGAGAATATCAGCAACTTGATCAGTGCCCGCAATATGCTTTAACTCAAGTTTCTTCATTTGAACTTTTTCTCGTATGAAGTGACAGTCAACCTCGATATGTTTTGTACGTTCGTGAAACACAGGATTCTTTGCAATGTGTATGGTTGTTTGACTATCACAAAAGAGAACAGCAGAAGACGGAAGGTTTACTCCCAAGTTAGTAAGAAGGCTTTCCAGCCAGGTGAGTTCAGAAACAACTGATGTCATAGATCGATATTCAGCTTCTGCGGAGGACCGAGCGACCACGGCTTGTTTTTTACTTTTCCAAGTAATAAGAAGACCTCCAAGATAAGTACAGAACCCACTTGTCGACCGCCGATCGTCTAGGGAACCAGCGTAATCGGCATCAGAGAAGGCAACCAATGTTGGAGCCGAGGTGGAGGTTTTGTAAACAAGCCCTTGTCCCGGAGCTGTCTTAAGGTACCGTAGAATCCGTTCAACGGCTTGGAGATGAGAGACCCGGGGAGCATGCATGAACCGACTGACAACCCCAACAGCAAAAGATATATCAGGCCTTGTGACTGTTAGGTATATCAATTTTCCGACAAGGCGTCTGTAGTACTCTAGGTTCTGGAGAAGCAGATCATTATCAGAAGCATGTGCACAAAGCTTGTGATTTGTCTCCATCGGGGTATTGGCTGGCTTACAACCTGACTGGCCAGCATCTTTGAGTAGATCGAGACAGTACTTTCGTTGGGAGAGAACAAGCCCATCCGGTCGTCGAGCAACCTCAAGACCGAGGAAGTAGCAAAGATGCCCTAGGTCTTCAGTCTGAAATACAGTGCTCAGATGTTGTTTGACCGTTTGGATCCCCTGCGAGTCATCCCCAGTAAGTAGGATGTCATCAACATAGACCAACAGAATGACGGTTCCAGTTGCCCGGTGTCGTGTGAAAAGGGAGAAGTCAGCAGAGCTCCGAGTGAAATCCATATCCTGAACCACTTTGCTGAATTTTTCAAACCACGCCCGTGGGGACTGTTTGAGACCATAGATGGACTTCTTTAGAAGACAGACATGAGACTCCCCCGTGGTCTCAAACCCGGACGGTTGGCGCATGTAAACAGTTTCGTGAAGATCACCATTCAGAAAGGCATTCTTGATATCAAGCTAATGAAGGGGCCAGTGGCGGTGTACAGCCACGGAGAGAAGCACACGCACCGTGTTGAGTTTGGCCACTGGAGAGAACGTTTCCTCATAATCGAGGCTCTGTTGTTGAGTGAAGCCACGAGCCACCAGTTTGGCTTTCAGTCGGGCAATAGTGTCATCCTGAGCATGTTTGATGACAAAAACCCATTTACACCCAACCGGGTGCTGACCTGGAGGCAAAAGGACCAGGGTCCATGTGTGGTTGGCCCAAAGGGCCGTCATTTCTTCCTCCATGGCAGCCTGCCAGCCAGAATGTTGAAGCGCCTCCTGCACAGAGTTAGGAACAGAAACAGAGGATAATGATGTGGCAAAGTGACGAAGTGGCGGTGAAAGGCGATGGAGATAAACGTAACTTGCCATCGGATGAGCGGTGGAGGCTTGAACCAGAGCAGCAGGTGGCGGAGCATCAGAGGTCGAAGCCGACTGCAGTGGGGCAACGGGATGAGGAGAGCGACGAGAGTAGACCCGAATAACAGGTGGAGGTGGACGGACCGGAGGCGGGGCAGGAGTAGTAGAGGAGGAGGAGCAGGGAACTGGGACAATAGGACGAACGGCGGGCTCGGAGAAGGGAACGAGGTCCAAAGCAGAAAAGAAGGGAAGATCTTCCCGAAAAGTGACGTCCGCAGAGACAGTAACCTTGCGGGTAGTAGGCGAATAGCATATGTACCCCTTCTGAGTGCGGGAGTAACCGACAAACATATGTTTGGTCGCACGGGGATCCAATTTGTCAGTAGACGGGCCAAGATGATGAACGTAGCAAGTACACCCAAAGATGCGAGGTGTAAAAGGGAAGGGCGGAGTTGAGGGAAAGAGGAGGCCGAATGGGGTAGCATGCTGAAGAACGGAGGACGGCAGACGGTTGATAAGAAAGCAGGCGGTGGAGAGCGCAAAGTTCCAGTACGGTTTGGGAACCCGCATTTGAAGCATAAGGGACCGAGCCACATCAAGAAGATGTCAATTTTTGCGCTCGGCGACACCATTCTGTTGCGGAGTATACGCACAGGAGGTTTGGTGAATAATACCAAACTCAGAGCAGAGAGTCGCAAAATCATGACCAGTGTACTCGCGCGCATTGTCGGTCCAAATAGTGTGAATAGGCGTAGAGAATTGAGTGCGAGTTTCAAGAATGAACGCTCGGAAGACCCGGGAAAGCTCAGAGCGATCGCGAAGAAGATACAACCAAGTCATGCGTGAGTAGTCATCAATAAATGTAAGGAAGTACCGATAGCCCGAAATACTAGTAGTCTTGTACAGACCTCATATATCGGAGTGTACTAATATAAAAGGAGCGGAGCTCCGAGTACAATGAGAAGGAAAGGAAGAACGTGGCTGTTTGCCAAAAATACATGTTTCACACTGAAAAGCAGGAAGAGATACATCAGGGAGAGCCTTCTGGAGAACAGGGAGAGGAGCATGACCGAGATGACGGTGCCAATCCGATGAAGAGACAGAGACGAGAAGAGTAGGAGGGGAATCGAGAAGGTAGAGCCCGTCCTGCAGCCACCCCCTACTAATGATAGTCCGCGTCAGTTGATCCTGTATCAGAAAAGAAGAAGAGGTAAAGGTCACTGAGCAATGTAAATCAGTAGTAAGACGGCCAACAGAAAGTAAATTAAAAGGAGAGCCCGGAACATGAAGAGTTGAGCGTAAGAGAAGAGAAGAGGTGAAAGGAATATCAGCACATCCAAAAACGGGGACAGAGGCCCCATTGGCCACAGTGATGTACTTTGGGTGAGGGGAGGACAAGTACTGAGGCGGCCGAACAGAGGTGATGTGATGAGTGGCACCAGAATCGAGGATCCATCGCGGGCCAGAGGAAAGGCAGGCGATACCTTCATTGGAGATGGAGGCATCGGAGGCAACCGAGGCTGGCGGACGGCTCAGCAGCCCATGAAGATGCTGGAGCTGGAGGCGAACCTCGTCAAGGTCAGTGCGAGTGGGAGAAGTGTCGGTGGTAGCAACAGACGCCTGTGAACGAGGAGGGCGACCATGCTTGCGATAACAGGTGGCTTCGAGATGGAAATCTTTACCACAGAACGAGCATTTAGGCCGAGGCCGTCCACCGCGACCACGTCCCCGAGAATCGGTGCGGCCTCCACGGACTGAAGAGGGAAGCGGCAGTAAAGGAGCAGGGACCTGCTGGACAAGAGCCGGAGAAGGAGGTCCAGACACTTCTGGAGGCGGGGTGACTTTAAGAAGCATGGAGCACACATCTGAGAAGGATGGCGTAACAGTCGAGGAGAGGATGTGAGATCGTACACTGTGAAGGTGATGGGGTAGCCGAGCCATCATCATGGCAATACCCACAGCCTCCTTCTGAGCTCTTTGGGCAGCAAGGTCAACAGTAGGAGGCTGATGTTGGATCCATGCCTCGACCAACGACCGAGCCTGGGCCACAAAAGAAGTCAGATCAGTCGCACCACTGCTGTCAAGGGCCTGGAGAGCAGTGATAATGTCATACAGATGGTGGAGGCTATCCTTCCTGGAGTAAAGAGTATGAAGTTCATCCCACATTCCTTTTGTCGTCTCATGGTACATGGCAAGGCGATAGGATTCACTATCAAGACAATTAAGAATCCATGTCTGCACACGACCATCATTGCGTATCCAGTCATCAGTCGGAGTACCGGTAACCACCTGTGTCAAGTGATGAAGAAACCCCTTGGATTGCAAGACCCGGCAAACAGAATGCGCTCATTCAACAAAGTTCTTCTTGCCGGTCAGAGATATAGTAGTAATACGGAGTTCATCCCGTATTTCTGGAATAGGGTCCGAGCGGTCTACAGGAGGAACCGCCGAGCCGGAAGAATCAACAGAAGAACCCATGGAAGGGAGGCCACGCAATTAGAAGGGCAGACCGACAGAAGAGGAGGTCGAGCGAGTAGGACTGAGGTCGCCTGGTCACAGTGTGAACACCAGCGGTAGGAGGCCGCGAGCAGAGGCGGAGAGAAACCAGCCCGCACGGATAGGGAGGGGGGAGAGGTATCCGCGCGACGAGAACGGAGACCGCCCGGTCAAGATGTGAAGACACCAGCGGAGGAGGCCGCGACCAGAGGCGGAGAGGAACTGGCAGACAGAGGCTGAGTTGCGCGGATAAAAGAAGCAGAGGACCGCGACCTAAATGCAGGAGGTAGCTGCCCGCACGGTCAGACTGAATACAGCAGCGGTCAGAGACAAAGGCCACGAGCGGGCAGAGAGCCAAGACCGCGAGGAAAGAACAACCCAAGCGGATGAAGAGGGTAGAGCGCGGCGAGTAGGAGCAGGCCGCTAGAGGCGAGCAGGAGCAGGCCGCGAGAAGAGAGCACGCACAGAGGAAAGCGGGCAGAAGAAGACCGCAGACCGCGCGGATTGGCGGGAAGGGGGGCTGCGGATTGCACGAGGCCGGGCGGGATCAGGAGACCGCGGCGGATGCGGATAGCAGATCGCAGACCGCGCGGATAGTCGGGAAGGAGCTGCGGATAGCACGAAATCGGGCAAGATCAGGAGACCGCGGCGGATAGCACACGGAAGTCCGCGCGAGAAGAGAAACAGGAGCAGAGAGAGGAGAGAAGCGGGCCCCACAGACAGGCTATAAGAATCCTGAGGGGAGGGGTGGAACCACGGAGTGGGGAGGGGAGAAGAAGGCAAGCGGACAGAGAGAAGTAGGCCGCCAGAAACCGAGCGAGAAGGACGGGAAGCGGATAGAAAAGCGAGGCCGCTGGAAGCCGTGAGTCCGCTGGAGACGACAGGAAGATAGGCGGTTAAAGAGGGGGAAGCCTCTCAAGGAGGACCGGTTGCTCTGATACCATGTAGAAGATGAGAAAAGCAACCTTGTATATATGTTCACTTGTATAGAATACAAAGAATGAGTACAAATATATAGAGGAGAGAAAGAGAGAGTAAGCTCATATACACAATGTGGGACTAAAGAGGAAAGAGAAAATAACAATAAAAACAAAATGGACCTAGTTAAATGGGCTTTTCTAACAGAAAGAAAGAAAATCATAAATTTAGTTATTATTCATGATAGCCACTAATAATTTTGTTTAATGATAGTGCATTTTTTATATTCTCTGTTGAATTATAAATCTTAAGAAATCAGGCAACAGCTACAAAGTGCACACAGTAAATCTAGTGGCATTACACTGTAAGGCTAAACAAGGTAATAAATTCATGTTAAAAATAAGAACAAGAGCATCTGCAAACACAAAACTGGAAAGAAGCATAAAAATATTAACCCAAAAGCAGTTCTATTAGGTTTGGGAGCCTTCTAGACAGATTTTTTTTCCTAAAATTTATTTAAAGAATTACAGGTGTGTTCAAGAGTACTAGATGCACTAAATTCATGTTAAAAGTAAGTAATAAAATATCTTACTTTTGTACGATTCTGAGAAACCTTATCATCCTTAGGAGGTAAAGACATGGCAGGCAAGGGCTCTGAAGCAACCCTCTCGAGCAATAATAAGATGTCATCAGCCAAAACAAACATATCTTTATCAACCCGGACCAGAGGAGCAGGTGATTCCTCCATTTCTATCTTCATTCTTTCTTTCTTGCTCTTGTTTTGGGATTCAAGAGACCTCAGACCACTATAAAGGGAATCCATAACTAAGGTAGATGTCACTTCCTTCTCTACAAAAAATTGTTTAACAACTACCCTCAATATGGTATCTAACTTGTCCCTCGATATGCGTCGTCGGCAATTTTGGTCAATCCCTAGCCAAAAGGCACAAAAACTGTGGACAGACAAATAAGAAACCAAAAGATTACAATTTAACATCACTAAAAAAAACATTGGCGAGCTTTATGAAGATAAGACAGCTCAAAACTTGAGAAAGACAAACTTTAGAGATAAAATCTACCTTGACCATCTAACTTTATCCTCAATCAGCTTGCCAAGTTTGTTTTTCCGGTCTTCAAAAAAGCGCCGACAAATCTGCTCTACATTTGATAGATATACCCGAACTAATTCTCTTCTGTACTGACAGTCAAGGCAACGAAATGGGCGGTTTACTTTCTCCCTTAAACACCAAAACACAAAAGAAGATTTGGTTAAGAAAAGCTACATTTGGCTTGTCATTCCAACACATTAGTCATTTTATCGTAGCAAGCTAACAGATTAGCATTCATACTTGGCAAAAATAATATTGTTTGACATAAGATTAATTTTATATCAAATATCAAAGTAGACGAGCTACAAAATTTAACAGTAAAATAGGTTTGAAAAAACAAGTCTGAAATATGGCAATCTATGTAGGAAAACAAACAAACTTAAATAATTTATGTTCCATTATATAGTCTATGTAAAGCAGACCGAGATAAATAGGATAAGTTCATATAAATGGTATGAAAGACTCCATGAAAGCATACCAATTTAAGATGGGATGTAGTGCATATAGGCAAAGTAAAAAGGACAGATCGATGAAGAAGGAAAAGCCAATATTCATTAATCAAAGGCAAAGCTAAATACTCGATCAGTTTATCCCTCATGACATGCAACAGAACATTGAAAAAAGCTTAAGCTTCAATAGGATATTTGTAAGCAGAGTACCGTTGCGGGTACACGTAGGGAACGGAAATACAACCATGGATGTGTATCTTTATTCTTTAATTCTTTATAACGTACTTTTATAAGTTATAGCGCTAATGTATATTATTCATATACAATCTCGTCTGGGTGAGGGGCATTTTTGTAATATTTTGGAATCTTTCTCTCTCACTATTTAATAGAGTAGGGGTAATGAGTGAGGCATGCAAAAGCTTATTTTTAAACTCTCCTATTCATCTGCCTCTCCTACTCCTACCAAATCGGCAATCGTGCCTCCTACAGGTTGCCGCGAGTGGGTTGAGCTCATCCCCACACTAAAAGTATCTTTCCCCGACTCCATCCACCATTGGGAAACCTAGTTCCAAGAATGGACAATCCCTTCCAAGAATTCTCCCTTGCGAGGTCACGGAAATGGTCACAAACTGAGGGTCATAAGAAATGCAATTCCAAGAATTTTTTCATGTTTTACCACTGAATGATTATCATTATTTTTCTCATCCTGTTAGTGATGATGCTACATGGGAATATATTTTCCAGTGTATATTAATAACTTTCACCGCCTAAATATTATCATGTCACGGTGACACAGAAAACTCAAATCCATAGTTGCATTTGTGCTAATGAAGGGAATCAAATTACCATCCTAGTCTTGGAATGGGATGAGAGAGATAAAAAGGAAGATAAAAAAAATATTACACCAAAAAGAATTATTTGCATTTAATAGTGCGTATAAAGACATTAAATAGGATCCCAAACTAAGGGCCTCTTTTAGCGGGCAGTGACGGTTGAAGATGGCGCGACTAGAGATGGAGAAGGAACGGCATTCCGGAGATCCGCTTATCTAAAAAGAGATTACCCAAATGGGCAAACAATTAGCGTTCACATTATTTCAAAACCGCAAGAGAAAAAACACTGAGAAAACAGAGCCTATGATGGTTAAAGTTATATTTGTACACAGAAGATCACTCTGTACAGCTAAAGTTAAATTTGTTGGGTAAAGAGAAAAATCACAAACAACAAAATTTAAATAAAATGAACATGAGTCAGGGAAAATAATCAAAAATGAACTTTAGTTCAATAACTAAAGATTAATTAGCAACATACCAAAACTTGAATTTATTCTAAGACTGAAACTCAAACGAATTTACAAAGGCTAGATTCTTACTTAGGGGACAAAACAATCTTCTATTGCATGGCAAAATAATTATGTTACTGCGCAAGGATAAATTTATAAAATAATATCAATTGATACATCTATATATAGTGCATAACAAAATATAGAAATAATTATAACTGTAGAGAAATATGCAAGAGAGAGAAAATCACCCAGAATTTTATTATATTAATAAACACAGGAGTACATACACTTATATATAGAGAGAGAGGGTGAGCTTTCTACATCTACAATGTGGGACTAAATAGAATATACATGGGATTTTATATTGGCACCTCCTAATGAGCTTTTTCATTACATCTTAACACTCCCCCGCAAACTGGAGCATACAAGTCGTAGGCACCAAGCTTGGATAAGAACTGATGATATAATGTCCGAGAGAGAGCTTTCGTGAATATATCAGCAACTTGTCCGGACGCAAAGACATATTCTAACTCCAACTTCTTTGATTGAGTTTTTTCCCGAATGAAGTGGCAGTCAACTTCGATATGCTTTGTTCGCTCATGAAATATGGGATTCTTGGAAATATGTATGGCTGCTCGACTGTCACAGAACAGGGTGGCCGGAGAGGAGAGTTTGAGGCTCAAATCACTGAGAAGACTCTCAAGCCAGGTGAGCTCAGAGACAATTGTTGTCATAGCATGGTACTCGGCCTCAACAGATAAGCGAGCAACAACCGACTATTTCTTACTACGCCAGGTAATAAGGTGTTCACCAAGGTAGGTACAAAAACCAATCGTGGAACAACTATCATCAAGGGAACCGGCGTAGCCAGCATCAGAGTACGCAACAAGGGACGGAGAGGAGGACGGTTTGCAAAAAAGTCCTTGGTCCTGGAGCAGTCTTTAAGTATCTGAGAATCTGCTCGACAGCTTGGAGATGAGATGTCTGAGGAGTATGCATAAATCAGCTCACAACCCCAACGGCAAATGAGATACCAGGTCATGTAACCGTAAGATAGATTAGTTTCCCTACCAAACGTCGGTAGTACTCTGGATTTGTAAGAACAGGATCAGTTCCAGATCCATGTGCAGACAGCTTGTGATTCACATCCATAGAAGTGTCTACAGGTTTGCATCCTGAGTAGCCCGCATCTTGCAAAAGATCAGTGCAGTACTTTCGTTGGGATAGGATAAGTCAATCAGGTCTCCTTGCAACCTCAAGCCCAAGAAAATATCGAAGATTGCCCAGGTCTTTTGTCTGAAAAGCTAAGTTTAAATGTTGCTTTATGTTTGCATCCTGATGGTGTCGTCGCTTGTTATTAGAATGTCATCAACATACACATGAAGGATTACAGTGTCAATTGCTTGATGACGAGTGAAGCGAGAGAAATCAACAGAGCTCCATGTGAAACCAACTTTGCAAACCATGTTACTGAATTTGCCAAACCAAGCGTGAGGAGACTGTTTGAGACCATATATAGACTTCCATAGATGACAGGCATGAGACTCTCCCGTGGTCTCAAACCAGGGCGGTTGGTGCATAAAAAAGTCTCTTGGAGTTTCGTCATTGAGAAAGACATTTTTGATGTTCAGCTGATGTAGGGGCTATTGTCGATGCACTGCGAGGGAGATCAAAACTCGAATAGTATTCAACTTGGCGACCGGGGAGAAGGTTTTGTCGTAATCAAGGCCATATTGTTGAGTGAAACCACTGGCGACAAGGCAGGCTTTGAGACGTTCAACAATGCCACCTGGAGCATGCTTGACAGCAAAGACCCATTTGCAACTAGCACAAGTCTGGCCTTGAGGGAGAGGAACAAGGTCCCAAGTCTGGTTAGCCCAGAGGGCTGTCATTTCTTCGTCCATGGTCGCACGTCACCCCGGGTGTTGGAGAGCTTCCTGCAAAGAGTGAGGAACAGAAATGGTGGAGAAAGATAGGGCAAATTTGATAAGAGGCGGAGATAGGCGATATAGTGAGACATAATTCGCCATTGGATGAGTCGTAGAGGATGATGTCGGATCGTCAGGCCGAGGGATAGCATCGGTAGAAGAGAGCTGTTGTAGGGCATTTGTTCGGGATGAATGACGAGTATAGACACGAAGAAGTGGAGGTGGTGGAGGTAATGTTGGCACTAGGAGTGGAGGAGGAGGAGTTGTGTGAGGCAAAGTCATGACGGGGGCTGCCGAGCGAGTAATAGTGGAAGGTGGGGGCAGTGTGGAAGTGGTGGAGGAAAAGGGTTGATCTTCAAGAAAGGCGACATCAGCGGAGACGAGCACTTTTTCCTCCGTCGGAGAGTAGTAAGCATATCCTTTGAGTGCGGAGTAGCCAACAAACATACATTTTGTGGCTTGAGGGGCAAGTTTGTCATTCGGTGGTCCAAGAGAGTGGACATAGCAAGTACAGCCAAAGACACGGGGCGTGAGGGAATGGAGACTTGGAATGAAAGAGAAAGCCAAATGGAGAAACAAATTCAAGCACGGAGGAGGGCATGTGATTGATGAGATGGCAAGCAGTAGAGACAGCGAAATTCCAATATTTGGTGGACACCTGCATTTGCAACATAAGTGACCGAGTGACATCCAGAAGATGTTGATTCTTCCGCTCGGCCACACCGTTTTGCTGGGGGGTATAAGCACACGAGGTCTGATGAACAATCCCAAACTCGGTGCATAAATTTGAGAAGGTGCGGCTAGTATATTCACGAGCATTATCAGTGCGAATTGTTTTTTAGGTAACAGAGAATTGCGTACGCGTCTCAATAATAAAGGCTCGGAAGATAAAGATTAGTTCAGTACGATCACGAAGTAGATAAAGTCAGTTGAGACGAGAATAATCATCAATAAAGGTAACAAAATATCGATAACCAAAAACATTGGGTTCTTTATATGGCCCCCAGATATCAAAATGTATTAAAGAAAACGGAGTATCACACTGATTACATGTAGGTGAGAAAGAAACGCGGTGTTGATTGCCAAAGATACATGATTCACAAGAAAACTCATGCAAGGAAAACCAAGAAGAGCCTTATTTTGAAACGGGAGAGGAGCATGGCCAAGACGACGATGTCAATCAACGGAGAGAACTGTATAGAGGATGGTAGGAGGAACATCCAAGAGATAAAGCTCATTTGACAGTCGTCCTTTACCAATGATATTCGTGTTCGACAATCCTGCACAACAAAAGACGAAGGAGAGAAGATTGGGCGGCAATCAAGGTCCTGAGCAAGCCTACTAACAGAGAGTTGATTGAAGGGAGATCTCGGAACATGAAGGACCGAAAATAAGGAGAGTAGGAGTGAGTCGCGGGTCAGCAGCTCCAGACACCGGAGTTGTGTCGTCATTTGCCACAGTGATGTACTTGGGCTAATCATAGTGCATGTATTGAGGTGCCTTCTGGAAGGTAATGTTGTGAGTAGCACCGGAGTCCACGATCCAGTGAGAGCTATAGGAGAGACGGGATATACCTTCAGTGGAGAAAGAAGAAACCGAGCCAGATGAGCAATTAACAACGCCTTGGAGCTGCTAAAGTTGTAGGCGAAGGTCATTATATCTTGCTGGGTAGACGAGCGTGATTCGGTTGAAGTAGAGCCTGGTTGATGAGGTGTAGCAGCAGTTGTAGTAGTAAGATGAGGAGGCAGTCCATGCTTACGGTGGCAGGTGGCTTCAAGATGACCATCCCGACCACAGTGAGTACACTTGAGAGTAGTTCACCCCGCACGTCCTCGTCCTTGAGACGTGAAGTGACCTCCCCGATTAGAAGAGCCACGAGATGGAGGGGCAGGAGTAGGTAAGAGGGGCTGCTGGAGCAAAGCCAGAGAGAACCTGGGAGGCACCTTGGATGGTGGTGTAACCTTGAGCAGCATAGAGCAAATATTAGATAAATAGGGCGTAGTGGAAGAGAAAAGAATCTGAGCACGGGCGTTGTGAAGATGACTGGGAACACGGGCCATCATCATAGCGATCTCAACAGCTTCCTTCTGTGCCCGTTGAGTTGCAAGATCGGTTAAGGGGGGGTGATGTTGTATCCAGGTTTCCACCAGAGCTTTAGCCTTTGCAACAAAGGAGATTAAGTCGCCCGTGCCTCCAGGGTCCAGTGATTGAAGTGCAGAGATAATGTCAAACAGGTGTTGTAAGTTGTCCTTACCAGAGTAGAGAGAGTGCAGCTCATTACACATTTCCTTGACCGTTTCATAATACATGGTCATTCGGTACCAATGTTGTGAAGATCGAGATCTTAACTAAGATCGGGAGGCATCCCTAAGATCGTAAAACGTAGGATCGACACGGATCGTGAGATCGTATTTTAATTAAAATTAAATCAAAAGAATGAGAAATATGTATTAATTTGGACACCTGCTGCTAAATCTGGACACCTGCTACAAAATCTGGACACAGAGGAATAATAAGAAATAAGAAGGGATGACCTAGAATGCTGCGGGAGCGACGAAATCGGGATGCTACGGGAGCGATGGAATCGGGATGCTGCAGGAGCGATGGAATCGGGATGCTGCGAGAGCGATGGAATCGGGATGTTGCGGGAGTGACGGAATCGGGATGCTACGGGAGCGATGGAATCGGGACTGCTGCGGGATCGACGGAATCGGGATGACCTAGAATGCCGATCGGGAAGAAATAGAGATGCGCAGGATTTAAACGCTGGGATCGAAAATGATCGTAGGATCGCACGATCCTACGATCTTAAACGCCGATCCTGGCGATTTTGCAGGGAACCCGATCCAGCCTAACTCGTGACTCGTTTCCCCCGTAAAACTCGTAAGATCGTAAGATCGTCCGATCTAAATCGAGATCTTAACAACATTGTTCGGTACGGCTCAGAGTCCATGAAATTAACCATCCAGGATTGGACTCGTTCGTCATCACGGAGCCAATCATTGGTAGGGTCTGTAGGTTTAGCTCGAGTGAGATGATGGAGAAAACTCTTTGTCTGCAGAACATGACGGACCGAATGCACTCATTCAACAAAGTTGGTCTTCCCGCTGAAAGAGATGGTGGTTATGTGAAGCTAATCACGAACTTCAGAAGACGGGGCAGCAACACGTGGGGGAAGAGAGGGAGCTGTCGTAGAGGACATGGCGGCTAGAAGAGAGTGGTCGGGCGGCTAAAAGAAAAATGTCTGGGCGGTTAGAAGCAGGCAAACCGCAGACAAGAGTGGCCAGAGAGAAAACGGCGACCTGGCGGTTAGAAGCTAGAAGATGGCGACCTGGCGGTTAGAAGCAGGCAAACCGCAGACAAGTGGATAAAGAGAAGACCGCAGGTCCCGGGGAAGACTATCCAACGGCAAGAACCGTGGTTAACAGCGGCAAGGATCACACCAAGCGGCAAGGAAAAGCAAAATGCAGCGGTGAAAGGAAGGGCAGACCGCGACGGTAAGGAAGACCAGGCCGCAGTGGCACAGAAGAGAAGAGGAAAACGGCTAAGGAAGGTTGGAGCGGTCTAGCTGATAGCAGGCAGGTGGCGACTAGCAAACGCTAGCTGAGGGAAACTGCGCGGTTAGAAAGGAGAACCCGTGGTGGTTAGAAGGTAGAGAGCGACTAACGGACAAGATCAGTGAGTAGCCGACAAGGCCGCTGCGATTAGAGAGGGTTGTGGTTAGAAGACCGTGCGACAAAAAGATTCCGCGGGAGAGCAATCCGCGATTAGAGGAGAAGAGGTCGTGGCGGCTAAATGAATCTGCAAGCGGCTAGAAGCAACGACCAGCGAGAAAGAGGAGGGGTCCCACTAGGCAGAAAGGAGAAGTTATAAAAGCCAACGAGGAGGAAGAGAAGAAGTGTTGTGGAGCCGCGGAAGAAGAGATGCGGGTAGGAGTAGAGAAACCGCGAGTTACAGATAAAGTAGAGACCGGCGATTAGAAGGAGCTTAACCGCGGAAAGAAGAGAAGAACCGGTCGAATAGAGGTAGGAGTCCGCCCGGAAGAAGCAGGGAAAGCAGTTAGAAAAGATCTATCCACTCAAATGGATCAGAGCTCTGATACTATGTAGAGAAATATGCAAGAGAGAGAAAATCACCCAGAATTTTATTATATTTATAAATACAGGAGTACATACACTTATATATAGAAAAGAGAGGGAAAGTCTTCTACATCTACAATGTGGGACTAAATAGAATATACATAGGCTTCTATATGGGCTCCTCCTAATGGGCTTTTTCATTACATCTTAACACTAACTAAGAAAGCCATCTAAAGAAGAAAATTATGTTAAGCGTTGGTGAAGTAAAATGTTCGTATCATTTATTAAAGAGTAGGCTCCCTCCTATATATAGGAGGGAGATACCACAAGGGCATTATAGTAAAACATGAGGAAAATAAATATAATTCTAACACTCCCCATCAAATTGGGTGTGTGCTATCTTGCATGCTCAATTTGCACATAATCTTTTTGAATGCAATTTGACTTAACCCCTTGGTGAGGACATCCACTAGTTATTGATCTGAAGAAACAAATGATGTGCTCACAACTCTTTCAATATTCTCCTTGATGAAGTGGCGGTCAACCTCTACATGCTTTGTGCGGTCATGTTGGACGGGATTGTGAGCAATGTTAATGGCAGCTTTGTTGTCGCAGTAAAGTCTTACGAGGTCTTTGTTCTTCATGCCAAGATCGTTTAAAAGGGATTTAATCCACAGTCCTTCACAAATCTCATGGGTCTTAGCTCTAAATTCTGCCTTTGCACTTGACCTGACAACCACATATTTTTTACTCCACGTTACCAGATTACCGCCAACTAAAGAACAATAATCAGAGGTGGACCTCTTGTCATCAACTGAACCAGCTCAATCAGCATCAGTATAGACTTCAACAGGCAATTTTTTGCCCGGGGAGAACGGGATAACTCTTCCCGGAGAGGACTTGAGATACCGAACAATACGGTAGGCCGCTTCTAGGTGACGTGTTTTGGGTGAATGCATGAACTGACTGATGACACCCACAACATATAAAATATCCGGACGAGTATATGATAAATAGATAAGGCGAGCAACCGGTCTTTAGAATCCAGCAATATCAGCACCCACTTCCCCACCATCTCTACCCAATCTGTGGTTGATTTCAATTAGGGTTTCAGCAGGTCTGCACCAACTCAACCCACACAACTGGAGCAAGTCAAGGATATAGTTCCTCTGAGATATGAATATACCATGCTTTGATCGAGCGACCTCAATTCCTAGGAAGTATCTGAGATTTCCTAGATCTTTTACTTCAAACTCCCTTGTCTGTCATTGTTTCAGTCTGGATTTCTTCGGTAACACCACTGGTGATAATAATATCATCCACGTAAATAATAAGAGTGGCGCGTCTCTCATGTTTGTGCCTTACAAATAAAGTCTGATCAGCATTGCTCTAGGAGTATCCAAATACAACCATAGCTCTATGAAATCTCACAAACCAGGCCCGAGAAGATTTTTTAGGCCATATAAGGCTTTCTTCAACTTTCATACCTTCCCCCCAGATCCTGCCAGTGTAAGATCAAGCGGCAACGACATGTAGACTTCTTCTTTTAGGTCCCTATAAAGAAACGCATTTTTCACATCTGAGTCAAAGGCCGCCCTTGGCAGGCAACATATGAGAGCAAAACCCATATAGAATTCATCTTCGCCACAGGGGCAAAGGTTTCTTGGCAGTCAATCCTCATGGTCTAGGTGTAACCCCTAGCTACCAACCGAGCCTTGTATAGCTCAACAACATCTTCAGAGTTCTGCTTGACGGAGAACACCCACTTACATCCTACTATAGTCCTGTCAGGTGGCAAGGGGACCAAGTCCCATGTGTAATTCTTTGTCAGGGCCAGCATCTCCTCTCGCATAGCATCCTGCCACTTTTGTTGAGCAATAACATCCTGCCAAGTTGAGGGGATAAAAATTGTGTAGAGAGAGTCAATAAAGAGTTTATGTGAGGGAGATAATGAGTTGTAGGACACAAAGTGGGACATCCAATGTTGGATAGAGTTACCTTGAGAGCCCAAAGAAGAGTCTGATGTTGGAGCGGGTAGCCTGAGAGATGTCGATGTACCTGGACCGTCGAGTATACACTTGTAAAGGAGGAGCGATCACAGGAGCAATCACAGGAGTAGGAGTGGGAAGAATCGTCGTGGGAGGAATAGGAAGAGGAAGAGAATTCACTTCCATTGGGTGAGACTCTCCCTGAAGTGAGAACTCGCAGTAGGACTCGGACACCCGAAACGTGATGTCCATAGTATCAATGGTCTTTCTGGAAGCTAAATGGAAGGATTTATATTCTTTTTGAGTAGGAGAATACACAATGAAGATACACTTGAGGGCACGAGAATCAAGTTTGGACGTGGGGTGCACATGGACAAAACACACGCACAAAAATCTGAAGGAGTATATTTGTGGGAGAGGCAGAAAGAGCTTCAAAAGGTGATTTATGGCCCAGAACACGAGTTGACAAACGATCAATGAGGTATGCCGCAGTAAAACCGCATCATCCCAAAAGTACTTAGAGAGGTGCATCTTCGGGAGGAGATCGTGAGCTACCTCTAAAAGATGGTGATTCTTGTGTTCGGCGACCCCATTCTGAGTCGAGTTATAGACACAAGATGTCTAATGTATAATGACCTGATCACTGAGATAACGCACAAAGGAGGAGTCGACATACTCTCGATCATTATCACAGCACAAAACTTGAATGGTAACAATAAACTGAGTAGCCACCATCTTGTGGAAACGTTGAAATAAAGAAAAAATGATACGTCCTGCGGCACATCCTAGCTTCGTTCATTTTACATTTACTTATATTATTATTTCATGTAATTCTTTTTTCGTACCCATCTTTATTTTGTGGCTCGTCGGGTTGAAAATTCGATGGGACCTTAAATAAAAAGGTCCGATAATTTAGGTACGTAGGACGGAAAGGGCAAGCTTGGGTTATTTACGAAGCCATAAAACAAAAATAAAATATCAAATAATTTAGAAGGTTATTTGGAAAGGCAATAATTACAAATCAAACATGTTTTTGAAAAAAACCACTCTTTTGGAAGGGAATTAAAATGGCAAGAGCTAAATTTGAAAGTTATTAACCCCCTCCCCCCCCCCCCCCTCACGGTGAGAAAGGTAGTCGGATACACAGAGGAATGATCAAATTCGTTCCCTTTATAATACTGGACCATACGCTCTCAGTCCTAACTCTTTCATCAGTCATCTCAGCCACTGTCCCTGTTCTATGCGAAGATCCAGTCTCCTATCTGCGCTATCTCGGACATCGTCGACCCAGCCACACCTCTCCGGCGTCCATCCATCTCCCGTCGCGCAAGGAGCGTCGTCAACCCCAACGTCACGCTCGACAGATCGCCTGGAGCCCGAGACTACTGACTCCCCTGTTCGACTGTTTGGACTTGAATTGGATAGATTTTTATGTCATAACTCTTGGGGCACTCTCGCTACAATCATTTAATATATTTTATGTGCTCCGCTAAATAGTCTTGAGGTTTCCCGTACGTTCGGTTTGCTTTTATTATCGTAATTCATAAATTATTGAGTTTTGCTTGTAGTCGTATCAATCCCGTAGAGGGCTGGATTCGTGAAAACATATGAGAGGTCCACTCGAACAATATTAACGAATTTTAAAAGTTCAAAACGACGAGTTGATTTGCGAGCGTGAATTCGAATTGACGCTCGGTCCTTTTTTTCCAAAAAAAATTCTAGTCGCACTCTTTAAAACACCGTTTTCTTCCAAACCCTAGTAGTGGTCTACATCAAAAAACATCATTTTTGTGTTTCATCAAGTAGACTAATGTACAACGAGAAAATAATCGATAAACGTCACAAACCAGTGAAAACCAGAAATATAAGCAACATGGCATGAACCCCAAACATCAGTAAGAATCATAGCAAAAGGAGAGACACTAGGAGTAAACACATGATTAAGAGAAGCACGATGATGTTAGCAAGAGCACAAACATCACATTTAAAGGTTTTCAAAAATATATTTGACATGCGGAAATAAAAGATGCATTGTAGATAGAGAAGGATGGTCGAGGCGGCAGTGCCTGGAGTCCACAGAGTTCTGAGCAGCAGAAAGAGCCTTCGGAGCAGAGACGGAGTTGGAGGGGTCAAACCGGTAGAGGCCATCACGCAATCTACTAGAGCCAATCACCTTCCCCTTCTTCAGGTCAATAGAATTAGTGAGGTGACTAATGGAAAGCAAGTTGCGGGTAAACTTAAGCATATGAAGCACCGAAGAGAGGGTGAGGGAGGAGCAAGAAATGAACCCCCTTCGGCAATGGGAGACAGGGATCCATCAACAATGCTCATTTTGTCCCAACCAGACAAAGGAGTATAAGACACAAAACATGTAGCAAAACCAGTCATGTGGTTGGTGGCACCGGAATCAATGAATCCATTGGAAAGAAGAGCACGCGGTGGCGGAGTGAGCACCTGGAACTCCCTGATGGGCATGAGGATCTGGCAGATTCGGAGAAGTGTCCAAGTATGAAGCGGCGGAAGACGAGAATCTCGTTAGCAGAAAGAGCAAAAGGAACCTCAGAGGCAGCAGGACAACCATAAGGAGCAGGATCATCAACGGCATCGGAGAGATGTCCGAGCAAGACCGAGAAGGTCGACCTGAACTATGACCAGAGTCACGACCACCACGAGGAGCGGGACCCCCGCAAGGAGGGAAATCCATGAAGCTTAAAGCAAGTATCCCGAGTATGGCAGGCTTTCCCACAATAATCACACATCAAATGATCCTTGTCCAAATACTTGGCCCTAGTGTCACGGAAATAGAGGCCCCCGGGACTGAACCGAGCGGCAAGAGCAGAGCCCTCAGCAACAGTTTCTGGTAGACGAATCTGTCGGCGATCATATTCTTGCCGAACCAAACTATACACCTCAGGTAAGGAAGGCAGAGGAGAGCGGCCAAGAATCTGAACACTGAAGGGATCAAAGTCACGAAGGAGACCATGAAGAAACTCAAAGATCTGGTTGCGTTCTTCCGGGGCACAAACCAACACCTCATCCTCAGGGAAGACGAGAATAAGCGAATCAAAATGATCATACTCTTGGTAAAAATGGGTAAACTCCAAATAGAAGGCAGCGGGAGGACGATCCTCTTGATGCAAAAGAAAAAACCGTCGCCGCGACAGAAAGATCTGAGCCGCATTTCCCCGAAAGGAATAGGTAATTTTGGCATGCTTCTAAATGTCAGGTAAGACCATAACCAATAGACTCCTGCATGGAGTTGGTCAGCTAAGACATAACCAATAAGTTCTCGGAGTCCCATTGTGGCCAATCTGGAGAGGCGAGAGTAGGTGTCCTAGTAGTACCACTGAGGTAGCCAAACAGGCAGCAGAGGGCCAAAGTAATAGAACGAGCCCATAAAAGATAATTGGTCTCATCTAACTTAATAGTAGTAATCTGAGGAGTCCGTGACCATGAGGGACACGAAGAGATTCAATAGAAGGCAGAGAATTCAGAGAAGCAATACCACCGGAAGAGACATCCGGAGTTCACCACTTCCCGACATGACAGGCGAAGTAAAAGAACAACGCCGGGTTGCAAATTGAGTGAATCTCACTCATAGAAAGTGGAGGCCCGGAGGACCATAATAACACAAGGAGAGAATTCACGGAGGGGAAACGGACGTCAGAGAAGCATTCTCTGCAAAAATACAACGTCAAAAATAAACTCAGGAAGCCGTGTGAAGAGGAGTGAAGGCCGGCGCCGACTGGCGCTTGCTGGGAGAGGAAAAAAACGGGGCCGACCGGCGCTGGCGGGGAGAGACGCTCGCAGAACTGAAGCTTGCTAGTGGGGAACCGGAGCTTGCTGGCAAGGAAGAAACGATCGCGGGAAAGGAGAATGACGGAGCGGCGGAAGAAAAAAAAACGAGGAAAAAAAACATGGATCGGCGGCAGCGCGAACGGGCTATGGAACCAGAGCACGGGCTCTGATACCATGGTGAAGTAAAATGTTCGTATCTTTTATTAAAGAGGAGGCTCCCTCCTATATATAGGAGGGAGATATTACAAGGGCAATATAGTAAAACATGAGGAAAATAAAAGTAATTCTAATACAGTAAATTAATTTATTGCAACGGTGATTCTACATGTGTTAAATAAGCCTTTATAATTTCAAAATTTTAAGTATTTTAATAATATTGTTTAAAAATTTTATGCCTTATCTTTATTTTACTATATAATCCCTCGTCATCACAAAAAGATAGATGATTGTACTGGCAATTATTTTACTACAAAAAAATGTTGGTACTCAAAGGGCGTAAAAAATTGGACTACCATACTATATTTGGATTTGCATCCTTTTTCTTCTTTAGGGAATAATAGGATAAAACACCAATAAAACAACTTTTTTTTGAAAAATAATTTATATAATATGCATACATATACGTAATATATATATACAAATATTCCCATTTTTCCATGCTATAGCAGTAAGCACTAAATTCATTGTAGAAATGAATTTATGTATATTAGTAGCCCTTTTAATTGGCTATATTTATGTATATTCATCCTGGTGGTGGAAGCCTTCCCCAGACCCTCGTGCGGAAATGCTTTGTGCACCAGGCTGTCCTTTTATATATTAGCTTTTCTTAACCACTCTAGCAAAAAAACTCAGTTAGAGATCTAAAATGACCAAAATGAGTAAATTGGAGCTATCATCATGATATTATCGGCACAGCAATTGGAGTAGCAAGTAATTTTTTTTATTAATATACGGATGCAAATATAATTGGCTTAGATTTTATATTAATTAAGTTATGCTTATTTATGTAAATAATTATCCATTTTTATAACTATTAATTGTATTTAACCTTCTAATTGCAAGTTATTTTAAACTTACATCGAACTAATTGTCATAGAATTATTATTTCTTATATTCAAATTTAAATTTAAGTTTAAATACAGAACTGATTATTAGTTTCGTAATTATTTAACTAGTTAAGGTATATTTAAGTAATTACCGTGATGGATAATAATTACATTGATATTTGAATTTAAACAATAATGCATAAGTACTTTCAATCAAAATAAAAAACTAATCATCCGACCAAGAGAAGTATTGGCATTTATATTATTAATTTAGATCTCCCATATTTCCATATAAATGGCGATTATGTTTCAATTGATCGAAAATGTTAAATAGCAAATGTAGCTAAGTTCGAGTTTATAAACTGATACCTAATTACTTGAACTTGAGCTTTGATGACAAGAGTCTCGTTATTTACAAAACCTTCCTCCACCTTAGAGAGTTCCATAAATTTTTTCCAACCCCAGTCGTGCTCTTTCTTCCAGAAACGGTGCAAAGTATCTAGCAAGTACAAACATTAATGTCGGGAAAAGAAAGGGAAAACTTTTATCAGGTTGCATTAAATTTTCTTAGGTTACTATTCAACCCAACTAACCAGAGAATTTGGTCTTCTTAGTATCCTTATTTACAACAGCTATAGTAAACTGTGCAAAATGGCTCCAACCTACAGCAATTCACAAAAATCAATTGCAGGAAAACTTTAGAATTTATCATTTTTCGGAGAATAAAATGAAGAGATGACGGACCTGGAAGAAGCTTGTCATGATTAGCAACACAAAGGAACAAAGATAGATGATTGCAAACATCACATCCCTGTGGATAAATTAAAATATACCTGCAAAAAAATCAGTAAAACAGTATAAAGCAGAGTACCTATAGCTTCGAACACAACACTGCTGATATGTTATTTCTTATAAAAGAAATTATGGAAGTATCAGAATAGAGTAAACAATACTATAAGCCCTTCAAATAATAAAAATTCTAACAGAACTGATCCGAATTCAATATGCTCCTAACGAATTCTGTATGCTTTTAATAATAACTAGGTGGGTAATATATGTTCATAAACAGTTACAGCAGCAAAAAAATCAGTAAAACGGTATAAAGCAGAGTACCTATAGCTTCGAACACAACACTACTGATATGTTATTTCTTATATAAGAAAATATGGAAGTATCAGAATAGAGTAAACAATACTATAGGCCCTTCAAATAATAAAAATTCTAACAGAACTGATCCGAAATCAATATGCTCCTAACGAATTCTGTATGCTATTAATAATAACTAGGTGGGTAATATATGTTCATAAACAGTTAAAACAGCAGCGTGCAAATTGCAAGGAAATGCATAACCAATCAAAATTGCTTAATAGAAAACAAAAAAATAATTAGGCCAAGACAATTTTGTTAACATAGAAGTACCAAAGCGCTAAGCATCCAAGACACATCAGAATGGTCTCTCTCTTCAAGAAAATCAAGCATAAGGATTCCTAATAAATATTATTCACGTCATTATCCAATAAGCATAACCAAATTAACAACTCTGCACCCTTAAGAAGATTGTAAACCAATTTTTCGACCAAAGCCAAGCGAACTAGGGCAACAAGTTCACGGAAATAGAACAAGGGGATCCCCTACGTCTGAAAACAATTAGCAGAAAAAACATGGCGCTAAACAGCGACCTGGAAAATTTTTCATAATACACAACTTCGAATACAATTCAATGACCGGAATAGTTGGCAAACCATTGTATATCTGTTTGGGGCAGTTGTGATGCTTGAGTGGTGATGGTGTGAAATTGTGTAAGTAAACACGATGGTATTGGTTTAGCAGTGTTTTGAACTTCCGTGACCACTTTTTTGGCTAATATTTCACTTTATGAAGTCTGAGCGTTCAAGATTGCTAAAGCTTGACCATACCTATATGATTGTGATGGCTTTTTCGCATAAAAAACATTCTGGGAAAATAGAATTAGAGATCACACTTACCCAAATGCTACCTGCATTTTTTCAAAACCAGCACCACTCTCTCAAATAGGCCCACCTCACATTGACCTTAGGCAGTCAAACAAAAGGATGAACCAAAACGACAATGGCTAGATAATGCAATGATTGCAATCAGTGAACCCATCAATAAAAGATAGACTCAACAGCTAGTCGGCATAAAAGAGAACGTGTCAATCAAGTAAAAGCAACGTGGCAGATGGTAGGAAAATGAGATAAGAGAACTCGACAAAGGAACAAATCTAAAAATTGATTTGTCTGTTCCACAGGAAGATGAACGAAGATGTGAACAAATCTGAGGAAGGTGAGTCTGACTGCTGTTAACCCAAGAAAGTAGGAAAGAGTTGTTCTGACCAAATTAGATAGAATTCATTGGATCTGTGATTCCAATTAAATTTCTGACTCGCTTTAACAAAGTTGAATGAGTTTATTTCTTATATTGAAATGAATAAACTTGCACTAAGCTATGAGCTTATATGCACCTTTCTTAGATAGTGATAGTCCTTTCAACCAAACCTAGAAGATTTATTTGTGCTGCCACTAGATATATACTTCCCTATCGTTGTGTTGTGTTCTTTGCAATACAAAACATGATAGAGAACCACGTGCCATGAACTTGAGTTATTTTAGTAAACTCAACCCCAATCACTTGTTCGTTCGTATTCAACCCCAATCCTTTCTGCTGACCCAACTTTCATGCAAAGAAGCTGAAAAAATCCACATGTTGAGCCAAGAAGGGAGCACATCGGGTGACTTAGTCGCTGATGTTGGCCTCCTTCAAAAATAATTACAAATATGATAGGGATAACAAGTTGTATCTTCTCCTCATAAGCTAGAACTGACAACAGAGAGGAACCATGCCCCCCAGTAGTAAGATCGCAAAACGCATTATCATGTAGTTATGTCCTATGTAATGGGTCGAGTCATGAGTCGAGTTAGACCTTATTTTGTATCATTGATAATTTTAATAAATTAATATTTGGGTACTTTTCTCATCCTAGATATTTCTGTGATTGTCCAATGGTTAGTGCTTATTCATACATGTGTCATTCATGTAGCTTGTGTTTAAACAGCTTTAGGACTATGGAATGAAGGAGAATGAAAAACATTTGTCACGCCTCTGTTTATTTGGGCATTTTTTCTTCATTGGATTCTTATAAAAGTAATTGCTATTTTTTGTCCATTTGAATAACCTCCATTTGAAAACATTGATCCCCTTAAACGACATTTTATGTCTGATTCCAACACAGTGAGGGAGCTATGCTCAAAAATGATGGTTTATCTCTATCTCTAACCGCTCCATTTCCAACCATCACCACCCACATAAACAGACCCTTAGTTTTTCTTTAACAGGTCCTTCGTTTTCTCCTTCGTTTTCTCCTTAGCTTAGTAAGAATTTGAAGCTCTAGGCTTGGATGCCACGGTAAAGCTATGTTTATCCCCTTTGGCAACCACCGAATGAACGTTCCTAGCGCATGCAAACCACAATGAAGGTGAGAATTCCAATGAGGAGATTTTTGCCCAAATCAGCTAGAAAATTGGCATCATCCACTCAAAGTAGAAGTGGAAGTCAACATGCCCACTTATGGGGTGCCATCAATGATGTGGAACTCAATGCATGTGTCGATTAGTAAGATAATTATTTTGGACTCTACAAATATTATTCTCAGAAAGTGGCATCCACAAACCTCAACCCTCATTCACTCACGGGGAACATCTACTCGCAACTTGACCATCAAAGCCATCTCATGGAGTGAACTTAAGAAACATTTGACAACAGTTAACGGCATGCACCATTAAGCATGGCATAACCGAATGCGCCTCTATTTCATTTTCATTATAGGATGAGTTATCAATGGCCTTATTTCATTTTTAGTTCATTCTATGAATGAACTAAGAATGAAGAAAGACTGAGCTTAGTTCATTTTTAGTTCATTCTAACAATGATCTAAGAATGAACTAAATATGAAGTAAGAATGAAATTAGCTCATTCTGAGAATGAACATACAATGAATTAAAAAAATTAATAATGAGAGAATAAACTAAAAAAAAACAAAGAATGAACTAAGAATGAAATAATAATGAACTCAAGATTAACTAAAGATGAACTCAGAATGAACTTGCTTGTTTTTATCTATTATAAGAATGAACTTAGTTCATTTTTATTTCTTTCTAAGAATGGAATAAGAATGAACTATGAATTAACATAGTTTATTTGGAGTTCTTTCTAACAATGAACTACAGATGAACTAAGAAGGAATTTAGTTCATTTTTAGTTTGTTCTAATAATCAACTATGAATAAACTGCATTATTAAGCAAGGCAAAACCAGACGCACATCTTTGCCACAATCTTCATGTAATGAATGGAAATGTAGCATTGGGAATTTTTTTAAACAGTGCGAAGCATTGCACTAAAACCATGAAGTTTACACCATTTAGCTTTTTTTGTTATTTTTTAACATTTAAATTTTAAAGTTTTTTCGTTATCATCATCGTAAAGAACCTTATCCAACTATTTTAGGGCTGGCCTTATGAATCATCATTCTTCAAGCATTCATGGATTGCACTAAAACCATGAAGTTTACACCATTTTGCTTTTTTTGTTATTTTCTAACAATTAATTTTAAAGCTTTTTCATTATCATCATCGTAAAGAACCTTATCCAACTATTTTAGGGTTGGCCTTATGAATCATCATTCTTCAAGAATTCATGGAGAATCTTATGAAAGATATTACGGCTAGACTACGAAGTCATCTTGAACAACTCTCATCTATCTCATTAAATGTACAAGGATATATTAGATTATCAATGTGGAGCTATGCTCAACATTGATAGCATGTTAGGCTTAGCTTGCTCTGATGGCATGTTAGAATTCAAGTATCCACCCATGAGTAAAATATCAGATAATACTTTTAGGGTTGTGAATTGAACTGACCAGGCACAGATAATGATAGACCTAAAAAAAATCTAAATTTATATGGGCTAAACTAACCAAATAATATTGAAATTGATAAAGAAACTGAGAAAATTATTAGGGATTTCATACTCACTAGCTCAAGCCCAAATATATCACGATGTTAGATCTTTCTTTATGATTCGTCCCTTCTGATTATGTAGCTTCAAACTTGGTTCAACTTCATCACCTCCTAAGAACTAGAGATATAGGTCTAAGGTATGCTTCTAAGACATTTTCTTCAAACTATTGCACCATTATAAGATCGCAGTGGAGGAACCATTGGTGAAGCCAAAATCCGAGGTAGCATAGTCTAGAGAGGTGGACATGAAGCGGTGGATTCTTGGACGATGAAGTGGTTTTTGATCCATCTCGTTCCCTACATTTATCCGTCTCGCATCCTCCCTCTCTCACTCACATAGAATTTTATTAAAATGAGATACTATTTTTTATTCTTTACAAATTCTAGGCTTTTAATTTTTGAATTGGGCACTAGTAAACAAAAATGAGAAGAGTAAATGTCTCTTTCAATTTTTGTTTAATGGACTTTATAACGGCTCATTATCCTCTCATATATGGTTTATGATGTATAAACTATACTTTTGTCTAGAAGACTCCTGCCTAGGTTCTTAACACAGGACATAAGTTTGAACGTCTTCTCTGATAAGCAGCAATGTTTGATTTCTCTCTGATGTTCTTCCATGATACAACAAATAGTGCTCTATTGCTAGATTGTTATTTACTGAATATAAGGTATAAGGTTTCATTTGGAATCATACTTGACTACATGTGAAACTAGAGAGATTAATGTAAAATTGAATGATTAATTTGTGATTCATTTATTTCAAGATTATTAGGTAGCACGTGATTGTGTTCTTCATTTTTTTTGGATTTTCATTGATGCATTTGATGTGGAAGTTTGAGAGGCAATAATTTACTAATGTATACTTTTTATTCATTTGAAGATAACTTCAAAAGTAAAATGTTAGTTCATTTATCAGCATTTTGCACGTCTGCTCTCTTATTACAACTAGTAGCCTTTACAAATATATACTTATATATATGTTGCAGTATGTTGAGGGTGTGGCTTTATGTTGAACCAGATTATGATATAGTGCAGCATTTTTTGAAGGGAGAATGTTGTTGTGGGGAATGTCAGGGAAGAACGAGCTCGATAAAAGGTGGGGTGACAGTGAGGGGGCTCAACTAGGGGTATAGGGGATGGAGGGGTTGGGCAGGCTTGGGGAAGTGTGGGTGGTTGTATGGAGGAGCTACAGTGGCCGATCGGGTGCTAGGACAGGGAGGAGGAAGGCTGGTAAAGGCTGTGTAGGGATGGACGGCGCTGGAAGGGGAGTTTGGGGAGTTTGGGGAGTGTGCGAGAGATTGCGGAGCTGGTGGAAGATGTAGGAGACAACAAGAGGACAAAAAGGCAACGGCAGGAGCGTCTATAGAGAGAGGAGGCGATTGGGAAATAATATTGAAGAAAAATGATCTTGGTTGTCGCAAGAGAAGCAGCAGTCGATGTCGAGGAAGCCTGGGAAACCGTCGGACTTGGAACTGGACGTTGGAGGCTGGACAGGGTTCTGGCGAGATTGTCGGAGGCTGGAGGACTTGTGCTAAGCAATGGAGGAAATCACTTGGCCCATTGGAGACGGCACCAGGAGAATCGGACTTCAGTTCTGGATAGACCGAGCAGCGTCCTTCTTACAAAACCCAAACTCTTGATCCCTAGAAAATATGAGAGGAGCATATATATAGAAGAGGTTTAGGTTAAGAGGATCCGATTGTTCGGAATGTCCAATTGAATAACTTAACCTAATCTGAAAATAGAGCTTCAAAAAATATAAAAAAAAAGGATAAAATCCAAAAAAATAAGTTGATCGCTCGACGATCATAAATTGTTGTTTTTCAAAATCGATGAGATAAATGGAGACAGTCCTCATCATGTAGTTTCATAAGTTCAATTTATATTCAATTTTTTTTTTTACAATTATTTGATTTTAGATGGACCACTGCTAGGCTACAAATTTGACTTGATTTATAAACAACAATTACAGTTGATTAATATCAGGTAAATGCTTAAGTTGACTGGTTTTGTAACATAAAGAACTTAGTCCACCAAGTGAAACAAGACTGACCCTATAGAGATCGGCATTTAACATGGCATACTATGTTGCATGAGGACGAACACGAGACACATACAAAATAGATACGGAAAATGTGATTTTCAAACAAACCTAGGATATGGGATACGCTTTTGAATTTTTTTCAAAAAAAAACCTAGGATACGGCTGAGGTGTTATTGTGTGACCTTGAGATCATGGGTTCGAGTCCTTGATGTGGACTCTTCCAAAAATGCAGGGTAAGGTTTGCCTACATTTCACCCTTGTGGTGGGACCCTTCCCCAGACCCTCGTTGTGCAGGGATGCTTTGTGAACCTAGGTTGCCTTAAATATAAGCACAGATTAATATCTTGATCACCCAACTTAATAACGGAATCATCCATCATTCTTGCACTGCTAAATTTAAGCTCCATATACTCCCTCTTTGTCCTGCTCAACCTAAAACCCTTCTTTTTTAAAGTGTCTCGACAAGATTCAAGTTTTGCGTATACACCCTCGCGTGTCTCATCGACTGAAACGATATCATTCGGCTGAGGTGTTATTGTGTGACCTAGGATACGGCTGAGGTGTTATTGTGTGACCTTGAGGTCATGGGTTCGAGTCCTTGATGTGGACTCTTCCAAAAATGCAGGGTAAGGTTTGCCTACATTTCACCCTTGTGGAGGGACCCTTCCCCAAACCCTCGCTGTGCAGGGATGCTTTGTGAACCTGGTTGCCTTAAATATAAGCACAGATTAATATCTTGATCACCAAACTTAATAACAAAATCATCCATCATTCTTGCACTGCTAAATTTAAGCTCAATATACTCCCTCTTTGTCCTGCTCAACCTAAAACCCTTCTTTTTTAAAGTGTCTCGACAAGATTCAAGTTTTGTGTATACACCCTCGCGTGTCTCATCGACTGAAACGATATCATTCGCAAACAATAAACACAAAGGTATTGCTTGTTGGATATGTCCGATGAGCTCATCTAAGATAAGGGTAAAGAGATAAGGTCTTAAAACTAAACCTTGATGTAAGCCAACAGTGATAGAGAATTCCTGTGTTAATCCTCCAAATGTCCTCACCCTTGTCACTGAATTTGTATACATATCTTCGATTATGTCAATGTAAGATGCATTTACACCTTTCTTTTCTAAGACTCTCCATAAGGTCTCTCTTGGAACTCTATCATAAGCTTTCTCAAGATCGATAAACAGCATATGCAAATCTTGTTTTCTTTCTCAGTAGTTGTCAAAGAGTCTCCTCAAGAGATGTAAAGCTTTCATGGTCAACCGCCCTGACATGAATCCAAATTGATCTCTGAGATGTTACTCTCTCGTTTTACTCTTCTTTTTATTACTCGTTCTCATAGTTTCATGGTATTACTCATCAATTTAATTCTTCCGTAATTAACACAATTTTTTATATCTCCTTTGTTTTTATACAAAAGTGTCAAGATACTTTCTCTCCATTAATTTGACATCCCTTTTGACTTCAGTATTCTATTGAAAAAACATGTAAGACACAAAATTCATTCATTTGCTAAACATTTCCAAACTTCAATGGGTATATCGTCTGGCTCAACCGCATTTCCATTTTTCATCCTCTTTAGAGCATCATTTACCACTGATACTTGAATTTTACAATAAAAAGTTATGCTCACATACTACTCGGATTTACTTAAATCTTTCAAGTTCAATTCATTGTCTTTTGTTTCATTATAGAGTTGATAAATATATCTTTGTCATCACTCTTTAATATCCACATCATTCGTCAAAATTGTATATGTTTCATCCTTCATGCATTTACTTAACTTAAATCTCTCGTCGTCTTTTTTCTAGCTCGAGTAATCTTTTATATATCATAAAACTATATGAAGACAAAATTTATGTGTCACAAAAACATATCATATCCTAAATAAAAAACATGAATAAAAATATGCAATTAATTGAATTGCACAACCTATCATTCAACACTTTTTATTTTGCATGTCTTTCTCTGTCACCATCCCAAAACAAATAATATTTGGGCATTTTCAAGAATACTCAGACATGTTCGATAGTGTCTGAAAGAATATGTGAGTATCCGGAAAAAAAATCTTTAAAATTAAAAAAAAACTTAGAGTTTAGGGGGAGGGATTTTCAAGAGTTTTTAAGGGTTTCTCAACTCATAAATGTTTCGAATACGATACGAAAGATTGTTCGTTCTTCATAAATGGCATAAATATGGATTGACTAATATGACCTAAAAGAAAGAGGATCCATAAGGCCAATCCTACATAATTGGAGTATGATTAATGGTAGTGATAATAATGACCAGTGATTTGTTTTATTTTCTCATCTACAATGTGCATAAAGATGAAAAGAGATCAACTTTAGTAAAATATAGATTAAATTTAAGTATCACCAAAGAAAACCTTAAAGAGATTTTAGAGTGTGTTACTACAGAAATGCTAGCTAGGAAAGTAAGCAGATGGTTAAATTGAACTAGGTTTCACCAAAAATGCATAAAAGTGTGTGGTACATGCTACCCATGCATGACAGTCCATTTGTACCATGCAGATAGACCTATTTACGCCTAGTCAGCTAAGAAACCCAATATACAGAACTATACTCTCTGAACTTATTCAGGTCAGGAGATTCCTTCAATCTGGGCTTTACGCACAAATGTTTGGTGTGACTTATGGATCCACAGCTACTCTCAAAATATCAATGTAGATGCCCTCTTGGGACTGTAGAACAAATAGATAAATCTAGAGCAACAGGTCAATCCACTATCAAAAATGAGAAACTTTTGATGATCCAACAGTATGTAGTTCATTTTATCAAATAAGATTTAAAAGTTATTTTGTTTGGCAATTTATATGCATGGGACATTTCTCTACTTTAATCTTTTGAGATTTTACTATTTTAAGTGCTCTTAACATTATTGTTAAATTCTTTATAAATAATTTAGAAGTTTGCACATTTCCTGGAAGTTTTGGCATGCCTAAAGATTGTGTGTAAGTACCTTTTCTTCTTCATACCGAGCCCCTCCCTTACATCATTTTCCACTGCATACTCCAACAATAATCTCTCGAGTACAACAAAGCACATCATAGAAGCATTACGCTTCACACTCAAAAAACACTCCTGGACAAAAAAAAATCCAATAATAGAGCATTTATAAAGGACTACTTTCATGACCTTTAGTCATGGGCAGATCTACAGTAGGTCGAGTGTGGGCGGCTGCCCACACTGAAAAACTCCACTTTTAATACTTTAGTAACTTAACATTGAGATTAGATATGATTATAACAACATTCAAGTCTTTATCCCACTATAGTGGGGTCGTCTATATGGATCCTTTGTCGTCATTGTACCCTATCTTTTGTCATAATCTCACTAATGCCCAAGTACATCATGTCTTTCCTTACAGTTTCATTCCATGCCTTTATTGGTCTACCCTCCATCATTTAACATGCCTAGTGACTAGACTCTCACAACGCCCAATAGGTGCCTCTAATGGTCTCCTTTGTACGTGTCCAAACCATCTTAGACAAGCTTCTCGCATCTTCTCTGCAATTGGTGCTACTTATGTCTTATCCCTGATACTTTCATTCCTAATTTTATCCAATCTCGTGTGTCCACACATCCACCTAAGCATTCTCATCTCTGCAACTCCCATTTTTTGCTCTTGTACACAATTCACTGCCCAACACTCAGAACCAAAGAGCATCGCGGGTCTAATTGCAGTACAGTAAAACTTGCCCTTAAGTTTTAGTGGTACTTTACGATCACATAAGATCCTGACGCGCCTCTCCACTTCAACCAACCGGATTGGATTCTATGTGTCACATTTTTATCAATAACTCCGTCTTTTTGAACTATCAATCCAAAATATTTAAAACACTCACTACGGGAAATATCTTGATCACTCAACTTAATAACGAAGTCATCTGTCCTTCTTGTACTGTTAAATTTAAGCTCCATATACTCCGTCTTTGCCCTGCTCAACCTAAAACCCTTATTTTTTTAAGTATCTCGCCAAGATTAAAGTTTTGTGTTTACACCCTCGCACGTCTCATCAACCAAAACGATATCATCCGCAACAATAAACACCAAGGTATTTCTTGTTGGATATGTCTGGTGAGCTCATCTAAGATAAGGGTAAAGAGATAAAGGTTTAAAGCTGAACCTTGATGTAAGCCAACAGTGATAGGGAATTCCTGCGTTAATCCTCCAGACATCCTCACCCTTGTCACTGAATTTGTATACATATCTTTGATGTGTCAATATATGATATATATACACCTTTCTTTTCTAAGACTCTCCATAAGATCTCTCTTGGAACTCTATCATAAGCCTTTTCAAAATCAATAAACAACATATGGAAATCTTGTTTTCTTTCTTGATAGTTGTCAATGAGTCTCCTCAAGAGATGTATAGCTTACATAGTCGGCCTCCCTGGCATGTATCCAAATTAATTCTCCGAGATGTTGGTCTTTTATCTTAATCTTCTTTCTATTACTCGTTCTCATAGTTTTATGGTATGACTCATCAATTTAATTCATCTGTATTTAACACAATTTTGTGTATCCTCTTTATTCTTATACAAAGTTATCAAGATACTTTCTCTCCATTGGTTTGACATCATCTTTGACTTTAGTATCTTATTGAAAAAATATATAAGCCACAAAATTCTTTCATTTCCTAAACATTTTCATAATTCGATGGGTATATCGTCTGGCCCAACAGCCTTTCCATTTTTCATCTTATTTAGAACATCTTTTACCTCTAATACTTGAATTTTACTATAAAAATTTACGTTGTTATACTTCTCTAATTTACTTAACTCTTCCAAGTTCAATTCATTGTTCTTTGTTTCATTATAGAGTTGATAAAACTATCTTTTTCATCGTTTTTTAATATTCGCATCAACCATCAAAACTATATTTGTCACATCTTTTAAGAATTTTACTTGACTTAAATATCTTGTCTTTTTTTCTCTAGCTCGAGCAATTTTATATATGTCACGCTCTCCATCTTTGCTATCTAGTCGCTTATAAAATTCTTCATAAGCTTGATTTCTTACTTACTGCATGTTTAGCTTCTTTTTTATGACTTTATACCTGGCTACGTTTTCATCATTCCTACAAACGTAGAGTGATTTATAGTTGGCTCTCTTTGCCTTCACTTTGTCTTGCACTTCCTCTTTCCACCACCAAATTCTTTATTTGGGAGGCGCAAGACCATTTGATACTCCAAGTACGTTCTTTCCACTTATCCTTAAATATGAAGACATAACTTCCCATGAGACATTAGGATCAACATAAAAGTCATCAACTAGTCGTTTCATAACTGTCTTCTTGAAAGCAACCTGCTTTTTCATCTTCAAGTTCCACCACCAAATTTTTTGCAACATTTTTTTTGTCCTAAATTTATTATATTTAATTTGTACATCTAACACCACTAACCTATGTTGTGTTCTCAAATTTTCTCCTTGTATGACTTTACAATCCTTACAAATCATTTTATCCATTTTACGAGTCGTAAAATAATCAATTTGTGATTTATTTGGTCTGCTTTTAAACGTAATTAAATGTTCTTCCCTCTTTATGAAAAGCGTATTTGATACAATTAGCTCATGTGCTACGGCAAAGTCTAAAATGTTTCATCCTTCTTCATTCCTTTCTCTATATCCATATCCTCCATGGACGGTTGTGCAATCTACATTTTCCTTCCATATATATCCATTTAAGTCTCCTTCTATGAAAACCTTCTTTTTTTGTGAGATTTCTCTTCCTAAATCATCTAAGTCTTCCCAAAATTACGTTTTAATAGCTTCACTTAATCCTACTTGTGGTGTTATAAGAACTGATCACATTAATAGTTTCCTTTCTAAGATTCTATCATATTTTCTACTTACCCCAACAACTTCATCCTTCCAAATAGTATCCACAATAATACCTACTTCACTACTTGTTTTATTTTTTTCTATGTATCATAATTTAAAACCTGAATTATCTAAAAATTTAACTTTCTCACACACGCATTCTCTTGAATGCATAAAATACTTATCATTCTCCTAATATCACATATTAGACGTCCTAGGGAATTATAATTGAAGATGGCTTAGTGATGGAATGTGATTTTGTTAAATTCTTATCCTTATAATAAGTCATGGGTTCAAGCCTCACCCCTTACATATTTTTTCATCTCTTGCATATTTTTTCATTCCTTGCATATTTTTTCACCCTTTGCATATTTTTAAAGTAATGGGTTATTATTGATTAAAATAATAACTTTAGTATTTTAAAATAAAGAACTAATTTTTAAAAAATAATAAATTGTTGAGATTTCTATATTATTTTTTATAGGAACTAAATGATTAATTATAATTAATAAAAAATAAGTAGTTGAAATTTTTTATCAAGAAATTTTAGGAATTGTAAGATTAATGATGAGAAATATAAAATATAGATATTTTAATAATAACATTAGATATTTAAATTTAGAAAAAAAAATTCAAGAGTGATTATAATAATAGGTTCTATGAATTAATTAAACAATAAATTTAAATCATTACTTAAAATAAACATTTGAGATTTCAAAATAATGAATTAGATTTTTTTTTTAATAAATATTTGAGGTTTCCATATTAATTTTTTTAAGGAATTAATAGATTAATTATAATGAATAAAGAATGAGTAGTTCATTGCGAGTTACGAACAAATCTAATTCGAGAGCAGCAGGCAAGCACGCACAGCTAGTCCATCTATTTCTAGCATGACAACTAGGGTTTTAACATTGAAGAAAAATGTTCTTAACCTATTGATGTATTTGCCCATGAAAATAACATTACTCTTATTTGTTGCAAAAGTAGACACAGTGATAAAGTCAAAATATAAATAGACGAGTGTTTGTCGAAATGTGAGATGAATAGATGAGTGTTTGTCAAATAATATATATATATATTCTATCATTAGCAATAATGTTATCATGACATGCTTCAAGAACACAAAACATAACAATAAATAGGAGCAAGGTTGTAGATGTCGGATATCGGGGACACGTCGGTTTTGATTTTTCATGTCAGTTTTAATATGTCAAGGGATATATGGGGGATATTTCATATATCAGGTTTTAATATTTAATTATTTGAGAAATTATTTATAAATTAACTCTTTTTTTAATTTATATATATTAATATATTAATAATTCGATGTTTATTGAACTCCTAAATTTATCAAACTAATATAAATATTTTGTTATACATGTAATAAAGGTATAACGTGTGAAATAAAATGTTGCGAAGTTGTCGATGACAATGGAAGACAACATTTAGTCCATAATTCAAATACCATGTATAATTGAAGTCGATGACGGATTTAAGCGAGGAAGAAAGCTAGAGGAAGGGACAAAACAACCTGAACAATGAAATAATTTTAGTATATTGTCTATTAGACCATAGACACTAATTAAAATAAATTAAAATAAATTAAAAAAATCAGTCAATGAAATGTCGGGATATATCGGTGAATATATCGGTCATTAGTAGACATATCGGAGGATATATTGCAAAAAGATATTTTTCAAAAAAATATCGGAAACGTGTCGTTTTGTCCATGAAACCTTTATGTCGACTGACTCGGTCATGTCAGAGGATATCCACAACAGTGAATAGGAGTAATGTCATATTTGTCGATTATTACTTTTAAATAGTGTAGAGTTCCGCCCACACAGAGAAAGTTTTGCGTCCACCACTGCCTTTAGTGGCGACTCTTCTTGGCATTCTATCTCAGTTTGTTAAATTCATGTTCACATATATGCATGCTGACATTTGTTTAATCTTTACTTGCTCGTTAATTTTCTAATTTTTTTCTCAACAACCAATTCCTATCTACAACTAAAACTTAACAACTCTAAATTATAATTAAATGACCATAGTGCAATAAAGTGCTCCTTTTCATGCCCAAACACTGTCCTCGTTTATCTATTCTATAATGTTGCCGCATCCTGAATAAAGGCTTTCAGGCATATAATGTAATGTCATCTATCCAGTGAATTATCCAATGTTCATACTTTATTAGATTTGTGATTTCTTTATACGTTGCATGACTGAGTAGTTTGAATATAAGACTCATTAGTAATAGAGATGGTTTTATTATTTCAAGTTTTTACGATTATAAAGGAATGTATTAATGTTAAAATACTTATAAGAACCAATTAGTTGATGATCACATTATTGAAGCACCGTTTAGCTTCATATGTTGAGCTTTGCCTAAAAATTCTCTTAATGTTTCTAACGCAGAAAAAATCTAAATGTGAACGCACAATGCTCAAACTCTAGATGCAATGCCAGCAACCACGGCGAATGCGATGAAACCACGACAAACCCTAAAATGAAGATGAGGAAGAATGCAAGCACGTGATCCGATGAACGGGCTAACACAGCACGAACTCTAATGTGAAGTAAACTAATGATTCAATCATGCACATATTTTAGATACTCCATATTTAGCAAGTGGATAGTAATTGCAACTAAATGAGAGTGCACAAAAAAATAATTGTGCGAATAAGAAATGCACAGCTACTGAAAGTGAAATAGTCAAATTATATTAGAACATAAAATATCTAGTAATAAAGGTACATCAATGATGGAAATGAAAATTAAATGTAAAAACCTCACCAAGAGATCGGCACCAACGGTGGGAAATCCAATAGGTGGGCTTCAAATGATCAAAGGCGTGATGTGTAGGTTCCAATGTGCGGTTGGCGATAAATGAGAAGTGGAGACTTCTCGGATTTGATTAATTTCGGGAATTTGGAGGGCTAGGGGGAGGGCGGGTATGTGGTCTACAGTGAGGGGTCGTGGAAGGGCTATGGAGGGAGGTGGGGCTAGGGTAGGGAAGAAATGGAGGCTGTATGAGTTTGAAAGGGTTGGTGGGTGGCTGGAGAGGCTGTGGAGAAGAATCTCATGGTTGGGAAAGAAAACTTCTGGGGTTTGGGCTCAGGTGGCGCTGGTAGTGGCAGGTGGGGTGGTGTAGTGATCGAAAAAGGGAGGGGAGTTGGTTGTCGATGAGGATGGGGTTGCTGGGGTATGGCTAGAGGAGACACCTTTGGTTGGTTGATGCCCAGACGGAAGTAAGGGGTTGGGTTTCTCACTAAAGGTCAGGGAGGAGGTGGAAGGCAAAAGGGGAGGTTGGTACCAACGCCAGTGGAAGCCCTCAGCGTCGACACCAGGGGGATAGGGAGTCGACACCCACGTGGATCGAGCAACTCTTCCCGTAGAATCGTGAAACTCTTGATACCTTTAGTCGACAGACTAATGGAATATAAGGGGAAGGATAAGTATTTCTAATAACCATAATTTTCCCATCGGAAAAATACAAAATACATGAAATATGAAAATTCACGACAAACACGATGGAGATCTCTGATCGCTAATTCGATGATCCAGAAATCATCAATATGGTAAATTGCTCAACAAAAGCAAATGGCAAATGACGAACCCAACAGGCTCACTAAGTGCGGGCTCTGCATGGCTGTGGAAGTCCCTAAAAGAGAGTGGTTTATCCAGTGGTACCTTCGGCGGTGTGAAAATAAATTGAGTATGCGACGACTGACGAATACACAAATGATTACATGAGATGTGGTACAAAGATATGAGTTCATAGCGTGTCAAATATCTCTAAGTGGATTTGACTCGTCATAAGGCTCATCGGACGGTAGATCTCTCACACGAACATCTAAGACATTCGCAATAGGGCAAATGTTTCCTAGAGAGAGAACCGTAAATAGCTCACCTGGGGGCTCAACGTTGAGCTCATCAAATCATTCATTTATAGTAGGATGATCTTTAAGATGAGTATCATCGATAATAATAGTGTCCTCAAGAGCAGGAGAGACGACCACTACAAAGCTATGTTGTTAAAGGTGTCACCTAAGGCTCAATATTCACCAAGGTCAGAGGTTTGTGCCATTAGAACATAAAAGTTGCGCCTGAGTGAAATTTTTGTTGTAAATTTTTTCCCAAAAATAAAGAAAAAAATAAATTAACAACTCAATAATTTTTAATTGATTTAGTGTTTGTCAAAAATAATTGTGTTTGGACTTGAATATGATGCAAGTGACCACATTTATTCTATTTTTTAAGAGATAAAAAATGATAGTAATGAATGATTAATTAGTATACTAGATAAAGAATTTGATCGATAAGCTGAAATGATGTTTGATGTTGATTATTTAAAATGAATGTGGTAGTGTCTTGCCTTCGTCAAGCGCGCACCTACGCCTTCATCTTTGTGTGGCTGCCCCAAGGATCAAAGACCTCTTTGCGCCTTGGTGCGTCTTGCGCCTTGGTGCGTCTTGCGCCTTTAATAACTAAGCAAAAAAGTCAATATTATGCTCTCTACTCTCACTCGGAACATGACTCGACAATCAAATACGGGAAAACTCGGATGAACATGCACGCAAAGGCGAATTTATGATCGGAGTAGCGATGCAAATAAATCTCGTTGGACCTGGGTTTATTGTTGAAACTCGGATACCGGTTCAACGGAGTTCGGACTGGAGGGACAGTTCAAGTTACTTGGCCCGTCGTCGATTGCTCAAGGTAGGTCAATTCGAGCCCGGATTCAACCTTCGCTAATTTGAAGTGGTTGTCTACTCACAGACCCGGTGAGCTGCAGCGTGGAGGTCTCACCACTCACCCGGAAGCGCGTGTTGTGTCTTCCTCCACAAAACCAAGAGCTGAGCTCGGCACCTTGGATGGCACAGAGCAAGAACTCTCCGAAATTCGGGAGCTCTGGGAGGCTAGGTCTGCTTCTCCAAGGTGTTTTGAGGGTCTATTTATAGGCAAACCTCAAACCAGGGGCAAAATCATATTTATGGCCAGCAAATAGCGGCCTCCGCCTTTTGATTTTTGCTATTGGCACCCCTGATTGGTCTGCAGATAGAGAAATCTCGTTGTTTGTGATGGCTATGGGCTGACCAGGATAAGCCGCGAGCAGAAGAAAGGGTGAGCTGGACCTTCTCTGTCGAGGCGAGCCCACGAAGAAGGTGGGCTCGGCTCGCTTGCGCTCGTCCTGGCGTGCAACTTCCCTTGCCCTGGGCCTCATTTTGGCGAGCTGGCGCCAGCCCGGGGAGGTCAACTCACCGCGGAGCGAGGTCATCTCGCATAACCTAATTTCTCTTGATGGGTTTGCCCTGTCCTGGTTGGGTGCAGTCAAAACTGGGGTCGCTAAATTGGGATTGTACACAATCTCCGCTTCTTTGCGAGCTCACCACAGGTCGGAAAGAAATCATCCAACCTCGATTTGGCGAGCCTAGGCCATTGCTTGCCTAACCGCACCGGCATCCCTTCCTGACTCTATAAATAAGGTAGTGAGGGTGGGGTTATCCTTAACAAACCTTTCCGGTCAACCTCCCGCTCCCTTGATCATCATGGACTCGTCTGACCGGGGCGACGTCGAGGCTGCTACCTTGTTCGGCCTGATCAGCGGACCCCCCCCCCCCCCGGACTCAGCGAGGTCCTCGGGTGGGTGATCCTGGGCGAGCTTAACAAGCTAGCGCAAAGCCGTCGGCCCCCTTGACATGACCTCTCTTACGCCTTCTCCGCGACTCGCACTGTCCCTGGGGGTGGTGGTGTCGGTTGATGACGAGGGTAAGCTCCTTTGGAAAGTTGTTTTGTTGTTGTCAAGGTATGTGAATCTGTTTTTCCTCGTCGCATTATTTCTTCCTTTGATTACGCCGCTCCGTAATTTCCTAGGTTGGTGTCGATACCACTATTGTGATGGCCCCGACGACTTCAACGGACGACGGTGGCGCGGGGACGAAGATAATATTATCATCAAAAGGAAAAAAACGGTCTCGCCCGCCTGCGCAAGGCGACGGTCTTTCTCCCCTCCAATCAGAAGGTTTGCCTGCGAGCAACCCTCCTTCTTTGACTGCGCACTCGCTCCGGCGCTCGGTTGGCGACATCTCTGCGGAGTGCCATGATGATCTCGCGAACCCTGGTGGCCAGGTGACCCCTCCTTTAGCGGTCGGCATTGAGATCGTTGCCTCGCCTCGCCACCCGGAAGTGGGCGAGTCGATTCGACCACATACTGCTGGGAAATCACTGTTGAAGAGGCCACCTCGCTCCCTGGTAACCCCTTGATACCCTTATTCCACTACCGGATTCCTTCTCATATTTTCCTCTCTTCCAGGTATCGACTCTCAATCTTTCGTCGTTGGGCATTCCCATCGAGTCGACACCACCCCTGATGTCCAGTCCGCTTCGTGAACTGATGGCCGACCCGCGAGTGGATAGCAGCGACTTCAACGTGCGCTTGCTTAAGTTGCTCGCCGCGCATGACTTGGCCCTTGCCACCGCGGCCCATCGAGAGGTCAAGCAGGGGCTTGGCGAGATCTGGGGTCGTGTAGAATCGCTGGAGAATTTCAACGCGCAGCTGGAAGGCAACGGCGGCTTCTGCTTACGAATGTTGGGCGCTGAAGAGAGGATCTATGAGCTGGAGACTTGCCAGAACGCGGCTGAGGATCCCTTGTATAAATTTGGCCAGGTCGCGGGCACAGCCGGCGAGGCGAATATGCTGGAGGAGCACCTACGCAGGGGAATAAATCACCTCCAGCGAGCTCAAGAACACTTCCATGAAGCCCACGGCATCACCTGGACGACACGTCATCCCGCCCGTCCGTGCGTGAGGGGCCGAGTTGTGCCCATTCCCCCTTAGGGATCGAGTGTCTTGCTGTTTTGTACTCGCATAGAGATGCGCGAGCTATTTCTTCTGTCGCTTAGGCTTTTGTACTCGCGCAGGGTTGCCGGGTAAAGGATACTTTTTTGTACCCGGCAAGTATAATATAAATCATTTGCTGGCGTGTTTGTTTTCTGCTATTTTTCGTATGCTTATTTTGTCGATGTGAGGCGCAACGCGAGTCCGAGTCTGTTAATCATGCGATTTGGGAGGGGCGTTGAGAGATCGCGAGCCGGGGGTGGGCTTGTTCGGCTGGGAAAACTTATAAATAGGGGGAGGGGGTTAGGGCTGGTGAAACGCTTGCTTCCCTTCTGGCCTCCCAAAGTTAACCCGTCATCTCGAAGCTCCCACTCGTCTCGCTTCTCAACATAGTTCGCATGAAGGGCGGGGAGAGTTGCGCGCACTGTGTCGCCAAATTCGCCGACCATTATTTTCCCAAACCCAAAACTACGTCGGACGAGCTCGAGGTCTTCAAGATGAAGTACCTTCCCGCGGGATTCTCGGCGAGGCGACCCCTGTCGAACAAGGGGATAAATTGCTTTTTTGAAGACGAACACGCCTTCCCCCTTGCCCACTTTGAGGCTGGATTGTGACTCCCCCTCTGGCGCGAGGTGGTTCAGATCTTCAAGTATTTCAGACTAGTTCCCGCACAGGTCAATTCCAACAGCATCAACGCCCTTGTCGGCTACGCGTATTACATGCGCGAGGAGGGAAAGAAGTTCGACCTCACAGCTTTCCGGAAGATCCTTAACCTGAAAGCCACTGGCAACGACGTCGTCGTCTTCTCCAGCGCCTGCGTCAAATTGGTGGAGCCGCTGAATAAGGTTAATCATTGGACCGATAAATGTGTTTGTGCGAGGCGCGTTCGGGTCGCAACCCATAGCGCATGTTCAACGGAGCGAGAACGCGTTTAAACCTCCCAAGGTGACTGGCGATGCCCTCGCCCTCTACGATATGCTGAAGGGAAACAACTTCTACGTTCTGCACCTGAGGCGCCACCAAGACCAACTCGCCTACATTATGCCCGGGACAGGTATGCTACCGCCTACTGCTCTGTCGTTCGTCCTCGCCTCGATTGTGTTTAGTTGACATGTCTTTCACAAGTCTGTGAACACTTCCTCAAATCCTGCAATGCACGACCGGCAGGAAGCCGTTCGGTCAGGAGCTCGCCTCGCTGAACGCCGAGACGACCCCAAGACTCCCCTCGTCACCCCGGCGTCCTCGAAAGACAAGAGCAAGGCGCAGGTAATTGATGTCTCCTTTGCTAATCCCAAAGCCAAGAAGCTCGAGAACGACGGGGCAGGTTCCACCCCTTCCGAGAGGCGGCCATCCACCGTTCCCAAGATGCGTCGCGAGGATGATCTGAAGGTTCTGGCCAGAGGAAAGGCGCTTGGAGGAAGCCCCTCGTACTCATGCTAACTTCGGACTGGGGATGCGCGCCAGAGATTTGGAGGGCGCTACCCTCCTGGAGTGGTATGAGGGAGAGCAAAGGGCCAGTCCGAGCTCGTGACTTCCCTCCTGGATGGAGGACGAGGATATTGACGACGACGCCTTCAACCTCCTATTCGGCACCTACGGTCTGGAGGACGCGGCGGTGTTGGCGGGAACCTCCATCCGCGAGCTGGCAAACCGCGGGAGTCGCGCCATCCTTCGTGTCGTCGAGCTATTCCACCAGACAGCGAGGTGCGCTCTCAGCACTGGGCGCAAGCTGGGGGATACGTTGACCACCTTGGACGCCACCAGCCAGGAACTCGCCCGGACAAAGGTCGAGTTGGGGGATGCGAGTTCCACACTGGACACCACGCAACAAGAGCTGGCCAGAGCCAAGGATGAGCTCGCAACTGCTTGCTGCTCCACCTCGCAGGCCCCAAGTGAGGTACGTCTCCTGTTTCCGATCTCGCAAGTTAATCTTTTACTCAACCTGGTACTTCTTTGCATTCTACCGAGATCGTGTGGGCGGAACGGACTTCCAAGTTGAAGAGGAGCTGAGGGAAGCCCGCTCTCAAAGCGACTACTTCGCCAACCGCCTCGCCGAAGCGGAGTCGAACCTGCTGGAGTGTCGTCGCCAAGCACAAGAGGGATCTGCAGGCGCCGTCGCGCCTGGCTCCATGGTCGCGGAAGCCGGAGTTCGCCACGCCCTTGTCGTAGCCGCTACCCAACTCGCCGTGAAGCATTTCCGGATGCGGGACGGCTTGAACGCGGTGGGCCTTGCACTCACCTCGGAGTTACTGATCCTGGAACTCTTCCCTGCCCCGGAGAATTCCCCGCCCGCGAGCTGGCGAGCCGATAGTGATTTCTACCTTGTATCTTCTTTAGTTTTTTGTTTGTAAACCAAACCCTTCTGGCCCGCGCGAGTTCTTCTGCGCCTTTGTGTATATATATATTTTTTGTATGTTGGGTTTCCTCTCCTCGCTTCTTGCATTCATAGTTTCTGCTCTTTAATGCTTGTGCGTTGGTAATTAGGGCTAATCTAATCTCTTATGCTGAACTCGCGACATCGGCCTTTCACGCGGAACTTCGTTTCTTCCACGCGGTAAGGCCCTGGATTGTGTTGTCTCGCCTAGCCGCTAAACCCGTCTATTTATCGCCCCTCACGTCCCGTCATTTTCGCCTCGCTCGGCAAGGCGAGTTCAGCTGCACTTTGGGTGTTATACCCACTTCCTTTCACTGCCCTCGAACCATGTGATTCTGGGAGGTTGGAAGCTGTGCTCGAGGGGGTCAGCAGCCATCATGTGAGAGTTTATGAAGGGTTCCAGACTACGTCGTCATCATAAGTTCGAGAACTCAGTTTCATCCGAGGGGATAGGTAGTCGGTATGCGAGAGAGGAGCTCGCGCAGGGATCCGTTCTACGACAACATCAAAGCTAGAGGACTTGAATCTCACTCGAGGGGGTAAGTAGTCGATTTGCTTCAGGGGTGGTGGACAGATCACTTTGTTGTCGATCACTATGTTGGCGGCCTCGACCTGTTCGTTGCTTCGGGGGTGGTAGACGGATGCGAAGCGAAGATCGATGTCTAGCTCTCCGCAGAATTTGATGAGTTATGCGCTTGCAAATTGCGGCTCATTGTTCGTGACTATCGCGATATGAAATTTCTCACGATCTGGGAGTTATTTTTTGCTAGCGCCTTCACTTCCATCCACTTAGAAAAATAATCAATCATCACCAGAATGAATCTCCTTTGTCTGCTCGCTTGGGGGAACAGCCCGATGAGGTCCATTCCCCAGATCGCGAAGTGCCACGGGGCCGTGCTTAATCGGAGCCGTTGTGCAGGCTGTAACTGGAGCGGTGCATGAAGCTGGCATCTTGAACACCTCTTTGTGGATTGATCCGCGTCCTTTCGGATGGTCGTCCAGAACCCTTGCCTCAGCACCCTCTTTTCCAGGGTTCTCCCAACTGAGTGGCTCCCACATTCGCCCAAATGAATTTGTCCAACACTCGAGGGACCTCTGCTTTGGAGACGCATCGTGCCAGAGAACCCGATAAGGTCTTCCGATAGAGACTCCCCACATGAAGAAGGTAATAAGCCACCTTGTACCTGAACTGCCTCTTATCCTGGACCTCCGGGGGGAACTTCCCTGTAGTCAAGAATTCCACGAACGGATTCATCCACGAAGGATGTTGGTCAATCTCCATTAGCTCTCCCTCTTCAATGGAGGGGTGAAATAATTCGGTGGTCACACCTCCCCCTGGGTGGCCATACTTAGCCAGACGATCCTTGGCCGCATTCTCTTCTCTCGGCACATGCTGGATGGTGAATGACTGGAAGGCGTCCACCAATTCCTTCACCTTCAATAAATATCGAAGCAGGACCGGTTTCCGAACCTCGAACTCTCCCCGAATTTGCGAGGCCATCACCATGGAGTCGGAATATGCCCTGAGATCATGAATTCCCAACTCCTGAGCAGGGCGGAGGTCGGCGATCAAAGCCTCATATTCTGCCTGGTTATTTGTGATCGGGAAGCGGATGACCATTGCCTGCTCGATCTTGGCTCCTTGGGGGCTCGTCAGGATTACCACGCCCCCAAACGAGTATTTTCCAGATGCCCCGTCCACAAACATCTCCCAAGCCTTCCACCCTTGCAGCTCCGCCTCTTCCGCCTCCGTCGTGTAATCGGCCAAAAAGTCAGCCACCACTTGGGCCTTCAACGTCATCCGTGGGACGAAGGAAAGATCAAACTCGCTAAGTTCCACCGACCACTTGGCAAGCCGCCCCGAGTGCTCGACCCCGTCCAGGATGCCTCGAAGCGGGTGGTCCGTGACCACCTTGATTGAATGAGCCTGGAAGTAGGATCTAAGCCTTCAGGCCAAGATGATGAGCACAAAGGTCAACTTTTCCAGGATGGGGTAGCGCAGTTCGGCATTTTGGAGGACCCAACTCACATAGTAAACGGGAAGCTGCAACTTCCCCTCCTCCCGAACTAGGACCGAGCTCACTGCCTCAGCTCCAACCCCCAAGTAGAGGTAAAGGTCCTCCCCTTCCCTAGGTCCCTGCAGAATTTGGGCTTGCGTGAGTTACTGCTTCAACTTCTGGAATGCTTCAACTTCTGGAATGCTTCCTCGCACTCGGCGGACCACTCAAAAAATTTGTTATCAATGTGTTGGCGCAACGCTCGAAAGAAAGGGGAGCACTTCTCGCCGGCCCGTGAGAGGAACCTGCTCAAACCTGCAAGCCGACCTGTTAAGCGTTGAACCTCCTTCACACTCCTCGGGGCCTCCATCTTGATGATCGCTTTTACCTTATCCGGGTTTGGCTCCACCCCCTCCGGGGTCAGGAGGTGCCCAAGAATTTTCCCTTCCTCGCCCCAAAAACGCATTTGGTTGGGTTGAGCCTCATCTTGTATTTTCTGAGCGCGGCGAAGGTCCCCATCAAGTCTCTAAGGTGGTCTTCCACACTCTTACTTTTCACAAAAAGATCGTCCACATACACCTCAAGAATTCAACCTTTTTGTTCTTTGAACACCCTGTTCATCATACGCTGGTAGGTTGCCCACGCGTTTTTAAGCACAAACGGCATCATTTTATAGCAGTAACATTCATCTTGTGATAAAAGAAACTTGTTTTACATCGGGTGGGTGCATGCGGATTTGATGATAACCCGAAAACATCTAAAAAACTCATAACATGGAATCCGACGGCCGAATCTACAAGCGCGTCAATTCTAAACAGGGGGTAGCAATCTTTAGGGCAATGTTTATTAAGCATAAAGAAATCAATACACATCCTCCACTTTCCCCCTCCCTTCTCACCATTACAAAATTAGAGACTCGGTCTGGATACTGGATCTCTTCGACAAAACTCGCGTCCAATAACTTTTGCACCTCCGCTCGAATGGGCTCGGTCAGGACTGTGGTCGTCTTTCTCTTCTTTTGGCGAACGGGATGGGTCCCTTGATCCAATTTGAGATGGTGGCAGGCGACGTCTGCATCGACTCTTGGCATGTCCTCTGCGCTCCAAACGAAGACGACGCATTCTCTTGGATGCATGCCAGGATCCTTTCCTTGTCCTCCTCCGCCAGCTCTCCACTGACTTTCATCTTCGCGGGCCTCCCGTCCTCAGCTTCGATCTCCTTCTCCTCGACCTCCTTCGCTGCCTCCAGCCTTGCGATCTCCTCCATCACCTTCTCGACTCTCTATGCTTCCTTTTCCCAGCTAATTGTGTTCACGGCGCTGAGGTAGCATTACCTCGCCACCTTCGGATCGCTCCTGATCCGGATCTGCAACCCTCCTATGTTGTACTTTAGGAATTGGTGGAACGAGGAGGGCATGCGCTGGAACGCGTTGATGAGGGGCCTTCCGAAGATGGCGTTGTAGCTACTTGGTGCGTCCACGGTCACGAAACGGCACACCTTCGTTGTGCCCCCAAGGGTGACAAGGAAGTGGGCCGTCAGTAGAAGCAACCCTCTTCTCTTCCACCGTCAAGGCTTCAAACGCCTTCTTGAACACAATGTTAACGGAGCTCTCGTTATTGACTAGGATACGGGAGACCGTAAAATTTTCCACCACTGCTTGAATCACCAGGGCGTCGTGGAAGGGATTTTCATTTTTGAACATGTCCTCTGCAGAGAACGTAATCTCTCCGATCATGGGCGTGGCCTGGCAGGTGAATTTCACGCTCCGTCGGTAGAACGCAAGCAGGCTCCCCATCTGGGTTGCTTTCATTCCCCCCCCCCCCCGTGGATCGCCCTGATCCCTCCACGGGCTCCCTGGTGGATCTGATCCTCGCACCCCCTTCGGGCCCTTCCTCCAGCCCCCTCATTCCTTCCAGCCTCTCCCGCTACTGGTTCTTGTTGCCCCTCTAAGGCTCCGTCCTCTGCTCCCCTCCTCAACTCCAGGAACTCTGGGCAGGTCGCGGTGACGTGGCCCTCGGACTGGTGAAAGTCACAAAAGAGGACCACCATCCGCTCTTCCCCCCTCCTCAACTGCTGGGGTCTTCCCCCACGTCCTCGTCCTCTCCCGACTGTATAGGCCTCCTACCGGGGTGCTTGGTCATGCCCTCATTGCCCTCGTCGTCTCTCTGGTGAGTAACTCTGCCCACGTCTCTCGGGTGAGAATTTTCTTCCCAAACGCCCCTTGGTGCCCTCCCCCGGCCATCCTCTGTTGCAGCCCGACGGAGGTCCTTTGAACCTCCTCTCCGGATCACCTCGCTCTGCGCCATATCGCGCTCTCCTTTCTTCCCGCCTCCTTGGCTACTCCTTTGCTCCTCTTCCTCCTTCTGCCGCTTCTTAAACCTCTCCTCCCGTCAGCGTCGTCAGCTTGGCCACGAATCCGCTGCTTGAAGACTCACCTTTGATGTAACGCGCCGCCCGGTCGATTAGGGCCTCGAAGGACACCGGGGGGATCCGCTTTAACTCCACCTTAAAAACCCCGCCCTGCAAGCCCAGAGTGAAAGCGATCATCAGAGTGTGCCCCAGCACTTTTTGATAATGGAGGATTTCTTCTTGAAAGCGATCCACATATGACCTCAGCGGCTCCTGTGGTCCCTGCTTGATGGAGAAGATCACCTCTGCCTCCTTCCTCTTCTTTGATGTGGAAAAACGGAGCATCGACCTCGTCGGTAGCTGGTGAAACCAATCCTTCGCTTTTCCCTTAAAGGTTATGGCGAACAACCGGCACTTGAAATGATCGAACATTGGTCGGATCGACACCATATCCTCAAACCAATGTAGGTGTTGTAGGGGGTCATCTCTTCTGGCGTAAAAAATCATGGGCGGCTCCACAAACCCGGTTAGAACTGGCATTGTCAGCACTAACTCGCAAAACAGACTTGTTGGTGCGAGTCGATGGCCTGGGCGAGCCCGCGCACGCTCCTCTGCGCAGCGAGTCATCTGGGGGCTCTCAAAGAGTACCCGCGGCCATATCGCCTGATCGTCGCTGTCCTGACACACCTCCTTGTCAGCTCGCTGGCCTTGCCTAAAAAAGTATCATCCTGAGTCGGGGTCACCGTCTCACAGCGGGTCGTCGTCTCACCGCGCTGCGCGAGCAGACCTCGCACCATGCTTTCCATAGACTTCATCATCCCGGCGAGCTCAGCAAACTGACCCTGCGTCACGAACTCGCCGATAGGGTGCGAGTTCCCCGGGCTATCTCATTGCTCTCCCTGTCCTACCATGGCACCATCAGATGAGTATTTTTCTTCAAGAACTGCCACTCTACACTCACCGCACCAAAAATGTTGAAACACGGATACCGGTTCAATAGAGGACTGAAGGGACAGTTCAAGTTATTTGGCCAGTTGTCGATTGCTCAGGGTAGGTCAATTCGAGCCCGGATTCAGCCTTCGCTAATTTGAAGTGGTTGCCTACTCACAGACCCAGTGAGCTACAGCGTGGAGGTCCCACCGCTCACCGAGTCTGTGAGTAGGCAACCACTTGTTGTCAATTCAGGTCAAACTGAGACCCAACCCTCTTAAAAAAGGTGGGCGACCCCAAACCAAGGTCTAGATAGACAAGTACACGCTACTGTCAATTAGCCGCACCTAAGTATCTAGTGCCGCCGCCCAACATTTATGGTTGGGGAGGTTACCCAACATTTAAAATGCTAGGGCGGTTACCCCAATTATGGTCTAGTAGTCTAAGCTTCGCAAATCTAACATAACGCTCCAAGAATAACTCAAACTGATGTAAATGGTATATGATGTCCACAGGCCAATAGCTGAATGACTCGGGATTCGACAAACCATCAAACAATAAGGCGGCACTACGAAACCTATACTCGAAATTCTCCTCAAAATGATGATCATAATATTCAATGTTCCTAACCATAGTCAAATTGTGTTGAAGAGTTAACACGATCTCTACGAGCGTGGAGCTAAGAATAAGGGTGATCATCGAAATAATAAGATGATTCTCTCAAGAGGGGCTCTATAGAATCAAGTATAAACAGACTCGTGGGGGGATCAAATAGAGAAGAGTGATGGCGACAAAAACTAACCATCAATGAACTTCATATAATCTACTATAGCGTATCAAAATAAATCTTGAACATTAGACACTTATGCAACTGACGCGGGATGAATCAACAGATGATGGACGCATTTTTGTAGATGTCGCTCAACATGCCGACCAATATAAATGTTTTGAGGAGAAAACGACAGAACATCACCATTTTAAGCTAAAATATTGTTTTGGAAAATATAGCCTGATATATCGATTTTACCCGATATATCGAGCAATATCTCGCATCAAATATATCAGCGCAAGTATTAAAAAAACATTTATTTTAAGTGACTTAGAAGTAATATCGTGTTTCTTGCTTCATTTAGTGCATCTTTCTGAGACTAGCTTCGATGACCAACAACACTAAAGCCTTTATCCCACTATAGTGGGGTCGGCTATATGGATCCTTTGTTGCCATTATGCCCTATCTTTGTCATAATCTCATTAATGCCTAAGTACATCATGTCTTTCCTTAGGCCATGTTCGTTTCGCAGGTTTTGTTTGTCAGGAATTGGTTTTGTTAGAAAACTAAAAACTTGAAGGTTTAAGTTTTCTGTAAAAACTCAATTCTTCTGTTCGTTTGCAGGAAGTTTTCAGGCCCGGAAATTGATAAATATCAAATTTTTTGTTCGTCTATAGAAAAGTTTTCGAGCACAGGAATTGATTTTTAAATTAATAAAAAAACAATCGTTTGGAGGAATTATGTAGCCAAAGAAAATTCTGCACAAATTTCAACAGATTACAAGAGGAAGGGGAAGTTACCCAAGATCTGCACAAATTTCAACAATCGTTTGGAGGAATTCTGCACAAATAGAAATTCTGCCTTAACTTCAACCGGTTCGGAGGAGGCTAGGAAGTCGTCGGAGCACGGAGAGGGGTTGGTCGGAGAACGAGCACGGACATAGGATGGTCGAAGCTCGGCGAGGAAGACGGCACAGGTTTTCGTCGAAGCCAGTGGTGGTCGCTGGAGTTTTGTGTTGTCGTGTGTTGGAACCCTAGTTCTGATTTGGGCAAGGATCACTATTAGGATTGCTTAGATTGACCCACATTGTATAGTCATGGGTCATAGGTTTGCTTCCAGGTTTGCCTCAGAAGAGTTCAAGAGAATTGCTGAAAGAATTCCAGGAAAATCCAGATTTGTCAAAGGAAGAAAATTAGTTCGACGATAGTCGAACTCAGGTCGACGAACGTCGATCTCAGGTCGACGAACGTCGATCTCAGGTCGACGAACGTCGATCTCAGGTCGACGAACGTCGATCTCAGGTCGACGAACGTCGATCTCAGGTCGACGAACTCAGAGCTCCTTCTCTGAGTTCAGGTCGACGAACTCTGATCTCAAGCCAGAAGTTCAGGTCGACGATCGCTGACCTTAAGACAGATTCTCAGCTCGACGAAATGGAAGCTGAGCTCGACGATCTGCGAGCCCAGATTGACGAATTCTGTGCATTTTTCAGGCAGATGTTTTACAGTTGGCAGAATTAATTAAGGCGATTATAACTCTCATATTTAATGGAAATAGCCGTTCAAAGGCAACATTAAATGTGGGTTGTTTCAGAAGTTAATTCTGAATTAATTCCTAAGGCATCTTCTACTCTCTCGGGAATGCTTCAGCCATTGTCAAAGATAAATGAATTCAAATGTTTGAATTCGAGACAGAGAGAATAACAAAAAAAAGACAGAAAGTAAGACAGAAAATTTAAGAAGGCTTTCCTTTTACAGAGATGAAAAAAACTCTGCATCAATTAAGATATTCACAGAGTTCTTCATCTGCTCCAGGTTCTCAAGAGACACAAATCAATATCAGTCTAAAAAGCCTGTTGGAGATCAACATCAATCTGAAGGCATACATCCCGAAGCAAAGCTTTCATCATTCCTGAACAATAATCATCTCAGAGGGAGCTTTGACAACATCAAGCAATCCACTAAAGTCTTCTCAGTTGTTTGAGAAAGAGAAGACAGCATCACCTTCTTCACCCCACTATACGCAGGGTTTTAACTCCCTTCAAAAGTTAACCACCTGGTTCCTTAAGTCTCCTTATCAAAAGACTTAGCTTGATTTTTGGGCACCTGATCAAAAGCCTAAAGGGTTGTGCGATCTCCCTTCAAATGGATCTTGTGGTGACAGGGAACCTGAGCAAAAACTTGTTGGTGACAGGGCACCTGATCAAAAACCTGTAGTGGAATCCTACCAGGGTGGTAGAAGAGTGGATGTACCCAATTTTGGGGAACCACTATAATTCTTGTGTTTTCTTTGTTGCTTGCTCTCTTTTCTTTATTTATTTTTGTTGCGCTTACTCTTTTATATAACATATATATTTAATTAGAGTAAATAAGATCTATCTTTATTCTTTCAATTGGTATCAGAGGGTCGTTTCATTGGTTGTGCAGGCTAATACCTGAACCAAAACGATCTGATAGATCTTATATTTCTAAAAAGTTTATCATGGCACAAAATGAAGAGTTTTCAAGCACCAGACCTCCTATGTGCAATCTAGATAAGCTTGCACTATGGAGCTCTGCAAGGATTAGGCTTTTTATGAACTCTATTGATGAAGTCATTTACAATTCCATTTTGACAGGTCTTTATCAATCAATGGAAACATCTAGCATCAACTCTGTTCCATCACTTCAATGGACAGAAGCCCAGAAAAGGCTAAAGATTGTTGATGCACAAGAAGCAATGAACATTTTAGCTCAATCAATGTCTGATGACATTTTTCAAGAAGTTGTTGAATGCTCTTCAGCAAAGGACATCTGGGACTCCCTCACAGCAATGGTTGCAGGATCAGCTAAAGAAAGAAACTTTGAAGCTGAAACTTGGAGTGACTCTGAAGCTTCATCCTGTACAACTGAAGATGAAGAAGAGTCTAAAGCAAGAGAATTTTGCCTAATAGCAATAAATGCATCTTGTAGCAACTTCGATGAAGAATCAGACTCTGATGAAGAATCAGAATGTGAATCAGAAGAAGATCAGGTAATCTCTTTCTTTGATTTCTCTTCAGAACATTTTAAAGAAGATTTTAAAATCCTATGTAAAGATTTAATTCAATCTGAGAAAAAAATAAAACTTCTCAGAGAAAAATTAAATAATTCTTCTTCAGAAAACATAAAGCTTATAGAAAATTTGAAAACTGCTCTTGAACAGATTAATTATTTCGAATCAGTTAAAGGCAAAGAAAAGTTAATAGATTTAGACAAAATAACTGAAGTTTTACCAAATCAAACTAAAAATCTTCAGCAAATTTTTGTTCAATATAATTCGTCGAACCAAGCTCGACGAAAACAACACTATTCGTTGAACAGAGATCGACGAACTAAGAACAGAGATTTTGATTTTACTGCTCAGGAATTTATGCTCGACAAAATAAATACACTTCGTCAAACCGAGGTCGACGATCGTGGAACACAGAAAATAAATATTATCATTCTGTGAACAAAGCTCTACGAAATCACGTCCAATCGTTGAACTCAGATCGACGAAATTATTTTTCGTCGAACTCAAAATTTCGTAACTCAAATTATCATTGTTTTCAAAATTATAATCCAACTCAAAACCTTAAAAATCCTTTTACCCAGTGGTTCATCCCTTCTAGGAAATTTCATCCGCTAGGTTATAAAAATCAACCCGAATATTCTTTTATATCTAATTATTATGAAAGAGAACCAGGACCCAAGGTAATCTGGGTCCAGAATTCCTAACCTTCTTTTCAGGAAAAGACCTATCTTACCACAAAGGAACAGTGGTATTGGATAGTAATCAAAAGCTTTAGTCTCAGCCAATGCAGTGGATACATCAGTGGTTGTTTAGGGGAAGATTGTTTATTTTCTCTGTAAAGAGAATTTGCTTAAGAGGTTGCAGCAGTAGCTCTATGTTATTTTTTTATTTCTCAAAGCACCCTTGTACATCTGCTGAAAAATTTATAATTTAGGCAGATTGTTTTGCTTTATATTTTATCTGTTTTTGTGTAAATAGTGTCCTCACCCAAATATGAAGAGATTGTTGGAACCCTAGTTCTGATTTAGGCAAGGATCACTATTAGGATTGCTTAGATTGACCCATATTGTATAGTCATGGGTCATAGGTTTGCATCCAGGTTTGCCTCAGAAGAGTTCAAGAGAATTGTTGAAAGAATTCCAGGAAAATCCAGATTTGTCAAAGGAAGAAAATCAGTTCGACGATAGTCAAACTCAGGTCGACGAACGTCGATCTCAGGTAGACGAACTCAGAGTTCTTTCTCTGAGTTCAGGTCGACGAACTCTGATCTCAAGCCAGAAGTTCAGGTCGACGATCGCTGAACTTAAGACAGATTCTCAGCTCGACGAAATGGAAGCTGAGCTCGACGAACTGCGAGCCCAAATCGACGAATTCTGTGCAGTTTTCAGACAGATGTTTTACAGTTGCCGGAATTAATTAAGGCGATTATAACTCTCATATTTAATGGAAATAGCCGTTCAAAGGCAACATCAAATGTGGGTTGTTTCATAAGTTAATTCTGAATTAATTCCCAAGGCATCTTCTACTCTCTCGGGAATGCTTCAGTCATTGTCAAAGATAAATGAATTCAAATGTTTGAATTCGAGACAGAGAGAATAACAAAAAAAAGACAGAAAGTAGAACAGAAAATTTAAGAAGGCTTTCCTTTTACAGAGATGAAAAAAACTCTGCATCAATTAAGATATTCATAGAGTTCTTCATCTGCTCCAGGTTCTTAAGAGGCACAAATCAATATCAGTCTAAAAAGCCTGTCGGAGATCAACATCAATCTGAAGGCCTACACCCTGAAGCAAATCTTCCATCATTCCTGAACAATAATCATCTCAGGGGGAGCTTTGACAACATCAAGCAATCCACTAAAGTCTTCTCAGCTGTTTGAGAAAGAGAAGACAACATCACCTTCTTCACCCCACTATACACAGGGTTTTAACTCCCTTTAAAAGTTAACCACATGGTTCTTAAGTCTCTTTATCAAAAGACTTAGCTTGATTTTTGGGCACCTGATCAAAAGCATAAAGGTTGTGAGATCTCCCTTCAAATAGATCTTGTGGTGACAGGGCACCTGAGCAAAAACCTATTGGTGACAGGGCACCTGATCAAAAACCTGTAGTGGATTTCTACCAGGGTGGTAGAAGAGTGGATGTACCCAGTTTTGGGGAACCACTATAATCCTTGTGTCCTTTTCTTTATTTTTTTTGTTGTGCTTACTCTTTTATATAACATATATATTTAATTAGAGTAAATAAGATCTATCCTTATTCTTTCATCGTGGCTGGCGTCGTGGAAGCATGGGGAGAGGAGGAAGCCACATGTGTTCGCTCGATCATGAGGGAGGGAGAAGACAGCGGCGGGATGAAAGCCGAGCGATAGAGGTAAGTTTTAGGGCTACTTAATTTTTAACCCGGTGAAAACCTACCGGATTTCATATAAAACCAAAAACTTGGCTCAAAATGGCTAAACGAACTTGATTTTTGGATTTTATTTAAACCAAAACCTGCATATCAAAACCTGCAAAACGAACAGGGTCTTATAGTTTTATTCCAAGTTTTTATTGGTCTACCCCTCCCTCATTTAACATGCCTGGTGATTAGACTCACAACGCCTAACAGGTGCCTCAAATGATCTCCTTTGTACGTGTACAAATTATCTATGTTGAGCTTCTCGTATCTTCTCTACAATTGGTGTTACTCCTGCCTTATCCCTGATATATTCGTCCCTAATTTTATCCGGTCTCGTGTGTTCACACATCCACCTAAGCATTCTCATCTCCGCAACTCTCATTTTTGCTCATGTACACAATTCACTGCCCAACACTCAAAACCACAAGCTTCAAAGACCGATTGGTAATATTTTTTGTGTGCTCATTGATAGGAATAATTAAATGATATTATCCACATGAACAACGGTAATATATATACATGTACAAGAGAGGGTGCCCACAACACTCAAAGGTAAGCCTAAGCTAACTCTACCGCAAAGATTGTACACTCCATCTACCCCCCCCCCCCCCCCACACACACACACACACAACTCACAGGGGGTCATACGCCGAGAGTTTGGACAGTAGATAGATATGTTAGGTCTTCGTCTGCGACTTAGTCATCAAATATGTAATCTGTTGCTCGGAAGGAATAAAGGAGCAAGAGTGTTATGGTCATAGTGCTCACGTAGGAAGAAAGCATCCACCCCAATATACTCTGAAAGTGAGTGCTTCACAGGGTTTAAGAGTAATCTGAATGGAACCTGTGTTATCACAGTAGAGCGGAATGGAATCTGGAGAAGAGACACTAAGATTCTCAAGAAGCCAACGGAGCAAAATAATATCCTCAGCGGAAGTACTTATGGCCCGAGCTCAATCTCAGTACTGGAACGAAAAACAACAGTCTATTTTTTGGACTTTCATACAATAAGTGAAGAACCCAAGAACAACCATAAACTAGTGGCGGGGCGACGGTCAACAGGATCACTAGCCCAGGTAGCATCCGAGTAAGCACGGAGCTGTAGAGAACTGCTGCTGGAGAAGAAGAGAAAACGAGAAGTCGTCGTCTGGAGATAGCGCAGGAGCCGCAGCAAGTGACCGTAATGCACAGAGGTGGGTGCACAAACAAACTGACTCAACACATGAACAACATGGGCAATGTCGGGCCGAGTTATGGTAAGGTAGACGAGACTCCCAACGAGGTGGCGATAACGAGTAGGATCAGAGAGTGGAACCCCATAATCCGTACATAGCTGAAAATGAATCTCCAAAGGGGTGTCCACTATGTTAGAGTTAGACAGAGCGGCCCGAGCTAGGAGATTTGATGTGTAACGCTGCTGAGAGAGCTAAAAATTACAGGCTGTAGAGCTGACCTCAAGGCCCAAGAAGTAGCTCAGCTATCCAAGACCAGTCATCTGAAATTGTTGCTGAAGGTGATGTTTGACGAAAGCCACATGAGAAGGATCATCACCAGTAATAATCAAATCATCCACATAAAGTAATAAAAGAGTCCGACCACAAGAGGAGTGCACGAACAGAGCTGGATCATGTGGACTTGGCTGGAAAGCGGCGACGGTAATGGCTGAGCTGAAACGTGCAAACCACGTGCGGGGAGCCTGCTTGAGCCCATAAAGAGCTCGCCTCAAGCGGCAGACAAGACCTGGAGGAGAGGATAGACCAGGGGGAAGCATATATACCTCCTGCTAAAGATCACCGTGCAGAAAGACATTCTTCACGTCAAGCTGAGACAGGGACCAGTGGCGAACAGCTGCAACTACAATAAAAGTCTAAACTGTAGTCATGTGAGCGGCTGGAACAAAGTTCTCGTCATAGTCATTCCCCTGCTCCTGCTGAAAACCACGAGAAACTAGTCGAGCCTTGTACCTTTTCATAGAACCATCGGAGCGAGTCATGACCTTAAAGACCCACTTGCAAGTAATATGAACAGCACCAGGTGAAAGAGGAACAAAATCCCATAGACGAGTGTGCTCAAGCGCCTCCAACTCAGCAGACATAGCAACCTGTCACTCAGATATTTGGGCAACCTCACGGTAGGAAGTTGGGTAGGAAGTTGGCTCTGCAGTATTACAAGCAGTAGCAAGAAGGGCAAGTAGGCCCAGCAGTAGTGTAGCAAGGCAAAGACAGTCAGGAGGATGTTGCTCACAAGGTGGGTTGCGATGCACTGGAGGATCATCCACAGGGCACTTGCTGGAGGAGGCAAACACTGAGTCTGGGGGCACTGGAAACAAGGGAACAGAAGGAGGACGACAAGTGTAGTGATATGAAAAGGGGGTGACGGGCGCGTTAGAGGGAGAAGTAGGAGACGAAGGGGAGGAGTGAGAAGGTAAGACTTGAGAGGTCAGAGATGGTGTAGGCGACGACAAGGGGAGAGGGGGTGAACATACCTGTGGAGAGGAGACATAAGGCGGTGGAATGGGAAGAGTGAGAAACCGCACACCAAATGGAGTCACAGATGAGTGCAAGATCGAGGAGACGAAGGACACAAAGAAAGGGTGAAACTCATCAAAGGTGACATTACATGAGATGCGAAGTCGACGTGTAACAAGATCATAACATCGATAGCCCTTGTACTCAGTACTGTATCCAAGAAAGACACCAAATACAGATTGAGCAGAGAGTTTGATACGCTCAAGTGGAGGAAGTAGAACATAACACCGACAATCAAAAACATGAAGATGAGTATAACGTGATGGTCGAGAGTACAGACACTCACTATGACACTGACCCTAAATAAAAGTGGAAGGTTGCAGGTTAATAAGGTAGACAGTAGTGGAGATAGCCCCAGCCCAAAAGTGAAGAGGAACGTGGGAGAAGATGAGAATAGTGTGGACTGTATCAATGATATAGCAATGCTTTCTTTCAGCGGTGTCATTCTGAGCGTGGATACCGGGGCAGGCAAGCTGATGGAGAGTGTGGTGGGTCGCTAGCGGATCGCGAAAAGCATGAAAGAGGTACCCCCCCCCCCGAGTCGGAACGGAAAATATGTATGAAACCAAAAAACTGGGTGCGCACCAAAGCGGAAAAAGTAACAACATAAATCTGAAAGAATTCAGAACGAGTGCATAATCCAACAATAACGAGATTAATCATCAACAAATATAACATAGTGCGGATGTCCACCTTTTGATACAAAAGGTATGGGACCCCAAACATCTGAGTAAACTAAATCAAAAGAACGTTGAGACCTAGACTCACATAACAGATAGGAGAATTGTAGCTGTTTACCAAGCTTACAACCCGTACAAGAGCGAGACCGATCAACAGAAACACTACCAAGGAGACCAGTACTGATGAGAGATGAAAAACACAGACCACTGAGATGACCAAGGCAGCGACGCCACTGAGAGAAACTCACTGAAGGAAGATAAAAGGATGAGGTCGCTAATGACGATAGAATGGATGGAAGATGGAGACGATCAAGGAAGTATACCCCGCTATGGCGATGGCCAGCTCCAAGGAGTTTCCCAGTCAAACGATCCTGCATACAACACGCAAATTCATCAAAAATAATAAGACAGGCGTGATACGTAAGAAGTGAGTTGGCTGGCGAATATAAGGTTCATGATTAACTTGGGTATGTAGGTCACGTCAAGAATATGGAAATTGTTGGTGTGAAAAAGGTCACAGTTGGTGATGGGGAGAATAGTGTCATCTGCTGCCATGATATTAAGAGCAGACAAGACGGGCTAACAGGACAATAGGTGGGTGGCATTATACTATCACAGGTCATGTGAAAAGAGGCTTCAGAGTCAAGCAACCATTCAAAGAAAGAGATACCTGCAGGGGCAAAGGCAACCGGCTGAGAGGCAGAGGCACCAGAAGCATCCGGTGAGAGTATAGAGGCAGAGGAGCGATACAGAGAACCATGAGATAGCTGTTGTTAAGCAAGCTCAGAAACAGAGAGTGATTGCGTCATAGCAGAGAAGTGGGCTAAAGGGCACCAGGAGAACATTGTTGACCAGACTGTTGAGCCCTCCGAACCTTGCAGCACTCAGATTTGACGTGTCCATGACACTGGCAGTAGTGACAGCGGACAGGCTGGTGACGAGGACCACCAAATTAAGCAGTAGAGGGCGTCGTAGGACGAGGAACAGGTTGTACCGGCGCACTATAACCCGGCGAAGGTAGCAGAGGAGTACTAACAAGAGAGGACTGCGGTGGAAGCTCGGGAGCAGCAAGAACAACATGAGTCAACATACCAGAAGGAGTAACAGTGTCCAAGAAGTGGAGACGAGTCTCTTCAGCAATTATCAAGGCCAACGTATCGTTGAGAGAAGGTGGAGGGTCCCAGCGCAGAAGCTAGGCACGAACAGGCTCGAACACGAAGCGTAAGCGCATAAGAAATCCATATTCCTGCAATCTGATATTCAACATTTCAAACTCAAACTGGCATGAACCCGACATCCAACATCTATAACCATGGATGGATGTGTGATGCCCTCACCCGATATGCAATGTAAGCAACCACGACAAAGTGATGAAAATACAAAAGAATGTGAGCATGCAATCCGATGAGCAGGCTGACACAACAAGAATTCTAATATGAGGCAAACTAATAATTCAATCATTCAAGTATTTCTGACGCGTAATTAATTAAATAATAAAATTTATAGCCCGCATAATTGAATCATATTTGATCACAGATACTCCAAATTAAACAAGTGGATAATAATTGCAACTAAATGAAAGTGCACTTTAATAGTTAATAGCTAATATGTTTTAGTTATTATTTATCATTTGATTTCAAATCTATAAGACATCAACACTAATATTCTTTTATCAATTTTCATGCACCTTGAAAATATTAGAATTCTTGAATAATAATACTATTTTAAACTTGTTTGAAATTAACAATGATAAACACTGATTTTACTATGATATGAATATTATATTGTTATATGATTAATATGAAGAAATATTCAAATTTGCTACGTTAGGATTTAAGATCAATTTTTTATTGCGATTTACTTGCAACTTGCTTTACAAGTCTATGTAATACGAGTGATGAATAACGTGAAGTAAGATGACGAGTAGAATCGAAACCGAACTAAAATTTTCGATTCAAGTATGGTTTTAAGTTTTGAGTGCATGGGTCGGTTCCTGATCCAAAAAGTTGGAGTTGTATCTATATGGGCTCAGTTCTTGGTTTTGTGTGGAACCGACTGAACTGACCCGAGTTACACCCCTAAGTGGTGGTGAGGTTGAGGAAAGGAGGTGGTTATCGGTGGGTTAGGGTCGTTGGAGAGGGAGAGAGGTGGGTGGGGCTAAAGGAGACCACGTCAATTGGTTGTTGCTTTAAGTGGAGGGAAGAGGCATGATTACTCACTGAAGATGATCAGGGAGGAGGTGGAACACAGAAGGGGAGGTTGGCATTGGCATTAGCGGCGACAGTGGCAAAATCCCTTGATATCGGGAACGGGAGGCGCGGGAATCGGCACCCACATGGATCGAGCGACTCTTCCTGCAGAATCGTGAAACTCTTGATACCGAAGAAATATAAGGGGAATATAAGTGGAAGGATTTAGGTTTACTATATCTGACAGTCATGATTGTCCAATTGTTTAGCTTACTCTAACTCTAAAAAATACAACTCAAAAAATAAGAATAAAAATACATAGAAATATGGAAAATCATGGCCAACGTGATGGCGATCGCCGATCGCGAATCCGATGATCAAAAATTCATCAATCTCATAAATTGCTCAAATATGATGTGATCAATCTCCATTAGCTTCTCTTCAAATTTGCACTTAGGTAAAATGTCACTAGGTTAAAAACTAAGAATCCTAAAGTCACCACATTAATCATAGCAAACCAGTAGCTAGTTAACATTTCACAAAAGAATTGACAAATTATGCAAACTAAGATAATGGCAATCTAATTTTAGATTTTAAACAGTTACTAACTCAATACCAGGTTTCACCGCCATCAAAGGTAGAAATATGTGTAAAGATGAATATAGTCCACCTTTGTTAGAGATTGATCAAAAAGAGTAAAATAGTTTGTATAGAATGATAAAGGACACATGAAATGCAAGGAACCCCTGGAATCCAAGGTTTAGGAACGGTTTGATTTTCAGTCTTACATCTTTGTTGTTAAGGGCACAATGGCGGCAAAGGATCCATAGTGGGATAAAGGCTTGAGTGTTGTTGTTGTTTACATCTTTGTTGATAAGGGAAAAATATTTTTAGTATTTTGATCCCTCAAACATCCATTCCATAAAGGAGGAACCTAATCTTTCTTCGAAAGAGAAAGTATGTGGCAGATAATTGATGATGGAATCAAAAATTCAATTTACATGATGAAAAACATCATGAAACTAAACTTAGTCAACTAGTCCAATACTCTCGGCTCAACATGAAATAATAAACTTGAATAGCTTTGATCAACAGAAAAAGGGAACAATGATATCTCAAAACTACTTGCAAGTTGAACATTACTTTTACAAGCAGTAGCATATTCATGCAAGCAGCATATTTCTTCTGTGACTTCCAACTTCCAAGCAGGTATCATTCAAAATGGAAAGATCAAACCTGCTTGTCCACAATGAAAGCTATTATTTTTTATAAACCACTATGAAAAAATTTAGTCATAGTTTGGTTGAATGTTATGTAAATGCCAGTTTTCCCTAGATACCTGGGTTATTCAGAGAACAATGTTATCCATCAAGCATTTAAGTGCAATGCTTGACACCAACAATTTAATCTTACTTAAAAAAAGATCGAAGGTTTCTATCTTTTAACTGTCAATAGCATAGTATCTAGATTTCTGCCTATTTGGGTCTCATCCTGATGTCAGGAAATTTGGCAGACTTCTAAAAGCCATCAAAATCGGACTAAAATGTAATTAGGCATGGGCATTTAACGAAATCAGTTGATCAAATAGTTAACATAGCTAATAACATGACAATATATAACTGGTGTCAGAGAATCAAGCATTGGTTTAGTAAAATGATGGCTATAAGTAGGCACTTTATATATCATCTCAAGGTTTCATATACAACCCTAATAAAGCCAGTTAACATATCTTCCGTTCCAAAAAAACACCTACTTAAAAACTTCAAAATAAATATTATAGGTCACAATGGAAAGCAATATTGCAGTCGAAATAAAAACACATCATTTTCTAGGGAATTGCCATCTTGTCTTTTCGTGATCAATCACAATCTCCCACAAAACTAAAGCATTAATATATAAAAAATCATATAATGCTACAGACAGTTTAGGCAATGTGAGAATATCTGATGTATCCATACACATCTGCACGTGTAAAAAAAAGAAATAGTGCCATGAACTTCAACTTTAATACGTATCACTTACCACTTATAACCCCCAACTTCAAATGCATTGCTTCGCAATTCGCGCTTGTTAATTTGTGAGTAATTTTCAATTTTCCAAGTAAATTTCCCGTATAGCTCAGAAGGTCGGGGTCCTGAAAGAACGTTGATTTAAGAAACTGCAACATGAAAGAAATCAAAATTGCTTGAAACAAATACATCAAAACAAAACAAAAACAAAATGTATTTTCCTAAGCAATCTCACCAAGCATTTCAATAAATAAATTCAAATAACAAAATCAAACAAAAATATGAAACAAACAAATAAAATCAGAAGCCGAAGATAAAATAGTAAAATATCATTCATCATTTGACTGGTAGAAACTTAAATATGGTAAGTTTAAATTTTACCATATGTTTACAATATATGGAGTAATCTTCAGTTAAACGAGAACTAAATTTACATAACATGCAATACCCATTAATAAGCACAATCAGCATATACAATAATATGCATGCTGCTTTGATCCAATAGTACAGTTCCGCTTGGCTCAATATTATAGTCATCAAATCATTTGGTCTGCCTACATCTAGGGGAGTGCAATCAGTCATTCAAAGTTACCAAACTGGTCAAACCAATCTATTTTGGCTATTCCATTCTATGAAACAAGCCTAGAGAATAAAATCAATCCAACTGAACTTGTTCAGTCAGTTCAGCATCCAAATCGGAACTTCCTCTGAATCCGGACTATGGGTTGGATTGTGATGAAATCGGTCCATAATCCAAATACTAGGCAGCATGTGAATTATTGATTCACAGGCGGAGTTTTAGTTTTTAAATATATTCCTGAATTAAAATCTTAGTCTAGATTTTGGATTCTGGATCTGATGTTTAGTTTTTTGGTGGTTCAATAATATAGAACCATAAACCAAGCTGAAAAAATAAATGAAGTTACTTGCGATAAGAAAAATAGCAGAACAAATTCAATTCAGTAAAATTTTGGGATCCGTCCAACTAATGCGCATACCTCTATTTAGCATCTTGAATTAGAAATGACAAGAATAGCAAAACAAAGTCAATTCAGTACAATTTAAAAGATATTCTCCTTCTCTGGAAGTCTAAACAACTTCAGAAGGTGCTATTCTAGACTCCCAAGTCACTAACATTTGAAAGACCATATGGCCTAATTTATGATGCTTTCCAGAATATTGTTTCCAAAATTCCAAATTGAGTGAACAGCAAGCAGAATGTGCTACTGAATTGCAAAATAGTATTTAAGATCATATCAAATGGTCAAATAATCCGTACTGACTTATCAGTTTATTAAAATGAGATTAAAAAATAGAAACCCTGAGATAACCTGTGTTTTACTTGGGAAAGTGAAGAAAAGAAAATTTGAAATGGATATCATACAATTTATTATGCAAAAACCTTTAGGGTCCATTTGTTTGGACAAAATGGGGGGGGGGGGGGGGGGGATAAAATTAGAATTGATGGTCCAATTTCATTGTACTTAGACCTCCAATTCCAATTCTGAAGTCTCAATTTCATTCAACCAAATAAATCTTTAGCATTTGTGGTCAATTAAGTACTAACTTAAACAACAGTGAATCTAGATATAACGTTAACACCTCATGACACAAAGTGACAAAAAAAATAGTAATACACCCTTTGAAAGAATCTAGTAAATACCCAATTATATATAAATTGATTTTTCTTTTCTGATTGTGTAAACAAAATTATAACAGTTGACTAAGTTAAGACAAAGAGTGCATAATTACCCAAAGAAGTACCGGGAATGCATAGTTACCCAATCTAGCACAAACCGTAAATTGGCATTCTATTTTTAATATTGTTTGTTCAAAATGGTGACTCACGAATATGACTTATCAATATTAAATAATGAAAGGCACACATTTAGGAATAAAGCATTAACCAATGATAAGCCAAATTTGAGCCTGAATTGTTCAACTTCATGAAATCTGCCTTATTTCTAGAAAAACTGTCATAATGAGCACAAATTAGTATCTCATGTAGTCATGTGACCTCATAAACGTCTCACCATAGAATATTAATCTATAGGACTTATCCATCCATAATGCCAATTAATAATTATATGGCATCATCTACATATTTCTACAGTAGTGGTGCAGTGAGGTACTAATTCAGTAATTCACTAAGAGAAACTCTAAAGCCTGCTCTATTCAGTATAATATATAGAGTATATGCATGGTAGCCTATTCACCAACTTTAGAAAAGATAGCACTTGGACCATGCAAGAGCACAAATTCTCAGAGCATGTAGTATTTGACACATATCAAGAGACTAAACAATTTCAAAAGTAGATCAGCTTGATGGAAAAAATTTTGACCAAAACAACTCCCAATTAATGCTCACATAAGGAGCTCTAACAAATTCCACCCCCATGGGCATAGAACACAGACATTGATTGAATAAGAATATAATCTATGGTTTGCAGTCTTAGTTTCACACGTAGCACAACAACAACCTCGCAAATCAAGTTATTTATGGCCAAAAGCATAGAAGTAGTCATACCCTAAAATAAGTGAAACTTAAGGAACAAACATGTCCCTCCATAAGTGAAACTTAAGGAACAAACATGTCCCTCCATAAGTGGTGGTCATATTCAATACTTTCTTCATTTATAATATAGAAAAGCAATGTATCACGTATATTGATATATAATTCAAATGGTACTTTTAATTCTCCAATAGGCCTTTGCTGATTTGAGCAATCATTCAAACACCACAATATTGATAGTCTCATTTACCAGCAAAATTAGTCATAGAAAAGAAACTTCCTGTAAAAAGGTGTTATAGTGCAATAATTTTAACTCTGTTGAGTAGCAATGTAAGTATTTGTGTGAGTTCTCAATACAAAGAACGGGAATTTACATTTAAATAATTAGCAAAACAATATGAAAATCTCCTAAGCCTCTATAAACATTCTTAAAGTAAAGAAACTGTGGTCATAAAGTATATAGTCTTGATCAACAACCAACTACAGCTATGGATGCACATTCATCTCTTAGCAAAGTGAAACATCCTAACAAAGTACTTTACCCTGGAAGACATAATTAGCATGGACCTACAGTTGCTACATACATAGCCCAGCACATACCAGCGCCGTCGTCATCATCCTCAGTGTCCCAATAAGGAGGTGAAGTTGACGGTACTCCATTTTCCAACTGCTCACTAGAACGCCATTCAGCAAGAGAATCAACAGATTGACACCGCTTCCCAGCTGATCTGCCCTCAGTTGGTGATGACATACCCCCCGTTCCATAATCCTCAGTGCAGCTCCCATCCATTACTCAATCCAACTTTATTCAGACTATCCTAATTATTAACCCCCTTTCGATTCTTCTTTTGTCTGCACGTATTTCAGAAAAAAAAAAAACCAATGAGCCTCAAGCCACTACACACCAAAAAGGGGAAGATGTCTAAAAACATCAAAACTATGAAAAACTTAAGTGCGTAGAATTAACACCGGAAATCGCTTCATAAAAGCGTTACTCCCAAGAGTTCCAAACCAGTGAAAAGAAACAGGAAAACGAAAACGGAAATAGAAAATCGTTGAAGGCCACCCCGCCCACCCTAATCGCCCTTCAGCTCCAGGTAGCTGGAGAGCCTGATAATAAATGGAAACGCTGAAATTAACCGGGGAAGAAGAAATCGGGTAAACCAACATGCCAATTTCCGCCAAATTTCAAGCTTCATACTGCTGAATCGGAGTTGAGGAAGCACAGCCGTACGACCGCATAGCAGTAAAAGCAAGAGAATCAAATCGAAGTACAGTTTCGGCTAGGATCCAAATACAGAACCTACCGGCGGTGTTCCCCGGCGGTGTTCCCCGGCGGCTCGAGAACTAGGTGACGGACTGGAAAAATAAAAGGAAAAGCCCTCACCGCCAGTCTTGGAGAACAAATTTGAGCTAGAGAAGACGGGGTGAGGCGAGAGAGGAGATTTGGGTCGACGCGTTGAGGTTGAAAGAAAGAGAAATCGGGACGTTCGCAAAGCGTTATATATACAAGATGAATTAGATATTTAGATATTTGTTAAATTTGCTAAGCCTTTAATTATCTTTCTACATAATAAAACACAAATCTTTTCTTAATTTATATCTAAATATATTTAATTTGAAAAACCTTGCTAAAACCAATACCACATGTTGTTCAAATTAGGCTTTGTTTGGTTAGGCCGTGGTGGGAGTTGCCGGCTGCTGGAAAGAGAGCATTGGGACCAGAGGGGGAGGCGGGAATCGAAACGGAATGACATGGAGCTTTTTCTCCTTGCTGCCAGTGTTGTTGATGTCGGCTGACATCTCTGACATGTCGGTCGGCATAAAGGTTTTGGGTTATGTTGTTAAAGGTGCGCCTAAGGCTTAAAGCTCATTAGGCTCAGAGGTTTGCACCTACGTGCGCCTTAATTGTGCCTTTAGAACATAAAAGGCGTGTCTGAGTAAGTTTTTGTTGTAAATTTTTTGTCAAAAAAATAATAATAATGTAAGAACTCAATAATTTTTTATTGATTTTGTGTTTGTAAAAGATAATTGTGCGTTGGAACTTTGTTATGATGCAAATGGCCACATTAATTCTATTTTTAAAGAGATATAAATGATGGTGATGAAGGATTAATTAGTAGAATAGACAAAGAATTTGATCGAGAAGATGAAATGATGTTTGATGTTTGTTGCGGACTAACTCGATGCCCTGGTCGGACCGGTTGTTTCTTGGACCGTCTTAGCTCATGGAGCGGTCGAGCGCACACACAGTCAATGAAAATGAGAAGTTGACACAAGGTGCGCTGACGTGAAAAAACCCCTTAAATGGGTAAAAAATCACGTGACCGGGTCTGTGCCGGTCAAATTCCACTAGCTTCTGGTGATTACAGTATGTTTGGTGAATCGGGGCGACAGACCGCTCCTGTTACAGCTTGGGGGAAGAGAGAAAGGTTATGGCTCCCCGCGGGAAACAAACTGCGCCGCGGAGGTGACTTGGATGTTGGAGTGCGCGGGATGATCCTGGTGCTCTAGTGCTTGTGGCGGCACACGCTTGCTGGCGACGGATGTCTTCTTCCTTTGGCTTCCTCGAGGACTTGGGCGTTTTTCTGTTGGCAACGTGCTGGTGGAGCGCTCGTAGCCGCTGGTGGCTGTTGGTGGCCGCTGGAGGTTCACGACGACTGGAGGCCGACTCGGGGGAGGTGGCAGGAGAGCTCTCACCTGAGGAAGAAGACAACCCGGAGAAGAGAAAAATGTCGAATGAAGAGGCCCTGGGGTCCCTTTTATAGCCTCCAGGGGAGGATCATGGCGGGCCCCACCACTAAAGTAGTGGGTTAGTGGGTGGTTACCCTCCTGATCGGACGATGAGGAGAGCCTCCCCTCGATCGGACGGTGGGGAGGTTGTCCATGGCGACGGGTCGCCACGACGGCGGAGGTGGCCGGCCGGGCGGCCGGCGGCGGCGGCCTGCTGGGGGCCGGCCGCGGCTAGGCCGGCAGCCTGCCGCAGCTTGGACGGCGGCCTGCCGTGGCCGGGCGGCCGGCCACGGCTAGGCCGGTCGCGGCCGGGCCGGCGACCGCCGCAGCTACCCCGCCGGCGAGGCCGGTGGTCCGGCCGCGGCGAGGCCCGAAACGGGGGTCGGCTGCCGGTGGTGGTCAGGCCGCCCGATGGCGGCGGTCTTCCCGGCAGCGGCCCTCCTCCATGGGGAGAGGGAGTGGGTCCCGCCCCCCATGATTCTCTCATCATGAGAGTTCATGGGGGGATGGCCCACCCATGATCCACTTTGGGAGGAGATCATGGGGGGGCTTTTCTCCTATAAATGATGGTGGAACCCATCAATTGCCCCCTCAAATCTTTGCTATCCGAGAGCGAAGTGAGCGAGAGAGGAAAGATTTCCCTGGCTTCCTGCTGTCAAGACGGTTTCCGGTGAGAAGGCTCGGTGGCGGCGGCCAGTGCTTCCAAGGTATTCGGAGGGAGGTTTGACGAACGATGACGACGCACTGATGCCCGAAGGCTGGGCATGTGTATGCCGCTCGCGTGCGCAGGCCGCGTGTGAAGGCTGCACGCGTCGGCGGGGTGTGCTGACCGCGCGCTTATGCCGGTCGGGCGCGCACAGGTCAGTCATACGCGCGCAGGCCGGCCTTGCGCGCTGGTCGCGCGCGCACGCTGCGCGCGGTCCTGGCCGTGCGCGGTCCTGGCCGCACGCACATGGTTTGCGCGCGCGCAGGCCGCGCGCGCACGGTTTGCGCGCTCGAAGGCCGCGCACGCACAGGCTGTGCGTGCGCAGGCCGCGCTGCTTGGTCGTACGTGCCCCTGCTATGTGCATGCTTACGCGAGCGTCCTCTTTCGCGTGCCATTTGGGATGTTTGCGCTTGGACATGCAGCTCTAAGTCATTATTTTTGGGCTGACCTTTTAGTTTTTGTTGTGCGCAGGTTTCGAAGCGCTCTTCTGGCCCGATGCGCCTGCGTTCTTCTTTGACCGATGACGGTGTTGATATCTGGAGGGCGCAGTACGGGCTTCCTGCTGATTTGGAAGTGAGGATCCCGCGTCCCGAGGGGCGGGTTCAGAATCCTACTCGTGGTTGGTTGACGATCTGCGAAGTCTCCCTGAGGTCCGGCTTCCGTTTTTCGCCCTACGAGGAGGTGATTGAGATCTTGAAATTTTGTGGAGTGCCTATCTCTCAATTTGTTCTGGCTGGAATTGCCCGAATCATGGGCTTAGTCTCCTTCTTCCACGAGCATGGGGGCCGGTTTAGACCAATTCCGAGATTGGTGCAATGTGCGTTCTGATGGTAGCGAGTGGATGGAGGTACGCAGCAACAAGAGTTGGTTGGAATTTGAAGCCCGCAAGGACCGTCGCCATGGCAACACTTTGTTTGGATATGTCAAGAATTCATGGGGTCTTCCTGAGGTGTGGGATGCGCTTCCCGACCGCTGACGCCGTGAGAGGGGGAAGGAGCGGGATTTTTCCCCGATGCTTGGATGTTCTGAGCCTAACGAGCTGGCCAAACGGCTTTTCAACATTTATGTTTATGTGGAGGAAAAGCGGTTGGTGCGATGTGGTATCTCGGCGGACACAGTTCGACCAGCAGGGATTCCTCAAGGAGGTGGTCGTAAGAGGAAAGCGGTGACAGCCCCTTCCGACGACCTTGATGTGGTGGTGGCAGCGGTTACTTTCGATGCTTGTCCTAGGTCGATTCCTGAGGTGCAGGTACTTGCTTCTCCAATTCCCCAAGTGTTTGTTGGCACAGTAGCTCCGCGGATGTCCTCTTCCTTGAGGGAGATGAGCGACGCGGTAAGGATTTGACTTGTTCCCAAGGCTTTTTCCCTTGCTTTTTCTCGCTGATAGAGGTTAACTTTGATTTCTTCTTTGTACTGATAGAGACCTAGGCGCAAATTGCAGTGACCTGAAATGATCATTACGTGAGTCTGAAGGATGGGTATCTTACTTTTCAGGAGAAGCTTCGGTCGACGATGAGTTCGCTTGCCTCCTTGAAGGAGGAACATGACCGGGACGTTGCGCGGTTCCGCCAGATTGGTTCGGAGCTGAAGTCCGAGCTAGAGGATGCACGTGTGGCTTTGGAAGTGGAGAAGACTTTGGTGTAGATGACCACCCAGATGTTGAATCATTCGAATGAGGAGACTTCAGGCTTGGGAGCCCAGTTACAGGCGGCGCGGGAGGAGGTCTCAGGTCTTGAGACTCAGCTTCGGGCGGCAAAGGCGCGGGTGGAGATGCTGTCCTCTGATGACCATGCGTCAGAGCTGAAGGCTGCGGGGCTTGCGGAGTACGTGGAGTCACTGGACTACATGCGAGACCGTAGTCTTATCGCGGAGGAGGTTCGTGATGATATCTTGTCTAAGGAAGTGGAGCCTCAGATGGATGACATGTGCGAGTTGGCGCTCTGACGTGGCGTTTCGAAGGTCTTTCACTTTGTTAGCAAGAACCTGGGATGCGACACATCCTGTTTCAGCTTTGTAGATGTTTTTGAGGATGAGCATTCCGACTCAGATGTCGAGTAGTGGCACGTGCACATTTGTTGTTGTATGTTTATGCTTTGTTGTTCAGTCGGGCGTATTGTGTTTTGCCCCTTGTTTAGTTTTGTCTGTTGTTGCTCCTAGGCGCTGATTGCACTTGTATCATTTTTTCTCGATTTTGTTATGACATTGTTGTCTTTTTATGTCATCTCGGCTATTTGTCTGCACTGGTTTTCTACTTCCTTTTCACAGCTTATTTTGTGCGAGGGGTGCTCGCGGCTTAGTTTGCGCGAGGGATGCTCGCGGCTTAGTTTGCGCGAGGGATGCTCGCGGCTGAGTTTGCGTGAGGGATGCTCGCGACTTAGCTTATGCGAGGGATACTCGCGACCTAGTTTGCGCGAGAGATGCTCGCGGCTGAGTTTGCGTGAGGGATGCTCGCGGCTTAGCTTATGCGAGGGATTCTCGCGACCTAGTTTGCGTGAGGGATGCTCGTGGCTTCTTCGTGAGGGGGCAGGCCCCCACGGTGTTGCACGAGGGTTGTTCGTGGCTTATTTTTCACGAGGGATGCTTGCGGCTTCTTAGTGAGGGGGGCAGACCCCCACGGTGTTGCACGAGGGTTACTCACGGCTTATTTTTCACGAGAGATGCTCGCGACTTCTTCGTGAGGGGGGCAGGCCCCCACGGTGTTGCACGAGGGTTGCTCGCGGCTTACTTTACACGAGGGATGCTCACAGCTTCTTCGTGAAGGGGGAAGGCCCCCATAAGGTTGTACGATGAGTAACGTCAGAGAATGTAAATACTCAATCCGACCGCCATAGATGCTCAATCTGGGTGCTGGAGAACGTAAGTGCTCAATCTGGGTGCAATCGCAAGGGGGTAGGCTCTTGTGTTGGCATGAAGAGTGACGTCGGAGAATGTAAGTACTCAATCCGACCGTCGGAGAAAGTAGGTGCTCAATCCGGGCGCCGGAGAACGTAGGTGCTCAATCCGGGTGCCGGAGAACGTAAGTGCTCAATCCGGGTGCAATCGCGAGGGGGGCAGGCCCTGACGATGGCATGAAGAGTGATGTCGGAGAATGTAAGTACTCAATCTGACTGCCGGAGAGCGTAGGTGCTCAATCCGGGCGCTGGAGAACGTAGGTGCTCAATCCGGGTGCTGGAGAACGTAAGGGATCAATCTGGGTGCAATCGCTAGGGGACAGGCCCTGACGATGGCATGAAGAGTGACGTCGGAGAATGTAAGTACTCAATCCGACTGCCGGAGAACATAGGTGCTCAATCCGGGTGCCGGAGAACGTAGGTGCTCAATCCGGGTGCCGGAGAACGTAAGTGCTCAATCCGGGTGCAATTGCGAGGGGGACAGGCCCTGACAATGACACGACGTTGAGGGGAAAAGTTGGTGAAGAACCTGCTTGTTCGGTTTGTAAGCACAGCTTTACCTTAAAACAAATATGATATTGTACTAAGGAATAAACATGGTTTGCGCGAGCCTGTGCTCGTGACTTTTACTGTTCTAAAGTGACGAAAATAAGATGATGGGAAATGCAGATGATAAACAACATTAATAAAAGATAAAAATGCGGAGGGATGGATGCGATGCAAATTCCAGACTACAGGTGTGCTATAGAGGGTCATCCTGCGTCGGGGATAGCGCTCATCCTAGGTATCCATCGCCGGGGATCTGGCGATAGTCTCTATGTTTCCCACCATCTTCCTTCCTCCATAATTTCCTTGTGCTAGGATCTGTTCTTGTCCTTGCAAAAATCTCTCGAGGAGCCCCTGACGGACAAGACGTTCAATTTCATCTTTTAGCCCGGCACACTCTTCGGTGTTGTGACCTGTTGCGCGGTGGAGCTCGCAGTATCTTGTTTGGTCAGCCTTGGGGTTTGGCCGCGACGCTCTTGGTCGTTGGAATGCTGGATCATTTTGAATTGCATACATCACATTAGTGTGGGTGGTATTCAGAGGGGTGTATTCCTGAAGTGGATGTTGCCCCTCATTCCTGGGAAGGTCACATTGTTGGCTATTGTGGCGACGCTCACTCTGACGTCGTTCTTCTTGTCTTGTGAGAGTAGGTTCCTCTTCTTTCTTCCTTTTCTGTCTTCCTTAAAACTGATGGCGGTGCGCTTCAATAGCCTCATCGGCTGCTATCTGGGCCTCGACCCGGTGAATGAGATCTGGATAACTGGGCACGGTCTCCCTCATGAGTGTTAAATAGAAGCCGCTGGAGCGGAGTCCGCCAAGGAAGACGCCTTTGAGAAGTTCGGGGTCGACGCCCGGAATTTGACGTGCCTCAGAGGTGAAGCGGCGAAAGAAGTCCTTGAGGGATTCTCCTTCATTTTGTCGAATACCTGAAAGGTGTGAGGGATCGCGAACAATTCTCCGATTTGCGATAAACTGGTCGGCAAACTGTCTGGTCAGCTCTGCGAAGTTGGTAATGGTGCCAGTTCTCATGGAATGGAACCATGTACGGGCCTATCTTTTGAGTGTTGTTAGGAACACTTGGCAGAGCAACTGGTTTGGAGCATTGTAAATCCTCATGATGGTGGTGAAGTGGTTGATGTGTTCTAGTGGATCATCGATCCCGTCAAACTTCTTGATGTTTGGAAGCTTGAATCCATTTGGAATGGGATGATTGAGGATTTACAGTGTCAAGGGGAGCCTTGGCAGAGCGGTCGGTGAGCATGAAAATCTTTCCTTCCAGCATGGCGGTATTCTTCGGCTATAACTTCCAGAATTTCCTCCCGAGTAAACCTTTCTAGAGGAGGGGGGTGAATGTCGTTGGCGGGATGGTGATGAAGATGAGCTGCTCTTACTCCTCTTAGAGCTGGGTGAGTGGAGCTGGAGGCATCAGAATAATCCTCGGGCTCTTCTTGGGCCCTTTTCGGGCTTGGTTGCAGTGGAGGATTTGCTGGGGCCGACGGCATCGGGGGAGCAGGAGGTGCTCCCATGTTTCAGAGTAACACAGGCATTTCGTTTTGTTGTTCTTCCATTTGGCGGACACGCCCCTCCAGGGCGGTGACGGGGGCGAAAGCTACTTCGGCAGTCAGTGACACGTCCACTAGTGAGTGGGATCGTGCTGGTTCGATGTGTCCGCCAAGTGCGGATCCTTTAGTGGTGCGGGTACTTCTCTTCGCCATTGAATCTGAGCTTTGAAAGAGGTAAAGATGAGGGACTTGTCTTCTGAAGGATGTTGGGAATGTTCCCACAGACGACATCAAACTGTTGCGGACTAACTCGATGCCCCGGTCGGACCGGTTGTTTCTTGGACCGTCTTAGCTCACGGAGGGGTCGAGCGCGCACACAGTCAATGAAAATGAGAAGTTGACACAAGGTGTGATGATGTGGAAAACCCCCTTAAATGGGTAAAAAACCACGTGACTGTAACGCCCCCGATTTTTTTTTCCTGCGATTATTTTTGTTCTCGTTGGCGTTACGATGACGCGTTTCCGTGGCTTGTGCCATTTGTGGAGTGTGGTTTAGCTCCTTGGAACTGAGTGCCCTATTTTGTAGCCTGTTGGCAAAATCTCCCTAGCAAGCCGAGTCGTTTTGGGTGACCCGGTGTGGCCTCTCGGGGGGATGTTTGTGTTTGGCTTTATATGGGTATAACTCGAGTTCTGTTCGTCGAAAGTTAATTTCGACTTCGCCGTTGTGTTCGTAGCATGGGTATTTAGCTACGGTGCGAATTTCGTTAAATTCCGAGGCAATTCGGTTTTCGCGTTATTTTGGTGCTTTATGTAATAAATTATGTTATTATATATTAATAAATATATTTATCTATATATATAGTTAGGTTAGAAGTAGAAAAGCACCGTATCATCTTCCCCATAAGAAACCGCCGCCCCTGTACGAGAGAAAACGGAGAAAAACCGCCCGTCCTGTACCTCCTTCGGTCAGCGATTTCGGGCTTGTTCGTGAACGGAATTCGATTCCGAAAGCGGCGTTGGCTTGCTCTCTCCGAGATCTTCGTTTCGATGGTAAGATATTCGATTTTCGTGGAGTTTTGATGAGATTTGGGTTTCGGTTTTGGAGTTTTCCGCCATTAATGGCCGTGAGATTTATTCTAGGTGTCGCGGCTGTTCGTTCCGTGTGAAGAGGAGGAGAGCCATTCAAGCTTCGCTGAAAGTTGAGGCAAGTGGTATTCTTGCCCTTGCCAAGTTTTTTTTTTGATTATTCTTGCTCAAATTGAAATCCCTGTTAGCCCTAGGGTAGAGGCCTTGTTGTTCTCTTTTTCTTGCTAACTTTAGGATTTAGTTCTTCCTATTGACCCCCCCTACTTGTGCTGTTGGAACCCAACTTTGCCGGCGTAATGCCGTTTATCTTTGTTCAGATTTGCTCTGGTTTGGGTGTAGCCGAGAGGGAGTGTTAGGAGGGGAGGGGGGGTGTTTTCCCAAATTTGTTAAGTGTATTACTCGAGTATGGGAGTATGTTACTCGAGTAGGTAGTAGATTACTCGAGTATTAGCCGTGGAGTTACTCGAGTAGTAGGTAACTACTCGAGTAGGGGTTTTGGGTTACTCGAGTAGTGGGCTCGAGCACTCGAGTAGTGGTTTCGAGATACTCGAGTAGTAGTTTTGAGATACTCGAGTAGAAGGCATTAACTCGAGTATTTGCCTTAGAGTTACTCGAGTAGTAGGTAACTACTCGAGTAGGGGTTCTGAGTTACTCGAGTAGTAGGTAACTACTCGAGTAGGTGGTTTGGTTTACTCAAGTAGTAGACATCTACTCGAGTGCAGGTCTGTAGATACTCGAGTAGCTGTTTGTAGATACTCGAGTAGCTGTTTGTAGATACTCGAGTAGCTGTTTGTAGATACTCGAGTAGCTGGTTGGAATACTCGAGTAGCTGTTTGTAGATACTCGAGTAGCTGTTTGTAGATACTCGAGTAGTTGTTTGTAGATACTCGAGTAGCTGTTTGTAGATACTCGAGTAGCTGGTTGGAATACTCGAGTAGCTGTTTGTAGATACTCGAGTAGCTGTTTGTAGATACTCGAGTAGCTGGTTGGAGTACTCGAGTAGCTGTTTGTAGATACTCGAGTAGCTGGTTGGAGTACTCGAGTAGCTGTTTGTAGATACTCGAGTAGCTGTTTGTAGATACTCGAGTAGCTATTTGTAGATACTCGAGTAGCTGGTTGGAGTACTCGAGTAGTTGGTAACTACTCGAGTGCTGGCTATGTTTGTATACTCGAGTAGTAGGCGACTACTCGAGTAGAGGGTTGAGGTACTCGAGTAGTTGGTAACTACTCGAGTGCTGGAATTTGAATACACGAGTAGTAGGCAACTACTCGAGTACTGGAAGTTCGCTGCCTCTTTTTGTCTTAGAATCGTTCGGCTATCGTCAATCTCTGAATGGAGATCGTCGATCTCGGTTTCTGCCTTAGGCCGTTTGACTATCGTCGATCTCCGGTCGACAATCGTCGAGCTCCGTGTTACCTTAGTGGGATTGTGGTTAGAGTTTGGTTTCGGCTTTAAGTGAGGCTAGCTCACTCAACGCCAAGGTGTAGGTAGGCACTGAGTGGGTCTCACTCAACGCCTTGTCGTGTTGATTCTTTTCAACACTCTTCCTTTACCTTGTTTTTCGTTCCCGAGTGGTTTTCTTGTTATATTTCTGATATTTCCTTGTCGGCCGTTCTCTTTACCTTCTTAAAGGCCGAATCGTGGGTCGTGGTTAGTAGTGGTGGTTTGTAGCTCTTCAGGAGGGTAGAGTTGTGTGATATAGCCAAGGCCACTCTTGTTTTTCTTGCTCCAGGTACAGGCTGGGCATGTGTGGGTGGAAGGTCCCTTGTGCGTTCACGTGTAGACCCTCGAGCTTGTTGACTTGGACATGGTGGATGGGAGGAATTGAGTTTGCCTCCGATCCGGTTCCTCATTGTTTGTTTTTGCTACTACCACTTCCCACAGTTTAGGGTGTTAGAAGTTGTTCCCTTGATGGTTTGCAGCACTTTTGGCTCTTGGTAGCCTAGTAGGCCCCACAGGATGTTGTTCCTGGGTTGGGGTTGTTGCTGTTTTCTTGCACGTGGTGCATTTTTCCTGTTGTCCTGTTTTGGACAGTTGTGACTCTTTCTACTACATGTTTTTCAGTTACTTCTTCCTTTTAGTTGACTCTTACATGCTGTTGTTTTTACCTTGTTGCTTGCTGAGGTATTCTGTTTTCTTTTGGAGTACCCCAGGTTCTGAGCCATAGCCAGTTGGGTGGCTAGTTTGCAGTGGTGGTGTTGGTGGTCTCCCGGACTTTGGAGTTCCGTTTACCTTGTTAGTGAGGTAGTTTTTCAGTACTTTCTTACAGACATACATATGTGCCAGTGGGTTCGTGTCAGGTTGTTGGCGCCCACTGGTAATTGTTACCTTGTACTAGATATATTACTTATGCTGCTACCATTTCCTGGAGATAGTCTACTTGCTTTGAGAAGGATTTATGCTAGGTTGTTAGATACTTTTAAACTATAAATATTATTATAAATGAAGCTCATGATCAGCATGTTTTATAAACTTAATCACTATTTTCCAAATCACGTATGAAAACCGTTTTCTTATATATTGTATAAATTAAACGTAGAGGCTTGCATAGCGTAAGTGGTTCTCTAAGGATCCTTATGTGCTCTTTAGGATGTCAAACCTAAACAAAGTATTTTTCCGCAGCGTGCAAATATCGTTTTCTTTTGTGGACTAGGTGATCCACTGAGCCGAGGGATACGGTCTCTAAAATATAACTGATTTTCTATTCATAAAACTCAGGATTTTCTTGCATAAGGATTGTAGTTGGTTTCGCCTGAGCGTCAGCAGTTATCCCCTGCTTGACGTGGCATCATGACGCGTATTTTCTCATACTCTGATATTTCCTAAATTCGGAGAAAATGTGGGTTGTGACAGTTGGTATCAGAGGGAGGTTGCTTGGCAAGTTATTTGAGCAACCTTCCTTGGTTTGCTTTAGTAGTTCAACATCATGTCATTCACACATCGATATGTCATCAGCACGTCTTGGCAAAAGCACAAACACTACACTCATGGCATAACATGAAGTATACGAGGCATATTATGTAGTATGGGATGCATAATATGTGTTCGTATATGGATCCACCATAGGGGCTACATGTGAGGGTTATGTAGTATGGGATGCATAACCTCACCACATGACTGCGACTAGCACGTTTCTTTTTCATTGCATGGGAATGTTATGTAGTATGGGATGCATAACATTTTCATGCGTACGCCGCTCATAACATGCATTAGGGCCTTTTCTTTAGAATGCATAGCACAATCACGCATAGCATATCATTGCATAAGCACAACGTGCCAAGCTAAAGATTTGCAGGATGACATATGTACACACATAAGTTTTCAAAACAAAATAAAGTCATGCATTCCCGATCTAGGCACGAGAGTTAGCAAGGTGATGGCTAACTATCCTAGGTTAGGGCATGTCATCAAATTTTTGTTAAAAAGATAAACTCTCAGAGCAAGTTTAGCAGCTTTTAAGTCTATATCTATATATGTACTGTCTGTACTTGTGTTTCGTTCTAGTCGTTGATTGGGGGATCTGATTGGGATATGTTGATATTAGGATGGCAGGCGACCTGCGACTCGTTCGACTCCCTTGTCTGAAGGTGAGTCGTCTGGGGCTCAGCATGATGCGGTGATCGAGGGTCTGCGTCAGAGTAGCGATTCTATGGGCAAACAGTTGGAGGAGGTGCGAGCCCAGATTCAGTCTTTGGTGGCAGTTGTGGCAGGGCAGGCTCAGGGTGCGCAAGTTCCTGCTGGGGGGTTAGCTGTTCCTCCTCCCCCTGCACCCGTGAGACCTCCGGTAGTGGTGCCAGCGGAGATGGCCTTCATCTCGCAGTTTCAGAGGCTGAGCCCTCCCACTTATGACCGGAAGGCAGATTTCATGGTTATTGATGATTGGCTGATCTCTATGGAGGAGATGTTTTCGTATTCAGGGATTGCAGGTGACCAGAGGGTGATGCTAGCCACCTATCAGCTTAAAGGATTGGCTAAGAGTTGGTGGCTGAGAGAGAAGGAGAGCTTAGTAGCTGGATGCTCTTGGGAAATGTTTAAGGAGATGTTGTTGAGGAAGTTCTTGCCTTCGGTCGAGCGTGACCGCCTCATGAATGACTTTCTCTATCTGAAGCAAAGGCAACTCACGGTGGGTGAGTATGAAATAGAATTTAGTAAGTTGAGCCGTTTTGCCCCTGCTTTGGTCAGCGTTGAGGCTGATCGAGTTAAGAGATTTCTTGGTGGTTTGAGGAGCGAAGTGCAGCAGTTGACCAGTGCTTATGGGTCTGTGACTTATGCTGGAGTTGTAGAGGCTGCTCTTAAGGTTGAGGCTATTGAAACGGCAAAGAGCAGAGGCCAGCAGATGAGAAAGGACAAGAGAAAGTCTGTGGAGGGGAAGAAGCCCTTGGTACCCGATGCTGTTCCGGGAAAGAGGAGCCGAGTAGTGTGCAGTTTCTGTGGCCGGTCACGCCATCCTGTCGAGAAATGTTTTAAGAGGTCAGCAGCTCAGAAGAAGGAGCTGGTTCATGCGATCCAGGGTGCTCCTAGGAGAGATGTCTCCTGTTCGGTTTGCAAGCGGTCCGGGCATGATGCGGCCCAGTGTTGGACCAAGGATAGAGTCTGCTTTCAGTGTGGGCAGAAGGGTCATATCAAGTCGAGGTGTCCTCAGGTTCAGTCAGCTCTTCCTGCAGTTCCGTTGCAGGCTTTACCTCCACCTCCGCGTGTGGACAAGGGAAAAGGGAAGCTGAACGTGATTTCTTCCGAGGAGGCTCAGACTTCGACCCAGGTTATTTCAGGTTAGCGGTTATTGTTTTTCTAGCCTGGTAGTTTTATTTGCTTGTATGTTGCGGTATTGCTGTGGTAGTTCCTTAGTTTATGTGTTCATATAGGGAAGTTTAAAGTGAAGAACCGTTGGGCGCGCGTTCTGTTTGACTCCGGCGCTACCCACTCGTTCGTGGCTAGAGCCTTTGTAGAGCGTCATCGGTTGACTCTAGATCGTGTTCGGGATTCCTTCCGTGTCAAGTTTCCTTCTGGTGAATCTGTGTTGTCAGATTTGGGCATCTTGGATTGCCCGGTTTTATTGGGGGACTTTCTTGCGAAGGCGGACCTAAAAATGATTGATCTGGAGGATTTCGATGTCATTTTGGGCATGGACTGGCTCTCTCGGTATGATGCGGTCATTCAGTGCAAGGGAAAGCGCTTGGAATTCATCAGAGACGACGGTCAGTCCGGCAGCGTGTATGCTGTTCTGTGTCAGGATTTTCCTGTCATCTCTGCGGTATGTGCTCAGAGGTTGTTTCTTTCTAGTTGTTGTGTTTGTTTAGTCTCGGCGGTGGGAGCCGCTGTTAGCGTACCACGCTTGGAAGAGATTCCTATTGTTCGTGGTTTCGCCGATGTTTTTCCTGATGATCTTCCTGGTCTTCCTCCTGATCGGGATGTTGAGTTTGTGATCGATTTAGAGCCGGGTACGCGTCCTATTGCTAAGGCGCTGTACCGGATGACCCCTCGTGAGTTAGAGGAGTTGCGAGTTCAGTTGGATGAGCTGTTAGCTAAGGGGTTTATTAGGCAGAGTTCGTCGCCTTGGGGTGCTCCTGTTTTGTTTGTAAAGAAGAAAGATGGGTCGATGCGGCTCTGCATCGACTATAGAGAGTTGAACAAGGTCACTATCAAGAACAGGTACCCTCTGCCGAGGATCGATGATTTATTTGACCAGTTGCGTGGTAGCACGGTGTTCTCCAAGATCGATCTTCGTTCTGGTTATCATCAACTCAGGATCCGTGAGGCGGACATTCCACGGACTGCGTTTAGGTCGAGGCATGGACACTTTGAGTTTCTGGTAATGTCGTTTGGTCTGACCAACGCACCATCAACCTTTATGGATATGATGAACCGAGTATTCAAGGATTTCCTCGACAAGTTCGTTGTGGTTTTCATTGATGACGTATTAGTTTACTCTCGCAGTGCTGAGGAGCATGAGCAGCATTTGCGTTTGATCCTATCAGAGTTGAGGAACCACAAGTTATTTGCCAAGTTGAGCAAGTGCGAATTTTGGTTGCCTCAGGTTTCTTTTCTAGGCCATGTGGTGAACAAGGATGGGATCTCGGTCGATCCAGAAAAGATTGCAGCAGTGATGGATTGGAGTAGACCGAGTTCGCCTAAGGAGATCAGGAGTTTCTTAGGGTTGGCTGGCTATTACAGAAGATATGTGGAGGGTTTCTCTTCCCTAGCCGCACCTTTGACCAAGTTGACTCAGAAGAATGTGGCATTTGTTTGGAGCGAGAAGTGCGAGGAGGCTTTTCTGGAGCTAAAGGAGAGATTGTGCACTGCTCCCGTTCTGACCCTGCCTACCGAGGGAGTAGATTATGATGTTTATGTGGATGCTTCGCTTGTAGGTCTGGGATGCGTATTAATGCAAGAGGGAAAGGTAATTGCCTATGGGTCAAGGCAACTGAAGACTCATGAGAAGAATTATCCCACGCATGACCTCGAGTTTGCAGCGGTTATTTATGCTTTGAAGTTGTGGAGGCACCTACTTTATGGGGCTCAATGCAAGATCTTCACTGACCATAAGAGCCTAAAGTACGTGTTCACGCAGAAGGAGTTGAATCTGCGTCAGCGGCGGTGGCTGGAATATGTAGCTGATTATGATGTAGAGATCCAGTATCATCCGGGCAAGGCCAACGTGGTGGCCGACGCCCTGAGCCGAAAGACGGGAAAGATCTTTAACCTCTCCGCCGATCGTTTAGTGGAGGAGTTCCTCCTTATGGATATTTCAGTGGGATGCTGTAGTTTGCAGAGTACCATGTCAGTGGCGGAGCCGTCCTGGATTTCTTTGACTAGGCTGCACCAGAAGGACGATCCTGATCTTATGCACCTTTTCACCAGGACTGAGAAGGGGGAGTTGCCCGATTTTGCTATCGATGGTGCGGGTACTTTGAAGTACCGCGGTAGGTTTTGCGTTCCCGCTGTCGGGGATATTAGGAGGATGATTTGCAGTGAGGCTCATGGTTCCAGCGTTTCCTACCATCCAGGATCTACGAAGATGTACCGTGACTTAAGGCAAATTGCCTGGTGGTATGGCATGAAAGGAGATATAGCCCGATTTGTTGCTGAGTGTCACACTTGCAAGCGTGTGAAGGCCGATCATGGAAGGCCTGGTGGTAAGTTGACTCCGCTAGAGATCCCGACTTGGAAGTGGGAGTGTATATCTATGGATTTCATTACGGGATTACCGAAATCCCCGAGGGGATTTGATTCTGTTTGGGTTATAGTGGATAGATTGACGAAGTGTGCTCACTTCGTGCCTTATAAGATTGATTACCCGATGAAGAAGATAGCGGAGTTATACATGAATGAAGTCATCCGACTCCACGGTGTGCCGATTAGCATCATTTCCGATCGAGACTCCCGGTTTACTTCTCGTTTTTGGCAGAGTCTGCAGGAGGGTTTGGGTACGGATCTGAGGTATTCTACTGCCTACCACCCGCAGACCAATGGGCAGACGAAGAGGGTGAACCAAATTGTTGAGGATATGATCCGGTGCTATATTTTAGACCACGGTGGAGCGTGGGATGAGCGTTTGCGACTCATGGAATTTGCCTACAACAACAGTTATCAGGAAAGTTTGCAGATGGCTCCGTTCGAAGCCTTGTATGGGAGGCGCTGTAGAACTCCGTTGTTTTGGGCTGAGGCTGGTGAGAGGCTTTTGTTGGGTCCCGATGCGCTTGAGGAGATGGAAGTCGCAGTGAAGCTTATTCGGGAGAAGCTTCGTATAGCCCAGGAGAAATATGAAAAGAACGCCAATCGGCGTAGGTCTGCTTTGGAGTTTTCCGTCGGGGACCTTGTATTCCTCAAAGTTTCCCCGATGGCAGGTGTTAAGAGATTTGGTAAGAATCGGAAGTTAGACCCAAGGTATGTGGGTCCGTTTGAGATTTTGGAACGGATTGGTGTGTCAGCTTATAGATTGGATTTGCCAGCGAACTTCCCAGTTGTGCATAATGTTTTTCATGTTAGCCAATTGCGGAAGTGTGTTCGCAGCAGTGGGCAGCTCTTAGATGTTGTGCCCCAGTTGGAGCCCAACCTCTCTTTTGTTGAGGTGCCGGTTCGTATTTTGGATACTCAGGAGCGTGTGCTGCGAAAGAAGTCCATACCGATGGTTAAGGTTCTATGGAAGAGTCAGGATTTGGAAAGCGCGACTTGGGAGTTAGAGTCGGCTATGAGGAGGGCTTACCCTCACCTGTTTCGTTGATTTAATCGGTATGTTTTCCTTCTTGTAACTCATATTAGTTGTTTCTCCTTCTTTAGTAGGAGTGTTGTGCGTAAAGTTTCGGGACGAAACTTTCTTTTAGGGGGAGTGACTGTAACGCCCCCGATTTTTTTTCCTGCGATTAATTTTGTTCTCGTTGGCGTTACGATGACGTGTTTCCGTGACTTGTGCCATTTGTGGAGTGTGGTTTAGCTCCTTGGAACTGAGTGCCCTATTTTGTAGCCTGTTGGCAAAATCTCCCTAGCAAGCCGAGTCGTTTTGGGTGACCCGGTGTGGCCTCTCGGGAGGATGTTTATGTTTGGCTTTATATGGGTATAACTCGAGTTCTGTTCGTCGAAAGTTAATTTCGACTTCGCCGTTGTGTTCGTAGCATGGGTATTTAGCAACGGTGCGAATTTCGTTAAATTCCGAGGCAATTCGGTTTTCGCGTTATTTTGGTGCTTTATGTAATAAATTATGTTATTATATATTAATAAATATATTTATCTATATATATAGTTAGGTTAGAAGTAGAAAAGCACCGTATCATCTTCCCCATAAGAAACCGTCGCCCCTGTACCAGAGAAAACGGAGAAAAACCGCCCGTCCTGTACCTCCTTCGGTCAGCGATTTCGGGCTTGTCCGTGAACGGAATTCGATTTTGAAAGCGGCGTTGGCTTGCTCTCTCCGAGATCTTCGTTTCGACGGTAAGATATTCGATTTTCGTGGAGTTTTGATGAGATTTGGGTTTCGGTTTTGGAGTTTTCCGCCATTAATGGCCGTGAGATTTATTCTAGGTGCCGCGGCTGTTCGTTCCGTGTGAAGAGGAGGAGAGCCATCCAAGCTTCGCTGAAAGTTGAGGCAAGTGGTATTCTTGCCCTTGCCAAGTTTTTTTTTTTGATTATTCTTGCTCAAATTGAAATCCCTGTTAGCCCTAGGGTAGAGGCCTTGTTGTTCTCTTTTTCTTGCTAACTTTAGGATTTAGTTCTTCCTATTGACCCCCCCTACTTGTGCTGTTGGAACCCAACTTTGCCGGCGTAATGCCGTTTATCTTTGTTCAGATTTGCTCTGGTTTGGGTGTAGCCGAGAGGGAGTGTTAGGAGGGGAGGGGGGGTGTTTTCCCAAATTTGTTAAGTGTATTACTCGAGTATGGGAGTATGTTACTCGAGTAGGTAGTAGATTACTCGAGTATTAGCCGTGGAGTTACTCGAGTAGTAGGTAACTACTCGAGTAGGGGTTTTGGGTTACTCGAGTAGTGGGCTCGAGCACTCGAGTAGTGGTTTCGAGATACTCGAGTAGTAGTTTTGAGATACTCGAGTAGAAGGCATTAACTCGAGTATTTGACTTAGAGTTACTCGAGTAGTAGGTAACTACTCGAGTAGGGGTTCTGAGTTACTCGAGTAGTAGGTAACTACTCGAGTAGGTGGTTTGGTTTACTCGAGTAGTAGGCATCTACTCGAGTGCAGGTCTGTAAATACTCGAGTAGCTGTTTGTAGATACTCGAGTAGCTGTTTGTAGATACTCGAGTAACTGTTTGTAGATACTCGAGTAGCTGGTTGGAATACTCGAGTAGCTGTTTGTAGATACTCGAGTAGCTGTTTGTAGATACTCAAGTAGCTGTTTGTAGATACTCGAGTAGCTGGTTGGAATACTCGAGTAGCTGTTTGTAGATACTCGAGTAGCTGTTTGTAGATACTCGAGTAGCTGGTTGGAGTACTCGAGTAGCTGTTTGTAGATACTCGAGTAGCTGGTTGGAGTACTCGAGTAGCTGTTTGTAGATACTCGAGTAGCTGTTTGTAGATACTCGAGTAGCTGTTTGTAGATACTCGAGTAGCTGGTTGGAGTACTCGAGTAGCTGTTTGTAGATACTCGAGTAGCTGTTTATAGATACTCGAGTAGCTGTTTGTAGATACTCGAGTAGCTGGTTGGAGTACTCGAGTAGTTGGTAACTACTCGAGTGCTGGCTATGTTTGTATACTTGAGTAGTAGGCGACTACTCGAGTAGAGGGTTGAGGTACTCGAGTAGTTGGTAACTACTCGAGTGCTGGAATTTGAATACACGAGAAGTAGGCAACTACTCGAGTACTGGAAGTTCCCTGCCTCTTTTTGTCTTAGAATCGTTCGGCTATCGTCAATCTCTGAATGGAGATCGTCGATCTCGGTTTCTGCCTTAGGCCGTTCGACTATCGTCGATCTCCGGTCGACAATCGTCGAGCTCCGTGTTACCTTAGTGGGATTGTGGTTAGAGTTTGGTTTCGGCTTTAAGTGAGGCTAGCTCACTCAACGCCAAGGTGTAGGTAGGCACTGAGTGGGTCTCACTCAACGCCTTGTTGTGTTGATTCTTTTCAACACTCTTCCTTTACCTTGTTTTTCGTTCCCGAGTGGTTTTCTTGTTATATTTCTGATATTTCCTTATCGGCCGTTCTCTTTACCTTCTTAAAGGCCGAATCGTGGGTCGTGGTTAGTAGTGGTGGTTTGTAGCTCTTCAGGAGGGTGGAGTTGTGTGATATAGCCAAGGCCACTCTTATTTTTCTTGCTCCAAGTACGGGCTGGGCATGTGTGGGTGGAAGGTCCCTTGTGCGTTCACGTGTAGACCCTCGAGCTTGTTGACTTGGACATGGTGGATGGGGGGAACTGAGTTTGCCTCCGATCCGGTTCCTCGTTGTTTGTTTTTGCTACTACCACTTCCCACAGTTTAGGGTGTTAGAAGTTGTTCCCTTGATGGTTTGCAGCACTTTTGGCTCTTGGTAGCCTAGTAGGCCCCGCAGGATGTTGTTCCTGAGTTGGGATTGTTGCTGTTTTCTTGCACGTGGTGCATTTTTCCTGTTGTCCTGTTTTGGACAGTTGTGACTCTTTCTACTGCATGTTTTTCAGTTACTTCTTCCTTTTAGTTGACTCTTACATGCTGTTGTTTTTACCTTGTTGCTTGCTGAGGTATTCTGTTTTCTTTTGGAGTACCCCAGGTTCTGAGCCATAGCCAGTTGGGTGGCTAGTTTGCAGTGGTGGTGTTGGTGGTCTTCCGGACTTTGGAGTTCCGTTTACCTTGTTAGTGAGGTAGTTTTTCAGTACTTTCTTACAGACATACATATGTGCCAGTGGGCTCGTGTCAGGTTGTTGGCGCCCACTGGTAATTGTTACCTTGTACTAGATATATTACTTATGCTGCTACCATTTCCTGGAGATAGTCTACTTGCTTTGAGAAGGATTTATGCTAGGTTGTTAGATACTTTTAAACTATAAATATTATTATAAATGAAGCTCATGATCAGCATGTTTTATAAATTTAATCACTATTTTCCAAATCACGTATGAAAACCGTTTTCTTATATATTGTATAAATTAAACGTAGAGGCTTGCATAGCGTAAGTGGTTCTCTAAGGATCCTTATGTGCTCTTTAGGATGTCAAACCTAAACAAAGTATTTTTCCGCAGCGTGCAAATATCGTTTTCTTTTGTGGACTAGGTGATCCACTGAGCCGAGGGATACGGTCTCTAAAATATAACCGATTTTCTATTCATAAAACTCAGGATTTTCTTGCATAAGGATTGTAGTTGGTTTCGCCTGAGCGTCAGCAGTTATCTCCTGCTTGACGTGGCATCATGGCGCGTATTTTCTCATACTCTGATATTTCCTAAATTCGGAGAAAATGCGGGTTGTGACAGTGACCGAGTCTGTGCTGGTCAAATTCCACTAGCTTCTGGTGATTACAGTATGTTTGGTGAATCGGGGCGACAGGCCGCTCCCGTTACATCTTGGGGGAAGAGAAAAAGGTTATGGCTCCCCGCGGGAAACAAACTGCGTCGCGGAGGTGACTTGGATGTTGGAGTGCACGGGATGATCATGGTGCTCTGGTGCTTGTGGCGGCACGCGCTTGCTGGCGACGGATGTCTTCTTCCTTTGACTTCCTTGAGGACTTGGGTATTTTTCTGCTGGCAATGTGCTGGAGGAGCGCTCGTAGCCGCTGGTGGCCGCTGGAGGTTCACGACGACTAGAGGCCAACTCGGGGGAGGAGAAAAGAGAGCTCTCACCTGAGGAAGAAGACGACCCGGAGAAGAGAAAAGTGTCGAATGATGAGGCCCTGGGGTCCCTTTCATAGCCTCCGGGGGAGGATCATGGCGGGCCCCACCACTAAAGTAGTGGGTTAGTGGGTGGTTACCCTCCTGATCGGACGATGAGGAGAGCCTCCCCTCGATCGGACGGTGGGGAGGTCGTCCACGACGACGGGTCGCCACGACGGTGGAGGTGGCCGATAGGCCGGCCGGCGGCAGGGGCGGCCGGCCTGGTGGCTGACGGCGGCGGCCTGACGGGGGCCGGCCGCGTCTAGGCCGGCCACGGCAAGGCTGGCCGCGGCAAGGCCGGCCGTGGCCAGGCCGCGGCTGCCGCGGCTCGGTCGGCAGCCTGTCGTGGCCGGGCCGGCCGCGGCTAAGAGGTCGGCCGTGGCTGGCCACTGCAAGGCCGGCCGCGGCCGGGCCGGCGACCTACCACGGCTACCCCATCGGCGAGGCTGGTGGTCCGGCCACGGCGAGGCCCGAAAGGGGGCCGGGCGCCGGTGGTGGTCAGTCCGCCCGACGGCGGCGGTCTTTCCGGCGACGACGGCCCTCCTCCATAGGGATAGGGAGTGGGTCCCGCCCCCAATGATTCTCTCATTATGAGAGTTCATGGGGGGGGATGGCCCACTCATGATCCACTTTGGGAGGAGATCATGGGGGGGGGATTTTCTCCTATAAATGATGGTGGAACCCATCAAGTAGCATGGTGGGAACCTCCCCGAGTGGAGCAGGAAAGGTGGACCAAAGGGAAGGATGGTGGGCTCGAGTGTGTGTACTGTAGGACCCCCTGAGGGTCATTTCCCTTCGCTTGTACTCTTCCCTTCGTAGACATGTGGCAGAGTTGTCAAAGATCTCTATGGTTGGGTTGGGAAACGAGCCTCCAACCTGATTCTCTTATAAAGCCCATGGTGGATGATGAGACGAAGCGTTGGGATTTAAAGCGTCCTTGTAAGACGGATCCCCTACATTGACGACCGAAATCAGCTCCCACATGTATGTTTGCATAGCAACCCCCGATTGCTTCTCTCCTCCGACTGGAGGAATTATTAGGAACCGGTCTGGACGTCAACCTCCCAACTTGATAAAGAGAAGATCGCCATCTCTTTAGAGATTTCCTTCGTCATCAAAGAAGTTGATACATTTAATTCTTTGGCAATCTCTTAAGTAACAGGGCGAGTGACCTCAACACCGATAGAAGTTCTCAAGTCGTAGACTCATACTCTAAGTCCCTACACGAGCTCCTCTCATGTATATCGGCTACAAACCCCCTTGGGTGAGATAAAATCCTCGTGTGTGTTGTTGTCGTAGTTCGGGCCCCTGTATGAGTTTCCCTCCTACATGTCGGCTACTTGCCCCCCAAGTCGACTCTCCACCTCTAGTTGAGCTCGGCTCCTGTGAGCTGTCGACTCTCTACCTCAAGTTGAGCTCGGCTCCTATGAGATGTCGACTCTCTACCTCCAGTTGAGCTCAGCTCCTGTGACATGTCGACTCTCCACCTCCAGTTGAGCTTGACTCCTGTGAGCTGTCAACTATCTACCTCCAGTTGAGCTCAGCTCGTGTGAGATTTCGACTATCCACCTCCAATTGAGCTCGTCTCCTGTGAGTTGTCGACTCTCCACCTCCATCTGAGCTCGGATCCTGTAAGATGTCGACTCTCCACATCCAATTGAGCTCGGTTCATGTGAGTTGCCGACTATCCACCTCTAGTTGAGCTCGGGTCATGTGAGCTGCCGACTCTCCACCTCCATTTGAGCTTTGCTCATGTGACTGCCGACTCTCCACCTCCAGTTGAGCTCGGCTTATATGAGCTGCCGACTCTCCACCTCCAGTTGAGCTCGGCTCCTGTGAGATGTCGACTCTCCACATTCAGTTGAGCTTCTCTCTTGTGAGGTGTCGGCCTCTTCTCCACCTCTAGTTGAGCTCCTCTCCTGCGAGGTGTCAACCTCTTCTCCACCTCTAGTTGAGTTCCTCTCCTGCGATGTGTCGACCTCTTCTCCACCTCCAATTGAGCTTCCACCTGTGAGGCGTCGACCTCTTCTCCACCTCCAGTTGAGCTTCCTCCTGTGAGGCGTCGACCTCTTCTCCACCTCCAGTTGAGCTTCCTCCTGATAGGTGTCAACTATATTTTCCACCTCCAGTTGAGCTTCTCTCCTGTCAGGTGTCAACCTCTTATCCACCTCCAGTCGAGCTTCCTCCTACTATGTGTCAACTATATTCTTCACCTCTAGTTGAGCTTCTCTCTTGTGAGGTGTCGACCACTTCTCCACCTCCAGTTGAGCGTCCTCCTGCTAGGTGTCGACTATATTCTCCACCTTCAATTGAGCTCCTCTCCTGCGAGGTGTCGACCTATTCTCCACCTCCAGTTAAGCTTCCTCCAGCTAGGTGTCGACCTCTTTTTCCACCACCAGTTGAGCTCCTACTTGGTATCGACTATATTCTCCACCTCCAGTTAAGCTCCTCTCCTGTGAATTGTTGACTCTCCTCTCTACCACCAGTTGAGCTCGGCTCCTGCAAGGTGTCGACCTATTCTCCAATTCAGTTGAACTCGGTTTCTATAAGATATTAACCTTCTCTTCGCATTCATGTAAGCTTGGCATGCGAAGTGTCAAACCTTTTTCACCTCTTCCAGTTGAGCTCGCTCACCTAGCGAATGACCTGAGAGGTGTCAGTATTTTCTTTCCTCCTTCAGTTGAGTTCTACCTCTGGGAGGTGTCAACATTTTCTTTCCTCCTTCCTCCTTCAGTTGAGTTCTACCTCTGGGAGGTGTCGACATTTTCTTTCCTCCTTTAGTTAAGCTCCACTCGTAGGAAGGACCTCGCGCAGCATATCGTCTAGCGCCATCTCTCCGAACTATAAGTTCAATACTGTTTTTACAAGTTCGTGTTGAGTTCAAAAAAAGTAGGGACTGTATATAACCCGTAATTTGTCGAGATCAAAAGTACCCAAGAAGATGGTTATCGCATACCATTAGGAGAGCTTGGGCGAGCAGAGGCGAGCTTGGGCAAGCAGAGGCGAGTTTGGGCGAGCAAAGATGAGTTTGGACGAGTACCTCACGAGTATAAGCGAGTAGACCCTTGGAACTCGCTGATAGAGGCTGAATACTCGCCTATACCCCCCCTCAAGATTACTCTATAAATAAACCCCCAGGGGTACTAGAAATGTCACTTTTAGAAGAGGTTGAGGTCCCTCCAAGTGGATACTTGTCAAGTCCACGTCTGCCTAGTACCTCTCCTAACCTTTTGGTTGCGGAGGGGAAGTTTCTCCCAAACTTTCGAGTATGTGGTGGGACCTCCCTACTGGAGCACTTGTGGTGTGCTTATAGATAGTTTTCTCTCTACCATGATAGCCATTTGAATTGTGGCGTCGGACCGCGGAATCAATAAACTTAGGCTACCTTGATCTGAATTTTGGAATAGGAAATTTTCCCGACTTCAACAATGTATTCTTTGATGAAGTGCCTGTCGATCTCAATGTGTTTAGTATGATCGCATTGCACTAGGTTGCGAGCAATAATCATGATCACCTTGTTATCACAGTACAATCCGATAGGCGCCTTTTCTTTGAGACCAAGATCTTTCATGATGGTTAGGATCCATAGCCCTTTACAGAACCCATGAGCCATAGTGTATGACCCCCTCCCAAACATTTACCTGGATCGAGCGGGTATGGATCTTACTTGCCCAAGACTTCCACTCAGTGCTACCCAAGTGGCGATAATCCACTCGTCCAAGAAACAGGTGGCTGCCTTACTCGGCGTGAATCACAATATTCACATCACATCATAGAGTATACGGAAGCATAAACAGAAAACCACAGAAATATATTAATATATATTTAAAAGGAGTAAACTATGGTTGTAGCCACCATTTAATACAACTAATCCGTAGGCTGCAAAAGTACCACTACTACTAACTCCTCACACTCTCAAGCCTGCTCGCTAGTACTCACGTCTCGAAATTCCGGAGACGACGAGGGGTGCCTCTACTCGGGTGACCCTATCAACTGACATGTCGTCCTGCAGTAGCTGGTCATCACGGTGCTCCGTCTCCTTTGAATGTTTATTAACATAACTATTCATCACAAAGCTAAGTGAAAACACATCTCCTCCTAGGATCCGTATCCTGGGGATGAGCATACACCCAACAAAAGTAAATAGTCGAAGCACAAGGGAGTTAATACAACATTTCATTCATAAGCTAGGAGCAACCATTAAAAGAAGGTGCATCACGGTATAACTAGAATAACAGTAACATTATACATCAGTTATAATAAAAGTTCTACTAGCTATCATCACAACAGGTATGCACAACCTATATTCACACCGCATATATTCAAACCTGTCAACATGTCGCAGGAATTCAAGCCACCCACACACCCTATATTGACATAGTATAAACTGCTTCTTTTCAAGCAGGGTAGCGAGCCCCGCCAACCTCACCGATGTTCTCGTCGGTGACGGTGGCCAGTCCTGCCACTTCTGGGGGTGGTCGTACCGCACAACCCAGGCTCCAACGTATAATCATGTGTACTCTTGGATGTGAGCGACATCTGGCGATTTAGTATTTTGGCCGACTAGTGGAGGAAACTCAATAAGTAAAAACATAATGGTTGGTCACCCGTAATACTCATCTCCCTGTCATCTTGAGTCGTCACACTCCCCGCACTAGTACGAACGGTCTGCGGAAGTGATTGATCCTCCACGATTTACTGCAAGCAATTTATAAGGAATCAAATTTAACAATTTTGTTGGCACTCACCGGGTCTGCGACGACCAACTCTACTATGCTTCAAATAATTTGGGCAAGCGACACTCGACTCAACTTTCGACAAGGAGCGTGAGAGCACTTTATTTGGGGTTAATATTGGTGGAATATTTCAACTCTTATTATCCTCAACTAAGGCTCAACCTAACAAATAACTGCTTCGTCAGAGAAGGACCCGTACTTAAAGTAAATTGCAGGAATAAAAATATGGTAATAAAAGTTCCTGAGAATATAAGCTACAAAATTGCAATCCTGAAAAGAAATATGATAAGTACGAAACTGGAGTAGTACTAAACTGAAAGAACTAAAAGTAAGTACTGAAAAGAACTGGACAATTATGAGACTGAAATAGTATTTAAAAAAAATGAACTGAACTGAAAGAAAATAGGTAGGACCAGAACGAGACTGGAGTACTAAAAAAGTACTGAACTAAAATAATAAAGGAACTCAACCAGTGCAAGACTGGAATAAATCATAAAAAAAATAGTTAGTAGTACAATCACTCCATTCAGGAGGCTTCAGTTCCATCTCCGTTCATAAGAAATAAGTTCTGTTTCATCTCCGTCAACAGGAGATAAGTTCAGTTCCATCTCCGTTCTCAGGAGGCAAGTTCAGTTTCATCTCCGTTCACAGGAGGCAAGTTTAGTTCCATCTCCATTCACAAAATACAAGTTCAGTTCCATCTTCGTTCTCAGGAGGAGTGTCCAGTTCCAATTCAATTTTTAGATGGCTTCTTTTAGTTTCACCCATTATTAAGATTCGATAATAATTTAGTTGCGCCTTTTAAACACGGCTTAATCAGACTTATATTTAGGGATTACAACCTTACACTACTTTGAATTGATTATTTCAATTTTTTTTTCATGCACTTATTCATTGGAGAAAGAGATTTCAACGAAAAATTGTCATTATTTGCGCTACAAGTGAATTCGTAGTCCTTTGTCACAAAAATAAAAATCAAATAAAAAATGACAAGGAAATCTCCACCAAACACTACTCACCTTCTTGATAAGTCTTAATGAGCATTATGAGGTTGAGCACCTTGAAAAAAGAATTATAAAGTGACTTGTAGCAAACAAATCATACACCACTTTCTTAGTACACCGGATCACAAAAATAAAAATAATGTTAAAATTGCATAGATGTGATCCCCCAAGCACTACTCTACTCCGTGATAAGTTTTAATAAACATTGTATGTGTAGAACACCATGGTAGTTGTACTTTTTGCTCATGTGCATAGAAAAATAGTGGAAGTAATATTATTTTTGTATTTTAATGTTATGTTATTCATTATATATGTCATGTGTTTGATTAATCCACTTGTATACTTTATCAAAATATTATTTGTACACATCATTATTTTTCATAAAATTTCTACTCATGAGAATTGGATCCTAATGCATACTTATACTATTCTTTAAAATCACAATTAAATGTACTATATAACAAAGCATGACCGCTACAATTTTGCTTTACTTGAAATGCGAATTATCTTACATTGTAGTTCTTCTCTTTTTGATATTTTAAAATCATGCTTGCAAAAATTTCAATGAAATAACATCTCTTGGACTTGAATGGAATTGAAAACATCTTCTTATAAGGCTTAAAATTCCTTATCCTTACTATGATCATATGTTCTAAAAAGATGTTTATTTTAAGAGTATTTATCATACTTTATATGCGTACTACTTGTGCTTAATCATGAATATTTACTCTCTCAACAAATGGTAAACTATGTTTACTAAGTGATATTATTTGCTTAACAAGTATTTTTTTTCAATTTTTTTCATTATACTACTTTATTCAATCATGCACATTTTGCTAAATAAGTGGTAGAGAGATATCTACGATCTTGCTCATTGCATCTCACTTTTCTTCTCCAACATAAACTGTTTTAATTCTCATTGCGTACACTCACCTCTACCCACTTTTTATTCTACCAAAAAGGGGGAGATCATCTTGCATAAATTTCTTAATTCATAAGGATCACATTAAATTTTTTATAGAAAGCATCTATGTAGGAGGAGTTTTCATAGAACGTTGATACTCTACTTATGATCGATCATGATAATTAACTTAACAAATAATATGTTTTTTTAATAAGTGGAAACATATATTAATCAACCGGTGGTATCATCGAAAAACTCTACTTGCTAATACACTCTATCCCACCCTCTTTTGATAATACCAAAAGGAGAAGAATGAATTTGAAGAAATATCTCATTTAGGAAAAGTATAAATTAGAAAGAATCTATGTAGGAGTAGTATCCATCTAGGGGGAGTACGCAGATTTAGGAAGAGTACAAACTAGGAAGAATCTATGCATAATATTCTCTTGGTCTGAGAATAACAAATCTCAGTGTGTATTTGATCACGTTTGTTGTGTGTTTATAGTGTGCAAATTTATAGGTAATGAAGAATGAGATTTTCAATCTCTGTGACCTACTATCGGGGGATAGATCTACCGCTGGCACTAGCGACATATAATTAAAGTGAGCGCCAGACATTAGCCTTACCTCGTCGCGGTATCCAAAAGTTTTGTGAATAATATTTTGGATATTTTTCTAATTTAATGGACAGTAGATGACACCGCGTTAGAAGACCTACCGTCGGGCTCTAGTCATTTCGAGGACCGTCGAATCGATAGCGTCGAGGAGAAACCTCTATCGCCAGGTGCTAGACTTATCGCGCCGCGGTATCCAAAAGCGGTAATTTTTTGGATATTTTTCCTAATTTGATGGACAACTGACAACACCACATAAAAAGACCTACTGTCGGGCGTCAGCACTATCGCCGACGACATCTTATTTAAAATGACTACAAAATCCTGCAAATCTTCAGCTGATTGAAGAGCAAAAAAGGAAAGAGATTTGACGGTGCAACACATACAAATCTATCCCCTCACGGTAGTTTTAGGAAACTCCAAATATATATCATGATTTGAATGAGAAACTAGAAGGAGCATCCAATATCATTTGGAAGGAAAGAATACATCATATTTTCATGGTGAATAATTTAGTTCTAAATATGAAGACAAAATTCACGAAATTGAAAAAAGAAAAAGAAGGAATTTGAAGACTGCGAGCTATCGCCAAACTACCTCCGCGCAATAGCTCCCATGACCGTTTTCTCAATTTAAAACAACCCAAAATTGAGTTCCCAGAGACGGTTTTTCACGAAATTTGAAAGGGGAGTTCTCCCAAGCGGTCTAGAGGGAAGGAAGGGGACTTCCCAACTCATCTTGGAGGAGAGTTCTTCAGAGGAGATCAAAAGGAATTCATGTGCAATGATTGAAAGCTATAAACATGATGATCAAGAATCCTTCTTCCTAATATTCATATGGAGGATTCTCGCTATGAAAAACTCTCATCAAGCGCACACCTTCACAGATCTGAAGGACATCAAAGAGGAAGACTTTCAAGCCACAAAGATCGAACCTTTGCAAGTGAATCGACATCAACATCATTGGTTCTAGTTAGAGGGGAGTTTTCTCTTATTCTTGTATTTATTTAACCTTTTTGTATTATATGTGGATAAATCGTCTGGTGTCGACGTCAAATTCTTGGGAGGAGTTCTTGAGAAATCGGCCTGGGAGGCTGTCGGATTCCTTGGAGGAATCTGTGGGAAATCGTCCTGGTAGGACCTCTAGATCCGGGAGATCTAGCGGGCTCTAAGACCCTTCCTGAGAGGAAGGTGAAGAGTCGGCTCGTCTATATATTGGGAAGGAGAGAGAGAGCCAACCGGTCCTGGGAGGGTCGGTATAGAAACCAATAGAGATTTGTTTGATTCATCGCCTTTGATCTCCGGCTTCACGGAGATCCAGTCGTTTTATTGTAAATCCTTGTTTTGGTTTTGAATACAATTAAAGTTCTTTTATTTTACTGTGAATTTGTGACTGGATGTTGCTAGGGTTTTAAGGGTTGTGCGTAATTCAAAAAATAACATTTTGTGGGGGAAGTTATTCACTATGACCTACCGCCGCACGGTAGCCTCCAGAACAGATTGCTCTTGGTGAAATTTATTTTAATTATGAATTTACTTAAAAACCTTATTCACCCCCCTCTAAGGCTGGTCACTAGATCAAACACCTATCCTTCTTCTCTTTAGGATAGTCAGGGGCAATATGACATGGCTTCCTACAGGGAAAGCAAATGACCTCCTTGATAGGGTTCTTGTTAAATTTGGGTTTGTTACAGCTCCTTTTGTCTTCTTTTGGAGTCTTTTATTTTGATCCATCTTCTGAATCTTTTAGCCCGGAGAGTAAACATCTCAGCTTCAGTGTTAGTAGGTTCTCCATCAACAGCCTTTAGATTAATAGGAGTAGAGACTTTGTCCTTTACTTCTGACTCAGTCCTACTCTTTAGAAGAAGTTCATAGAACTTGAGTTCGCCTAACTGAGCATCAATATTGATTATCCTGTAGCATCTGGACTCTCTGATTTCCAAGATCCTTGAATCTCATGTCTTAGAAAAGCACACAAGAAACTTATCATTTATCTTTGTGAATGAGATCTCCTTGTCCAATCCATTGATTTCACCGACAATAATACTGAATCTTTCATACATCTCTGCAATAGTCTCTTTAGTCCTCTTTTAAAAGTTCTCATAAAAAAGAGCAACCATCTTCCCATTCTTATCTAAGTGAGGATCATCATAGTCTACAATCACTAGAGTTGTGTGCTTACGACCAAGACATGCCCCCCCGAGTAGAAGATCCATGAACCCCGGGAGGGCGGCCTCGTCGAGGCCTCCTCATAGCAACATCAAGCAGAGCCTCTGTCATGACAAATGGTGATCAGGTCCCCAATGAAGGATGCAGGGAGGTGGGAGAAAAAAAGAAACCCTGAGGGTCAGGGGTCCCTACAACCCATGAAGATGGAGATGTGGAGGAGTTATCGAGATACGTCTTAATAGGGATGGATATAAAAGGGTTGAGGATAGGAAGGAGAGAGTGACACGAGTCCTCCAGGAAAGAGACAATTGGGCTAGAGGAAGGTAATGGATGTAAAATGGTAAGAGAGGAACATGGAGGATAGAGAGGGGGAGCGGGAATATCGTAGCAATGTGGCTAAATGGAGGAGGAAAAAGTAGGAGTAGGAGATAAAGAAGTGGAAGGGCTTGAAGTGTTAGTCGTACGAGAATGGGCTGAATAAGGCAGAAGGGAGGGAGTAACAGGAGCTTGGTGGGTGGTCGTAGTAGAGGAGGAAGTTGGCAAAATAAAGTTTGGAACCGATCGATTCACCAAAGGAGCCCCACGACCGAAGAGCGTGCCCATAACAATGGTTCAAAAGGAGGGTTACCCCTAGGTCCAAAAAGCCCTCCTCATGTTGGGAGAGGTACATCTTGTTGGAATGCCCAAGAAGAAAACAAAAATAACAAAAAAAGGGCAGTCTTTCATACTTCAGAGAGGCCAAGCAAAAATCCCAATTGGTCATCCACAACTTCACCACACGGCTCAAAGGCACACTAACATTAATCTTGACTAAAATACGCAAAAAGAGCTCCAAACCACACCCGCCTTATGATCCTCAGTATTAATAAACTACCCAATCTTGTTGCCAATTAGCGAGGCCACACCCCTGGTCATAAATTGGTGTGGCAGACCCAAAACTTGAACATGGAACTGACACTAGACCAACGACATGGTGGAAGGAGAATCCTAAGCCATGACCTGTTCGAGCACAATCAAATTCTTATCAAAGTGCCACACACTACCCAGTAAGAGCCTTTAGAGATCCATCATGTGTGATAAGATGCAGACAAATCGTTCATCCCCAATCTGCTTGAACGTCACCGAGTGAATGGTTTGAAAAGAGCTACCTAATGTCTTCTTCAGAGCTTCAAAGTTTGAAGACCTGGGTGAGAGAACTCGACTCGATAAGACCAACACCACTGCTGATTCCAAAACCAAAACATCACAAGCAACCTCCAACATTTCATCCTCCCCAGAGTTATCAAGAGAGACCTCCCCCCACTGCATTCAAATCCTCCATTGCAAGAGAAAGAAGTGTTAAGCACACAACATAAAGTAGCTTCAAACAAGGCTTAACACTGTTGTGCTAACCGGAACCCGAAATGGTACCTAAGCATGATGATATAAACAAGGAACACACAAAGAGAAGAGATAGAAGATGTAACACCAACCCTCAACAGAGATAAGAGAACCTCAACAACATTAGAAGGATTAGCATGTAACACCCCAGGTTTCCTATAGTTGAAAACAGTAGTATCTAGATTTTGATGATATGGCTGGTGGTAGCTCGATGCCGCTCGATGGTAGTGATAAAAACGATCAAGTTGATGCAGTCGACAACTTGATGCAGTCAATTTGATACCGCCTGACGAAAGCTCGATATCGCCATCAACAGTGATGTAGTCGACAAGTCGATGCATTCAATTTGATACTGCCTGGCGATAGCTCGATACCGCCGGCGGTAGTGAGCCATGTGGCAGACAACCATGAGTCAGTTTGCTGTGAAGCAGTCATTAAGCAACACTGAGTTAGTCAAGCGTCCATTACCCGGGATATCGCCCGTGGAAGCGCGATACCAAAGGCGGTAGTGCTTGAGATAGAAAAACTCAGTTTGATTACGTCCATCCATTTCTATTTGTATTTGGATCCTAAGGCCAAGATTATTTCTCGTCTATGCTTGACCTAAGGAGTAAGGAGAGAAGTGTGCATTTCATTTTTGTTCTCTCTCTCTTCAAGCTTGGGAAAGAAAAGAAGGAAGAAGAAGTGGAGGCTATTCCCGCTCTTTGGAGAGCTTTTGAAGGAGTTTTTGAGATCGGAATCACGAGACAAGGCTAGATCCGTTGAGGAGAAGGCATTGTGAATGTTTCCATACAAATCAAATTCGTGTTCATGGCTCTTAAGCGATCTACAAGGGTAATAATTATCCTTTTAGACAAGTGAAGTTCTTATTTGACATGTTTGCATGGAAACCCTCACAAATTTGTGAAGAACTGGAAATTTCCAATGAGTTGATACAAAATATCCACTGTAGAAATTGCATATAGAGTTCAAAATCAAAGTACAAACATAGACATATTGTGTGAAACCTATCTGTGACAAGTTAGTATGGATTGGTGATATTGATTTGCATGCCGAAGAAGAATCTGAGGATAAACATTTAATTTTACGGAGTTTTGGGGTGTGCAGCTTGCTGCAGTTAGTAATGGAGATGCTCTCCAGGAAACACCCAAGGTAGTAGCAGAATCGAAGTTCCGTTGATATCGCATGACAGTAGTGCGATACTGTCGGGGATAGCTCTTGTTGAGCTTGAATGATGAACGACCGACTTACTATCCATAAGGTGTTGCAGGATGCTGCATGGAGTACTAGAGGTGTGCCCTAGGAAACACCTAACAAAAATGGTGTTCTGTTGATACCGCCCGATGGTAGTAGGTACCGCTGGCGGTAGCTCCCAGAGAGCTTTGCTTGTGGTTATAAAGCCTGTGTCTATGAGACAAAGTGGGCAGCATGTTGAGCTGAGAGCCTGGAGTGCCTAGCTATAATGGCCGTGAGAGCCAGCCTTAGAACATAACACAGTTATGTATGTTGTGATCGGGCAAGGGGAGGTGGACCCGCATCATGTTTGTCGTGTATGGCGATTTGAGCAACAGGCTGTGGCTGACTGCACCCGCACTATGTTGTTCGACTAGATGACCTAAAGTAATTGGTGCAGTCGTTGACATAGGAGAGAGTCATTAGCTTTATGCGTGACTAGTAATGCTCAAAGTGAACCATCAAGTCTGGGACTAAGGATGGTGGTGGGACTCGGGGAGTACACCGAAAGAGTGCCTTGAGAGCACGAAGCGTGTGGTCGATCGTGCCGCCATTAATGATGAATGATGCTTAAGTTGCATGTTCTTACTTCGAATAAATGATGCTTGCCTGTAGGGAAGGAGTACCACCACCTCGGGCATAAGGTGAGGTTGTTATAAATTGGTCAGCTAAAGCTGACCATTACTTTGTTTGCTATGTCTTGGTAGATTGTCCTTGTGCTGGTGCAAGAGAGCTGAGCGGGAAGTAGTAGGCTAAAGCCCCGTTGTGCTATGCCGACCCTCGAAGGCCAAGCGAAGAGTTTACAAATTTTCATGTGTTACCAGCCTGCATATCGAAGTATGTAAACCACCTTGGTGCTATAAACATTTCAAATGATATATGACCTTAAGGCTCGACTTTGTGTATGACTTTTATTCCTGATTATATATATAGTGGACATTCCTGGTTGTGAGTTCTTATTACTTAAAAGCTTTTGCTAGAATGTGACTCAGAGTTAGGATACGTGGATTTTTTGTTTTAATGCGTAACTCCACTGACTGTCCGTGGAATATAGTGTGAAGACCTGGTCGGACGTATGTTATATTCTCCATGATGGATGGGGGTGTTACAATTTGATATCAACTTCTGGTGTCGGTCTGTCTTATTCGAATTCATGGTCGAATTCTTTTCAGGGGTGGTGAGCACGTGTATGTGCGTTGCCGTTACAATGTGAACGAACCCATGAATGTACACTTATGAATGAAAATACACATATTTGTGGAATCTGCGTGTTTCTGTAATTACTATTTTGTAATTTAACTAGTCACTTAATTGTGTTTTCCCGATTATAGGTGAATAGAAGTGGCGCAGGGCAGTCTCAGCCCCAACGCTCTGTGGAAAATAGTGCACCAGCTTAGGTGCCTACACTTCCTCCTTCTACTAGAACAATACGATTGGTTGCTGAATCCGTGTTCACGCTAATCAATGCGCAACCAGGAGTGCAAGTGTAACACCCCAAATTCCAATTTGGAGTTCAGGTTGGCTGACATGACATGGGACACGAGCGGTCGGTTGGTAGCACTGCAAATGGGGGGTTGCGGGCCTTCCCGGCGTGTCGATCGATAATGCTCAATGGTTGCGGTGAGGTGAACACCTCTGAGTGGGGCAGGCGAGGATGTCTCCAACACACGTGTTGTAGTAGACTAGTGCTCGACCACCAAGTGGAGAACCTCTAATCGGTGGTGTACGAAGGATGTACCAGTACACCGTAAGCGTGCCCTGAGTGCACGGAGCATCTGGCACGAAGGATGGCATTTGTGATGATATTGTGCATTGATATATATATTGTGATTGGAATGCATGCAGGGAAGGAACCACTGCCTCGGTTAAGGGGTAGGGTCATTATAATTGGTCAGCTAAATGTTGACCGTTGCTTTGTTTATCACCCATGGGGTGGACATCCATATGCAGGTGCTACCCTTATTGATGCTGAACTGGACTGAGCGGGCTGAAGCCCTTGCTGCTGCTGCTGCATGTAGTCCCTTGAAGGCCGTGCAAAGAATTGGATTCCATGTGTGGCCGGCCTCCGTGCCGACGTATGAAACCACCTTTTGTAAAGAGAAAATTATACGGCCTTAAGGCCGTGAGCAGTGTGTGTTTGTTTACATTCCTGGTGTTTTATATAAATGTGATATTTATATAGTAGTGGACATTCATTGATTGAGTTCTTGCAAGTAATAATCTTCCGCTAGAATGCTCTGAGTTAGGATGCGCGCAGAAAGGTTTTTGATATTCATAAGTAATTCCGCCATGTGTCTGTTAAATATGGCGTGGGGCCCCGACCGGACCCTCTGTTATATTCCATGTGACGAATGGAGGCATTACAAAGTGGTATCAGAGGTTTAGGTTGGTAGGGATCACATAATTGAACTCAAGAATGTCCACTAGGAATGTGAGCATGTATATTCGGTATGTTTGTCGTTTTGGAATGGACGTTAACGATGTCTTGTTCACATATAGGTGACAAGGAGTGGAGCTGGGCAGTCTGAACCCCAGCATTCAGATGAGAGTGCAGCACCAACTGAGGTGCCCACACCTCCTCCCTCTATGGAAACCATACGCTTAGTTGCGGAGGCGGTATTTTCCATGTTTCAAGCATAACCTGTTGGGCAGGCAACGCCTGTAGTGGATCAAGTAAGGGTTGATGTGAGGCAAGAGCGTGTAGAGGCTCGGATTGACGAGCAAGCGGCTGATGAGCAACTGAAGCGATTTATGGAGTTTCATCCTCCTACGTTCGATGGGGTAGGTTCCACAATGCAAGCCTAGGATTGGTTTGCAAGGGTGAAGAGGATCCTGACAGCGATCAAGACTGATGAGAGGCAAAAGGTTACTTTAACCACTTTCCTGCTGGAAGGAGAGGCGAGGCTTTGGTGGGATGAAGTCGAGTTGCACCAAATAGCAGGCAAAGGCTTATAGGAGATATCGATGGAGGAATTCTCCAGACTATTTTGGGCAAAGTTCTTGCCGGTGTCGCGGCAAATTGCAATGGAGAATGAGTTCCAACGTCTGGTGCAAGGTGAGCGTACCGTTGATGATTACCTGCATGGGTTTATCAGGCTGGGGCGCTATGCAGGGTCTACATTTGCGGAAGAAGCGCGAAAGACGAATAGGTTCTATGAAGGACTTTGAGATGAGCTAAGGTTGGCGCTTCTTATTTCGGTGAACCAAGGCTTCCAAGCATTGGTAGATACAACTTGTGAGCTAGAAAAGGATTTGAAATGAGTGCACGACAAAAAGAACTTGGCGGTGGAGAAGTCGGAGTTCAAGGTTCCACTGTCGGAACAGTCAGAGTTGAGGAAATGGGACAAAAAGCGGTTCAGACCTGCTGAACAAGCTCAGTCGAAAGTTACTTCGGGAGAAACTTATGGGCAAGGACGTGTGGAGACACGTATGTGTTTTAACTGTGGGAAGCAGGGGCATCTAGCCCATGATTGTTGGAGTGGCCCTCCGAAGGGCGAGAAAAATACTGGTGCGTCCTATGAGAAAAAGGGCAAGGCGGTGGCGGAGTTATCTACATCTTAGGCGCAACCTCGAATGTACACTCACGAGTTGCAGGAACCGCAAAGCTCGAATCGTGAATTACAGCAGCCTCGCGTGTATAATTTGGAGTTACAAGAGCCGTAAAGCGGATTATGAGAGATACGGATGAGCGGAAGTAAAGGGTACACTTTACTATCGGTGTGATGTACTATATACATGTGGTATGTATGTTTGGCGATGTGTTTGTGTAAACACTTATGTTTGTGCGATGCCGTGGGGCGAGACAAGCTATGGCCTCTGAGCTCTAAACTTGGATCGTTTTGTTTATATTGCAACGAAGTAGTTGTGTTGATATAATTGTTGCGCTAAATTTCGGGATGAAATTTCTGTAAGGAGGGGAGGGTTGTAACACCCCAAATTCCAATTTGGATTTCAGGCTGGCTGACACGGCCTGGGACACGAGCGTGTCCCAGGGCGTGTTTAGCTCTGAGTACTCGAGTGTGTCGTGAGTTCTCGATGAAAGTGCAGTCAACGATCGTCGAGAGGCGACACGGCCAGGGACACGGGCGTGTCCTAGGCCGTGTCCTGCTCGGGTTGGTAACCGGGCTGTGTCGAGTGTGGCACACGGCCTCTAACACGGGCGTGTCACATGGGCGTGTTGGGAATATGGCCAAGTACACGGGCGTGTGCCTTAGTCGTGTCCTTTTCGGAGGTGTTGATCCTGTGTTGATTGAGGGACACGCCCCTCAACACGGGCATGTACTTAGTGACACGGGCGTGTCTCAGCCCGTGTCCTTATCTGGTTTAAGTCGGTTCTATTGCCGCTTAAGGGACACGGCCTGTGACACGGGCGTGTCACAGGCCGTGTCAGACCTGTTAAGATGTTTTTCAGAGCAGATCAAGGCCGTTTATTTCCTTCTATTTGGATCCTGTGGTCTAAGCTCCTTCCTGCTATTTTAAGGCCGAGAATTGAGAAGTATTTCTCATTTAAGCTTTGACCATTCTCTTTCTAAAGAGAAGAGAGAGAGGAGAGCTTGGAGGAGGAGAAGGGAGTAGGATTCCGGCCGCCGGTGGAGCTACAATTGTCCGACTCGAGATCCGAGGCCAGCGTTGGGGAGGCAAAGCCGTCGCGGTGATTTCCATCCTGCTAGTTTATCCATGGCTCCGAAGCGATCGTCAAGGGTAACGATATCTTCTTGGATAAGTGAAGTCCTACTTTATGCATGTGCATGGAATCCTCCACCAAGAGGTGGAAAGCATAAGCGATTCCAGCGGTTGAGTCTGCATTTAGATCTGGAAGTGTGTAGTACGGAATAGGCATGTTATGTGAAGCCCATCTGGATGGGTAGTATAGATTGGTTATGCTACGAACCGGAGAAGACTCCGTGTTCGAGCGCAATGCAGTGGTGGTTGGTTCCGATTCGACATAAATCAATTAGCTTGCGGAGATTGTGAGGACGCTTGTGAATTATGGTAAAAAAACTTTGCATAGCTCCTTTGGTTGTATTCTCGGCATGAGCTGTATGTTGGATTGTAAAGTGGCACTAGGTGCCTGTGTTGAGAGATGTATACGAGAACCTCTGAGTGGGTGGGCCACCCAATAAGTTCAGTGGTAGGATTGTTGTGAGTGAGCACCTCTGAGTGGGATGGGTGCGAGAGGTCTCTAACAGGGGTTTGGTGGCTGATGCCCATGACCAACAAGTTAAGAACCTCTGAGTGGGTTTGCCACCCAACAAGTTTAGTGGTAAGATCGTTCTGAGCGGTTGGTTGGTAGCACTGCAAATGGGGGGGGGGGGTTGCGGGCCTTCCCGGCGTGTCGATCAATAATGCTCAATGGTTGCCGTGAGATGAACACCTCTGAGTGGGGCGGGCAAGGATGTCTCCAGCACGCGTGTTGTAGTAGACTAGTGCTCGACCACCAAGTGGAGAACCTCTAATCGGTGGTGTACAATTAATGTACCGGTATACCGTAAGTGTGCCCTGAGTGCATGGAGCATCTGACACGAAGGTCGGCGTTTGTGATGATATTGTGCATTGATATATATGTTGTTCTTTGAATGCATGCAGGGAAGGAACCACTGCCCCGAGTAAGGGGTAGGGTCGTTATAATTGGTCAGCTGAATGCTGACCGTTGCTTTGTTTATCACCCATGGGGTGGACGTCCATATGCAGGTGCTGCCCTTGTTGATGCTAAACTGGACTGAGCGGGCTGAAGCCCTTGCTGCTACTGTGTGTAGGCCCTTGAAGGCCGTGCGAAGAATTGGATTTCATGTGTGGCTGGCCTGCGTGCCGATGTATGAAACCACCTTTTGTAAAGAGAAACTTGTAAGGCCTTAAGGCCGTGAGCGGTGTGTGCTTGTTTACATTCCTGGTGTTTTATATAAATGTGATATTTATATAGTAGTGAACATTCATTGATTGAGTTCTAGCAAGTAATAATCTTCCGCTAGAATGCTCTGAGTTAGAATGCGCGTAGAAAGGTTTTTGATATTCATAAGTAATTTCGCCGTGTGTCTGTGAAATATGGCGTGGGGCCCCGACCGGACCCTCTATTATATTTCATGTGATGGATGTATGCGTTACAAAAAGTACAACCACCTACCCCTGTAATTTTCCGGATGTAGGTTGGTGTAGTTGAGTTCGTGGCTATGGGGAAAGTGTTTGATGAGCCTTTGGCGGCAAGGCGAGCAACGGAGAAACAACTAAAGCATTTTCTAGGCTTCCATCCTCCAACGTTTAAGGGAACTGGATCCCCCACTCAAGCCGAAGACTGGCTCTCAATAATAAAGAGAGCCTTGATGGCAACGAAGATGGAGGAGTGACAAAAGGTGAATGTGGCTACCTTTCTTGTGGAAGGAGAGGCAAGACTATTGTGGGATGAGTTGGAACTACATCAGTATGCTGAAAGGCAACTGACTAAGATCTTGATGGAGGAGTTTTCAAGACTTTTTCTGGCGAGGTATCTCCCATCTGCGCAGAGGATTGCGATGGAGATTCATTTCCAGATGTTGACTCAAGGTGAGAGTCTTGTTGATGACTACTTGCATGAGTTCACTAGATTGGGGAAGTGTGCAAACTCTACGTTTGCTGACGAGGGGCAAAAGATTAATCAGTTCTATAAAGGTCCGCGAGCTGATCTGAGGTTACTTCTTTTAGGTCCGATAACGCTGGGTTTTCTGACTTTGGTGAATACTTCCCGATCCCTGGAGCAGTATTTAAAAAGAGTCCAAAGTAAGAAGGACTTGGGTGTTAAGAAGTCAGAGTTCAATGTTCCGAGCTCTGCAAAGTCTAGGCAAGGAAGGTGGAAGAAGTCTTGGTCTTCTGGGCCACCTCCTTCTTCTGTTGTTTCTAGGCCGACTACCGGGCGAGGAGGCCCAATTATTTTCTATACTTGCGGCAAGCTGGGACACATAGCCCAAGACTATCGTAGTGGTCCTCCGAGGACAAAGAGAAAGGCGGGAGAATCTTATGCTGAAAAGGGAAAGACAGTGGAGTCAACTGCATCCCATTATGCTCCAGCTCAACCCATAGTATTCAATCTTGGCCAACAGGAGCCTATTAAACAAAACGATGTGATGACATGTATGTGTTAATATACATTGCTTTATATACTTTATACCTTATGTATTGCTTGTATAACTTGTTTGTATTAGATTTTGTCCTAATTCTGAACTATCTGACGAGAGCACTGTTTGATACATGAGCTTCTCATTCCTTTTTTATTTGAGGACTTCATAATGCGTACACTACAAGAAAATTGACCTTTAGTGTCAAAAGTTTTGGTCACTAAATATTACGGTTTGATCACTAAAAATATTTAGTGACCAAATTTAATTCGTCATAAGGTGGTTGCAAAAACGACTGTCAAAAAATGTATTTCGCAACCAAAAAAATTTTCGTCAGTACATGTATATTTTTAGTGACAATTACTTTTCATCATTAAATGTAGTATTTCATTGACAATTAATTTTCATCACTAAATGTACTTTTTTAGTGACAATTAATTTCGTCATTAAATGTATATTAGAGGGATTCTATTTTCATATTAGAGGGAAAATTATATTTCATGATTAGTGACCAATATTTTTAGTCACTAGTTAAAAATTTAGTGACCAAGGTATGATTTGGTCACTAATAAGTAGTTTGTGTGATGAAATCTTTTTTGCTAAATAATTCTAATATTTTTTGTGACTAAATTTTATGTTTGGTCACAAATTAATTATTTTGTGACAAAATATAAATTTCGTCACAAAAACACATATCATTGGTGACCAAAATTTATTTGTAACAAAAAACATCATTAGTGACCAAAATTTGTTCGTCACAAAATTTTCGTCATTAAATGTCAGTTTTCTTGTAGTGGTATCAGAGTGTCTTCATTTATGTCAAAAGATAGATTGAATGTGTTGTTGTCAAATGAGTGCTTGATGCACATAGATAGAGTTTGATGTGTTAAGGCGCGGATAAGAAGTCATGAGTTTGACTTAGAAGCATCGATGTTGCCGATACTAGAGTTTGGTGTGATCTTCAGCATAGACTGGCTTTCGGAGCAGCGTGCATGCATTGACTGCAACTCGAAGGAAGTCACACTAGGGAAAGACACTGAACGTAAGACCAAGTTTGTTGGTATGCGAGGATTAAGCAAGATACTGATGTCTGCTCTCCAAGTGGTCAAAGCGGTTCAGAATGACATAGAGTTGTTCTTCACGTTGTTGGAAGCTCCAGAGACTAAGCTTAGTTTGAGTGACGCCCTTATTGTGTCAGATTATGCATATGTGGTCCCAAAATATCTCCATGGAGCTCCACCCCAGAGAGAGATCGACTTCACTATTGAGCCAGTGCCTGGTGCTAAACCAGTATCACGTTCATCATACCAGATTGCGTCAAAAGATATGATGGAGTTGAAGGTTTAGTTGCAGGAGCTGCTAGAGTAAGACTATATACGTCCAAGTCATCTCTTTGGAGTGCACTAGTCCTTTTTTAAAAAAGAAGGATGGAAGTTTGCGTTTATGCATTGGCTACTGTGAACTGAACAAGATGACAAAAAAGAACAAATATCTGATTCTGAGGATCGATGAATTGTTTGATCATCTGGTTGGATCGACGATGTACTCGAAGCTGGATTTGAAGTTCGGGTACTATCAGTTGTGGACCAGGGAAAATGATATTCCCAAGACAACATTTAGTACTCGTTATGGACTCTACGAGTTTATCGTTATGCCTTTTGGGCTAACAAATCCGCCAAAAATATTCATGGACCTGATGAACAGAACATTCAGGGAGTATTTGAATAGTTCGTGATAGTTTTTATTGACGATATCCTGATATACTCTTAATCAATAAAAGACCATGTGAATCACTTATGGATTGTTATAAAGACCCTGATGAAGAGTCAGTTATATGCCAAGTTCTCAAAATGTGAGTTTTGACTGTCTTCAGTGGCAATCCTTGGTCACGTAATTAGTAGAGAGGACATCGCAGTGGATCCGACGAAGATAGTTGCGATACGAGAGTGGCCTATTTTGACTACTGTGGTGAAAATTAGGAGCTGCTTGTCGGCTATTATTGACGCTTCATAGCGAACTTTTCGAGGATTGTTTTACCTTTCATTACCTTGACAAGTAAGGATCAGAAGTTTGTTTGGTCGCAAGCGTGCACATGAGCTTTTGAAGAGTTGAAGAGTTGTTTGACCACAACGTCGATTCTATGTTCTCCATGTGGTACGGACGACAATGAGATCTATAGTGACACATTAGGGAGTGACTTAGGCTGCGTTCTTCTTCAGCATAAGAAGGTTATTGCTTCTTGCTCTCGCCAACTAAACGTTCATGGGAGGAATTATCCGGTTCATGACTTGGAATTGCTGGCCGTGATATTCACTCTTAAACTTTGGTGGCATTACTTGTATGATGTGAATATTGACATCTTTACGTACCATAAGAGCCTAAAGTATCTGTTGAATCAGAAAGACTTAAAAATGCGACAACGGAGGTGGATGGAGTTTATCGGGGACTACACCTTCGAGATTCATTACACTCTCGGTAAGGGAAATGTAGTTACGAATGCGTTAAGTTGCAGGGCACCATCACAGATACATTGGTTACAAATGCATAATGAGCATCTGATTTGGGAGTTGGAGGCTTCAGATATCTCTTGTGTTGACAAGAGTACTAGCGTGAATGTATGCTGGAACTGGACGGAGGTACAATATGACCTTGCGGATAGAGTTCGACAAATGATGGAGCTTGATGAAAGCATGAAGCGTTATGTGGCGGAGAATGTGGATGAGTCAAATTCCCAGTTTTCCTTTGTTGATGGTCTTTTATGGAAATACGCTCGGTTGTGCATCCCAAATGTTGTCAAACTACGTGAGGAGTTAATTTATGAGACATATTTCACAACATACTCAATCCACCATGGACGCATACAGATATTTAAGGACATTAAAAACCTGTTCAGGTGATCAGGTTTGAAAAAGGACATAGCTCTTTATGTAGTGAAGTATCACACTTACGCCTTAGTGAAGGCTGAATGTCAGAAGCCCGGTGGATTCCTGAAGTCGTTACTGATATCAGAGTGGAAATTTGATGACATATCTATGGATTTTGTGCATGGTTTGCCGAGATCGTAGCACGGGAATGATGCTGTTTGGGTGATCTTTGACCGTTTGACAAAGGCGTCACAATTTATTCTAAATCGGCGTGACAATTCAGTGGTAAAATTGGCAAAAAATTTTATTGATAATATCGTACGATTGCACGGTGTGCCCCGTAACATCGTAAATGACCGATATAGACGTTCAATTCGAATGATTAGAAGCTAATCCACCAATTATTGGGTACTAAACTGAAGTTTAGCACAGCCTTTCATCCTCAAACGGATGGTCAGACCGAGAGAATTAACAGGACAATGGAGGATATGCTCCGCATGTGCGTGCTGGATTTCAGGAAGAGGTGGGAGGACTATCGCTATATGATCGAGTTCGCCTACAACATTAACTACCAAGAAATTATTCAGATGTCGCTCTTCAAGGCCTTATACTGTAGGAAGTGTCGTATTCCATTGGCTTGGGTAGAAACAGGTAAATCGAAGCTGTATAAGCATAAAGAAGTCGAAGATGTGACTTTGACGGTACATTTGATTCGAGAGCGACTGTTGACTGCTCAAGATAGACAAGAAAAGTACTACAACGCCAAGCACAAAAATATTGAGTTTGCGGTTGGCGATTGAGTTTGAAAGTGAGTGTAAGATTTACCTTTACACTAGAGGGGGGGGGGGTGAATAGAGTATTTTAAAATAATTTACAATTTAAAACTGTAAAGCAGTAGAAGTCTTGATTTATATATATGTGTAAGGTGATTGCAAAAAGAAAGACTAAGTAAGAAAGAAATAAGAAATCACAGCACACATCAAAAACAAAACACAACAAGCCAGATGACACAAGGAGCTATAGTGGTTCCCAAACAACCTGGGTACATCCACTCTTCTACCACCCTAGGTAGGAATCCACTGCAGGAATAGTTGATCAGGTGTCCTGGGCACCAATGAGCTTTTGATAAGGTGCTCAAAAACCAAACCTAGATTTTTTGATAAGGTGTCTTGCCACCACTGAGTTTTGATAAGGTCTCAGAAACCAGCCACAAAACTTTTGAAGGGAGTTTTGAGAAACCCTTTTATAGAAGGAATAAAGAAAAACAAAAAGGTTGAGTTGTTCTTCTCTGTCAATAATCTGAGAGAAGACAAGTGGAAGATGTTGTCAAAGCTCCCCCTGAGATCTGTAAGGGTTCAGGAAGATGAGCTTTGCTTAGGGTGATAGGCCTTCAGTTGCTTCAGATCTCCAGCAATAGATGATTTCAGCAGATGCTGAAATGTATGATGTCTGGAGTTCTTGATGAAGAAACTTTTGAACACTTGATGCTTGAAGGAGTAGAATAGCAGATGATCTCCTTCACAGTAATGTTCCTTGTGGTCTTGAAGAATTCTGACTCAGTAATTCTGTAAACTTTTGTCTTCTGAGTCTATTCCCAGAAGATGAATTCTTGATGAATAATTTTCTTGTTCTCTCTTCTGTATACTTTTTCAAATTTTGTCTGTTCTTTTCAGAATGATTCTCTACGAAGTATATCAGATTCTGACTTCTTGATAGGCGTTAATCAATCATAAATGACTACCTTAACTGATATCTGCCTCTAGAGGAAAGTCCTTAAGAAACATTCCAATTAGTCTTCCTTGAAACTTGCTCCAGATTGATTAAAACGGCTAAAAAATCCTTTACCATAAATGCTGAAAATAAGTCTGAATAAATTCCATAACTGTCCTGAATTTGAATCCTGAAATCATCAATCTCTTCAAAAAAGCATCGATCTGAGCTCGACTATCGTCGACCTGAGCTCAGAGACTAGATCTAGACTTGAGACAGAAATCGTCAACCTGAGCTCAACTATCGTCGACCTGAGCTCCGAGATTGGATTACTTCTAGAGACAAAAACGTCGACCTGAGCTCGAAGATCGTCGAACCGAGTTCAACGACTCATTGAACTGAGCTCAGAGATAGTCGACCTTAGTTCGACGTTTCGTCGACCTGAGCTCGACGAAAATTGTCTTGGTCCTCAGCACTGAATCCTGATCTTTAAAAGGTCTTGAGGGCAGCTTTCAAACCTAAGTACTAACCCTAAGACTCATTCTAATTGACATATCAGACTATACAACAAGGTCAAAACAAATTCCTAAGCACATAGTGATCCTTACCCAAATTAGTAATGGGGTGTTCCAACAATCTCCCCCTATTTGGGTTAGGATTACTATTTACATAACAGAATATGAAATAACAAGCATACATTAGAATTAAAAATAAAACAAAAACAACAATGCAGATAACACATGTTGAGCATTGCAGAATCACAGCAAGAATCACAGATTCAGTCAGAAATGGATATAAGTATCAGCTTACTCAAATTACTCATTGCCCTTTTTGAAAAGAATTTCTCTGTTGGGATTGAGGGCTTCCTTTTTGGATCTTCTATCATCATCTGCACCTAAGGAGGTTTGAGATTTTGGCCTTGGAACAACAGCCTCAGGATGCAGCTTCATGTAGCTTTCAGGATCAAAGAATTTTCTGGAAGCATATTGTTGGGTATTGCATCCTCAATGTACCTGATTTGAAGAAGCCCCTGTGCAAGCCAAGGTAAATAGACAATGTATTTGATGAAATATTTTTTAGTTGTGCTTGCAGTTATTCCACGCTAAGTACACACCAATGTCAGGGTGCAGTGAGTCAATATACACGGGTCTGTGCAACGTAATCCCTCGTTGAGCAGATCAGTGTGTTGGCCTACGTGTACTCTCTCTATTGGGGTGTACTTAATTTCAAGTACATGGCTATGATAAAGCAAGAGCAGACAAGGAGCAAGGATGGGCCAAAGACCAGCTCAAGGAAAGAAAGAGGAGAAATCGCCCAAGTAAAAATCGACGAGAATCCCTAAGTGATTCTCGCCGAATCGGCGAGAATCACTAATGATTCTCGCCGAGTCGTCGAGAATCACTAGCTGATTCTCGCCGGTTGGAGCCGGCTGTCTCGACACCGCCTGAAATTTCTCTAAGGCAGAATCGTCGAGAATCACTAAGTGATTCTCGCCGATTCGTCGAGAATGACTTTGCATTCTCGACGATTCGGTGAGAGTCAAGTGTGATTCTCGCCGTTTCTCCCCGGCTTCTGTATCAGTACAGCCAGAATTCTCTAAGTAGAATTCGGCGAGAATCGTAAGTGATTCTCGCCGATTCGTCGAGAATTACCTACGATTCTCGCCGATTTTGACTTGGCAAATTTTCAGAAATTTCTGGACCGATCCAGGTTTCCTGCCGTGTTTCGAACCGGACTTAGGTCTATTCTTTGTGGGGCCCACAACGGTCATCTCCTTGACCTACTGTATAAATACACCGATATTTGTGTACAGTAAGGGAGACAGATACACGATATACGGGAATTCAAAAAGAACGAGCCGTCGTCGAGCCCTAGATCCCGATCTTGCTCCGCCGATCGTCTCCGCCGTTCGTGCAGTAGTCGCCACTGTTGATCTCAAGTTCTTCCAGATCACCGGCGACAGAAGCTGAGGTTAGCATAACGTCTCACGCGTCTAACCAGAGATCCCTTGTCTCTTGATTCGTAGATCGGGAAAAACTTCCCTGTCCGAATCGATCGAGACGATCGATCCTAGTGTGACCGTTGGAAGACCTTGCTTCCTTTGCTACGAAGTTTGAATCACTAGCACAGCAGCTGCTCTCCGTCGCCGCCGCTTACTCCGTGAACCTAGCCGCCGCACAAAGCCACCGCCGGTTTCGGGAAGGTTCAATCCAAGTGAGATCTAGGGTTGTGGACTCTTCGTTGACTTCAAGAACACGTCGTCGAATGAAGAGGGACACCTTTGTCTCCAAAAGTTGTTTGTATTTCTTACAAGCTATTTTCAATTTCTTTGTAAAGGACCGATTGGTCTCTAGTTGTAAGGGTTGGGTGCAACCCGTGTTGTGGGAGTGGTGACTCCTACGTGTGGAAGGGTTCCTTCCGTTAGTGCAAGGATTGGATTTCAATCCTGTTGGTGAAGTGACCGAGTTGTCCCTGGTTGGGAGATAGGTCGAAGGGGGAAAGTGGACGTACCCAAATCGGGGAACCACTATAAATTGCATGTGTCCTCTCTGTGCTTTGTTGTTTTATTTTCTTGTGCAGGTATAATTTCAATTCCGCTAACACGCTGCAAAGACACCTATTCCCCCCCATAGGTGAAGTTAGTTGACACTAGGTGGACTTTCAAGTGGTATCAGAGGGAGGTTACTCATCAAAAAGGTTCACACCTTGAGTAGAATCCTTCCACCAGTGTCAAGAAGCAGTCAGATATCTTCCATGGATGGACTCAAGCACTCCGGCAAAATCCCAGTATGCACCAGACTGAAATTTCCTATCTGGAAGGAAAGAATCAGATTCTACATGGAAGCAGTCGACCCCCGGCTCTTCATGATAGTGGAGGAGGGACCTTACATTCCCACTAAGGCCTCCACCATTGATCCTACCAAGAAAGTACCCAAGAAACTTTCGGAAATGGACAAGGACGAAATGGTGCTGTTCGGACTCGACAAGAAAGCTCAGAACATCCTGGTGAGCGCAGTTGACGACTCTATGATGCAGAACTTCAGCAACTACAGGACAGCCAAGGATCTCTGGAGCTGTCTGATTGTCCTAATGGAGGGCACAGATGAAGTTAGGGACGATCAGAGATCCCTCCTCAATCAGAAATATGAGGCCTTCAGACAAGGGCCAAAGGAGGAGATCGGAGTTACCTTCGAAAACTTCCTCAAGATCGTCAATGCACTCAAAGGATATGGAAGAGTGTTCACTGACGGTGAACTCAATGATAAGTTCCTTAGGTCCCTCACTAAGGAATGGGACACAAAGATCTGCGCCATCCGCGAGTTTGGCAGACTTGCAGAAACTGATCCACAGATTCTGTTCGGGAAGCTCATGTCCTATGAGCTTCAGTTGAACACAAGGAAGGCTGAAGAGGAAGCAGAGAAAGTCGCGGCCAAAGAAAAGACAGTGGCCCTGAAATCCATTCAATCCAGAAAGGGCAAGGGTACCGCTTCTTCCCGTGCGTGGAAGAGGGATGAAGAGGAAGACTCTGAGCCAAGCTCCTCCGACTCAGAATTGTCTGAGGAAGACTTATCCCTCATCACAAGGGAGTTCAAGAAGTTCCTCAAGCTGAGGAATCAGAGAAAGAGAAACGGCTCCTCGTCAAGGGATCAGAAGAAGAACTACTCTTCCGACAGGTATGTTCCCAAACCGAACAAACATCGCACATCTGACATTATTTGCTTTGGTTGCAACAAGCCAGGACACGTCGTGGCCGACTGCCATCAAGGCAAGAGGGAAAAGGGAAAGGGAGAGGAGCACCGGTCCTCAAAAGACAAGAAGAAGGAGAGGAGCTACATCGCGAAGAAGCCAAAGATGCTGAGTGAGTCTGACACATCAGATACCAGCGATGACGAGGAAGCGTACTTTGGGCTAATGGGTCACTGTGACTCGGAAGGAGATTGCCCCCCATTTACGGGGAAGGTAAAAGCTCGCACCCCTCTCTCCGACTCTGACTCTGATCCTGAGTCTCAGGATGATGACCCTGAGGATAGCGCTTCTGCCCGTGAAGCTGAGCTCCTCGATAAGTATGAGCTTCTGCTCAATACTTTCTTGGAGTGTCGAAAGAGACTGAAGGCTGAGAAGAAGGAAGTAAAATTCCTTAAAGGTGAGAGTGTTTTCCTGAGGGAAGAGATCACCAGTTTGATCTCCCTCCGACAGGAGCACTTGGACCTGACTTCAAAGCATTCAGAGTCTCTCAAGCTCCTTGATCTTAAGCAGGAGGAAGTCGACAAGTTGGAAGAACTACTTGCGGCAGAAAGGAAGATCGTCAAGAGCTTCTCTATGCCAAAAACTGTTCTTCCATTAGTTGATACCTTCTCTGCTCAAGCCAAAGGAGCTGGCTTGGGGCACGTAGGGGTATCTAACTCCTCATCCAGGAGAAACAGGAACAGGAGAAAGAATAAGGCTGCCAAGAAAGCCTCTGCTGATGAGAAAGGAAAGGCCCCACTCAGCCCTGTTGAGTTCAGAAAGCCTAGCTTTCCCTGTAACCAACATGACTTTGAGTCAACATATGGTCATCATTTCCGGCCCTCGGTTGCAAAGCCTAAGAGTCGATATGATGGTTGGACTTTTCCCCGCAACTTCGGTGAGAGTGTCTTCAAGGCACCTTATGAGGAAATCCACTTGGGAAATTATGGTCAATTCTCTAGCGGCCATAATAGGAAGAAGGCACCAAAAGTCAAGCCTGTTATACTGACAGAACAGAAGGTGAAGAAATCATGTGACTGCAATCACTATGATGCCTCCACCTCCAGATCCAAGGCCCCAGCTGTACCCACCATTCCGAGGGTGAAGCAGGAGCCTAGGAAGAGGTACAACAGATTTGACTGTTGGTGTTGTGGCAAAGTTGGTCACTTTGCCGTGGATTGTTGGTTTAATCCAAGGTATAACGAGACTCCTTATGTTAGCAGTGCGAGGCAGACCACTCGTAGGGCTAACCAATCGAGGGGGAGTATGCTAACAAGGAATCTAGGACCCAAGTTCGATTGGGTTCCTAAGGCAAATTAATTCTGTTTTGCAGGAATGTCCAAAGGCCAACAAAACTCCCATTTGGTATTTGGACAGTGGATGCTCCCGTCATATGACTGGGACAAGAAGCCTGCTGCGGGAGTACTCTCCAGTCGAGAATGGACCCAAAGTCATCTTTGGGGGATCTGATCGGGGAGTTACCAGAGGTTACGGTATGATTTCCAACGGTATCCTCTCTATCTCTGACGTAACTTATGTTGAAGGGTTAAATCATAACCTGATCAGCGTAAGCCAGTTATGTGATAAAGGGTATGACGTTAAGTTCTGCAAGGATAAATGCCTGATAATATCATGTGCCTCTTCGGAGACAGTATTAACTGGCATTAGGAGCAGAAATATTTTCTGTTTAAATTTCCTTAGTTTAGACTCTTCTACCCCTGTATACCTAGTAGCGAAAGGCAGTGCATCTCTTTGCGAACAATGGCACAAGAGATTGGCACACATTAATTACAAGACAATTAATATGCTATTTTCCAAAGACTTAGTAAGGGATGCTCCCATTATTAAGTGCATTAAAGATAGTCCATGTCCTGCATGTCAGATGGGCAAGCAGACTCGGGCTACCTTTAAGGGCATCCCAGACAAAGATTCCTCCAGATGTCTTTATCTTCTGCACATGGACTTGTTTGGTCCTATGCAAGTTCATAGCTTAGGAGGGAAGTCGTATACGCTAGTAATTGTAGACGATCACTCTCGGTTTACGTGGGTGTTCTTTTTAAAACGCAAGTCAGATACGTTTGACATCTTCACTAATTTTGTCAAGCAGATACAGAACGAACTTAACTGCTCCGTGGTCAAAATCAGAAGTGACCACGGAACAGAGTTTGAGTCTGGGGCTATGACAGAGTTCTGTGAAGAACTTGGTATCTTTCATGAGTTCTCCTCCCCTCGCACTCCTCAACAGAACGGAGTGGCGGAGAGGAGAAACAGAACACTCATTGAGGCGTCCACGACAATGTTGAATGACGCTTCTCTCCCAGAATACTTCTGGGCCGAGGCTGTCAATACGGCTTGTCATGTACAAAACCGGGCGTTGATTAACAAGAGCCATCGTAAGACTCCCTATGAGCTACTGAAAGGCAAGAAACCAACCATGTCCTACCTGAAGATCTAAGGCTGCAAATGTTATGTACTGAATAATGGGAAGTACCCGCGTACTAAGTTTGGTGAAAAATGCTTCGAAGGCATATTCATGGGCTATAGTAGCCGCAGCCGGGCTTATAGAGTTTTCAACAAGAAAACCCTAGTGGTAGAGGAGTCAATAAATGTTGTATTTGATGAAGGAAGTTTGCTTATTTGCAAGACTTCTAGTCGTCTTCCTGAAGATGCAGGTGCTAGACTCGAAAGGTTGCAACTGGATGAGCCCGAGAAAGATGCAACTCCAACATACATCAAGGTGTCCACTTCTACGCAGATCGGAGAAGTTGAAAATCAAAATGGAGCAAATCCTTTAGAAGAAGGAGATGCCCAAGACGCAGTTGAAGCTCCTGATGCCAGACTTCTACAGCTCAGACACGTGAGGGATCATCCAAGAGATCAGATCATCGGAGATCCTCGTGACGGAGTCAGAACTCGCCGAGGTACTATTAACGAGATTTTGCATCTTAGCTTCCTGTCACAGGTTGAGCCAAAGAAGTTCGACGAGGCGAACAAAGATGCTGCATGAATTTTGGCCATGCAAGATGAATTGCATCAGTTCGAAAGATGCAACGTTTGGACGCTTGTGCCCAGACCACAAAAGCAGAATGTGATTGGCACCAAGTGGATCTTCAGAAACAAACTGGATGAACATGGTGTCATCATAAAGAACAAGGCCAGACTAGTGGCTCAAGGTTACCGACAGGAGGAGGGGATTGATTTTGACCAGACGTTTGCACCAGTTGCACGGCTCGAAGCAATACGGCTATTCCTAGCCTATGCCTCCCACAAAGGTTTCACAGTTTATCAGATGGACGTAAAATCGGCTTTCTTGAATGGAGATTTGAAAGAGGAAGTATACGTCGCTCAACCTCCAGGTTTTGTCAATCCTACTTATCCTAATCATGTATATTTTCTTAATAAAGCGCTATATGGCTTAAAACAAGCTCCTCGAGCTTGGTATGAGACATTGTCTAGTTTTCTTCTTGAGAACAAGTTCTCTAGAGGAAAAATAGACAAGACATTGTTTCTCAGGGAAGTCAAAGGCAAGATTTTGCTGGTGCAAATCTATGTTGACGACATTATATTCAGCTCAACTGACAACAATCTTTGCAAAAAGTTTTCCAAACTTATGCAAGGAAAGTTTGAAATGAGCAGTATGGGGGAGCTGAAGTATTTCTTGGGACTTCAAGTGAAACAGTCTGAGGAAGGAATCTTCATCTCTTAGACGAAGTTCACAAATGAACTCCTCAAGAAATTCGGAATGGAGAATGCAACCTCTATGAGGACTCCAATGGGATCCACTATGTCTCTGGATAAGGATGAGAAAGGTAAACCTTTCGATGAAACCAAATACAGAAGCATCATTGGATCCCTGCTCTACCTTACTGCCAGTAGACCGGATATCATGTTCTCCACATGTGTTTGTGCCAGATATCAGGTGAACACTAAGGAATCTCATTATGTCGCTGCAAAGCGAATTCTTAGATACCTTAAAGGTACTCCCAATCTTGGCTTGTGGTACCCGAGAAACAATGATGTCGAGCTAATAGGTTTTTCAGATGCTGATTTTGCAGGGAGTAGGGATGACAAGAAAAGAACCTCCGGGACGTGCCAATTCCTCGGAAGAAGGCTTATCTCCTGGAACAGCAAGAAACAAAATTGTGTTGCAACCTCCACAGCAGAGTCTGAGTACATCTCGGTAGGAAGCTGTTGCGCACAACTCCTATGGATACGGAACCAGTTAGCAGACTATGATCTCCAGTTCAAGGAAGTACCAATGTATTGCGACTCCTCAAGTGTAATTGCTATCGCAAACAATCCAGTATCGCATAGCAGAACGAAGCATATTGAAGTACGCTACCACTTCATTCGGGAGCACGTGGAGAACAAGGACATCTCTCTCTGCTATGTCCCCACGGACAAGCAGATTGCAGATATTTTCACAAAGCCCCTAGACGAGGCCAAGTTCAGTCTCTTCAAAACTGAATTGGGGATGCTCAACTATGAGGAATGAAGACTCCAGACGCTCCTGGCTCGTGCATCTAGGGGGAGCATCTGCCAGAAACTCAAGTGAAAACATAAGTGCACGAACTGAGGGGAAGCATGGTGTCAGGTGCACCAGACCCAGATTTGCAGAAGCCGAAAAGGGGGAGATTACCCTCTCGGCTAAGGCTAAGGTAGCTCAATGTTCTAGTTTGCTCTCAAGTAACTGGTAATGCATATCCCTATCACCTCACTTTTAAGTTTCGGTTTTTCATTCCTATATGCTCTATTCACCTTAGCTTGTAGGGTTTAGGCTTCTTCAAATAGGGGGAGATTGTTGGGTATTGCATCCTCAATGTACCTGATTTGAAGAAGCCCCTGTGCAAGCCAAGGTAAATAGACAATGTATTTGATGAACTATTTTTTAGTTGTGCTTGCAGTTATTCCACGCTAAGTACACACCAATGTCAGAGTGCAGTGGGTCAATATACACAGGTCTGTGCAACGTAATCCCTCGTTGAGCAGATCAGTGTGTTGGCCTACGTGTACTCTCTCTATTGGGGTGTACTTAATTTCAAGTACAGGGCTATGATAAAGCAAGAGCAGACAAGGAGCAAGGATGGGCCAAAGACCAGCTCAAGGAAAGAAAGAGGAGAAATCGCCCAAGTAAAAATCGACGAGAATCCCTAAGTGATTCTCGCCGAATCGGCGAGAATCACTAATGATTCTCGCCGAGTCGTCGAGAATCACTAGCTGATTCTCGCCGGTTGGAGCCGGCTGTCTCGACACCGCCTGAAATTTCTCTAAGGCAGAATCGTCGAGAATCACTAAGTGATTCTCGCCGATTCGTCAAGAATGACTTTGCATTCTCGACGATTCGGTGAGAATCAAGTGTGATTCTCGCCGTTTCTCCCCGGCTTCTGTATCAGTACAGCCAGAATTCTCTAAGTAGAATTCGGCGAGAATCGTAAGTGATTCTCGCCGATTCGTCGAGAATCACCTACGATTCTCGCCGATTTTGACTTGGTAAATTTTCAGAAATTTCTGGACCGGTCCAGGTTTCCAGCCGTGTTTCGAACCGGACTTAGGTCTATTCTTTGTGGGGCCCACAACGGTCATCTCCTTGACCTACTGTATAAATACACCGGTATTTGTGTACAGTAAGGGAGACAGATACACGATATACGCGAATTCAAAAAGAACGAGCCGCCGTCGAGCCCTAGATCCCCATCTTGCTCCGCCGATCGTCTCCGCCGTTCGTGTAGTAGTCACCACTGTTGATCTCAAGTTCTTCCAGATCACCGGCGACAGAAGCTGAGGTTAGCATAGCGTCTCACGCGTCTAACCAGAGATCCCTTGTCTCTTGATTCATAGATCGGGAAAAACTTCCCCGTCCGAATCGATCGAGACGATTGATCCTAGTGTGACCGTTGGAAGACCTTGCTTCCTTTGCTACGAAGTTTGAATCACTAGCACAGCAGCTGCTCTCCGTCGCTGCCGCTTACTCCGTGAACCTAGCCGCCGCACTAAGCCGCCGCCGGTTTCGGGAAGGTTCAATCCAAGTGAGATCTAGGGTTGTGGACTCTTCGTTGACTTCAAGAACACGTCGTCGAACGAAGAGGGACACCTTTGTCTCCAAAAGTTATTTGTATTTCTTACAAGTTATTTTCAATTTCTTTGTAAAGGACCGATTGGTCTCTAGTTGTAAGGGTTGGGTGCAACCCGTGTTGTGGGAGTGGTGACTCCTACGTGTGGAAGGGTTCCTTCCGTTAGTGCAAGGATTGGATTTCAATCCTGTTGGTGAAGTGACCGAGTCGTCCCTGGTTGGGAGATAGGTCGAAGGGGGAAAGTGGACGTACCCAAATCGGGGAACCACTATAAATTGCATGTGTCCTCTCTGTGCTTTGTTGTTTTATTTTCTTGTGCAGGTATAATTTCAATTCCGCTAACACGCTGCAAAGACACCTATTCCCCCCCCATAGGTGAAGTTAGTTGACACTAGGTGGACTTTCACATATCTTTCTAATTCTTTCTTTCTCTGCTCTGATAGGGTTGTGATATTGGAGGTATATCTGCCTTGCTCTCTTCCTTTCTTGATCTGATCTAATGCTGCAAGTTCTTTCATTCTGGCTGTCTATGATAGTGGATTGTTCTCAGGGTCTTCAAATGGAACTGGAGGTTCATATCTATTTAATTCCACTGAGTCAGTAGGAGGAGCTCTAGTGACAACTGTATCTTTCAGCTTGTAAGGGAAAGGACCAGATGTAGAATTAGTAGGGCCTTGTCCTTCCCTTTGATATGGGTGTTGTCTAGCTTGATTTCTGGAGTGAGTCCTGTAATCTTTCTGCCTGCCTCTTGACTGATCTCTCCTTGACTGATATCCTCTTTACTGTTGGCCTCTTGGTTGATATCTATCATGGGATTGGTAAGAGCTTGGCCTAGCAGCAGAAGAAGACTGAAAAGCTGAACCTCCACCAGATCCTGAATCTGGAGGAGGAGGAGGATGGAATTGGGATGATCCCTTTTCATACTTATCAAGTTTTCTCCTTTTCTTCATGGCCTTAAGTTGATTTCTGGAATATTGCATCCAAGGCTCAGAAATTGGACAGTCATGAAGAATGTAATAAGGTATATCATTGTCATCTTTTACTTTTTCTGGAGGAACTTTTTTCAGTGCCTTGCTTCTTGCTTTCCTCTTCCTTGCAATAGTTGCAGAGGAGTCATCAGAATCAGTATGGAGTTGGTCACTGTCTGAACTTGGAGGATTATCATAAAGCTCATCAATCCTTTGAATATATTTCTCCTGTTGTTTGGTTTGTTCAGCAACAGTGATGGAAGCAACACTCTCAGATATAATAGTAGTAGCAGCAGGCTTAGTAGGAGCAGAACACTATCAGCAGCAGCAGGCTCAATAGGAGCATCAAAAACTATCTCATCAGAAACTGTATCAGCAATTATATCAGCAGCAACAACACAATCAGAACCAATAATTTCCTTAGCCTTAAGAGAATTGATATAAGAAGCAATCAGGCTGGGATCACAGCAAGCAACGGGTACAATGGCCTTAGTCAGATCTTCAACTTCCTGAGCTGGTGGACAGCTGAAGTGAAGAGTATCAAAAACTGATAACAGTGACTTGAAGTCAACTGTTAGAGTTGGAACTAGAGCTGGAACTGGACTGTCTCTGGCAAGAATTCTTCTGAAGCAGCATGTACTGTCTCTTCTTCACATGGCATCTCCCCCTACCTTGATTCAGTTGGAACTAGATCAAGGCACCCTATAGAAGGGATTGCCTGTGGAGGGGAAATAGAGGATAGCCTGGCAGACAGCTCCTGAATGGATTTCAGAAGTGGAGCCAGGGAGGTCTCCAGCAGGAGTGCTAGCTTGGGGGCTAACATCCCATAAAGCCTGTCTGCTAGGGCAGGAATATCTACTTGCTCAAGTAAGACTTGAGTAGAGGTAGAGGTTAGAGAGATAAAGATAGATGGTGAAGGAGCTGTAGAAGTAGTGATAGAAGAGGTGGATGGTAGGATGGATGGTTGAGAGATTGGAATTATGGAGATGGAAGATATTGGTGTGGAGATGGATGGGATGAAAGATGGTTGGGAAAGAATATCATGAAGGAGGTTTTAATAGGATGTGGTGGATGATGGAAGCTCAGTAGGTGAGGAGGGGGAATCATCCATAAAGGAATCTTCCATAAGATTGAAGGATGGTATGGTGGTGTCTAGGTCAAGAGGTGGATAGAAGTGTAGGGGATGCAATTGGTCTTCTGTGGTTGGAGGTGGAGATGAAATGGTTATGGGGGAAGAGATAGAGATGGTGGATGAGGGGATGGTTGAAGGAACAATTGGAGAAGGTGGATAAGATGAGGAGGCAGGCAAATCTTCCATGAGGGCAGTTGCCTGAGGGGAAGAGACTGCAACAGTCCTTGTGCCTAAAGAAGCAGTAGTCTTGGTTGGCTTAACAATCTGCCTGTCCCATTTGCCAAAAAGGGCACAGGTAAGCCTCTTGGAGGCATTAATATGCATGCCAGAGGACACCAGCAGCTGAGGGCACCTGTTGTTCAAGAACAGTCCTAAGATCCTCCCAAAGTTAACAAGGTTTTTGTTTACCTTCTTCTTAATCAGCTTAAAGAAAATTTCTCCCCAGTTTAAGTGCTTCTTATCAACCAGTGCACCCATCAAGCAGAATTGATACCTGGAAATGGTATCATGGGCAGAATGTTTGGCTAGCAGGACCTTGCCCACAACATCTGCAAGGAATCTGTACTCAACAGACAGATTCTTTTTCAGCAGCTTGTTAGGGTTTGCTGCAGAATGCCCCATTCTATCTAACATCATCTCAAATTCGTCTCCAGACAAATCAAAAGAATCTTGTCCTGAACTTAACTGAAAAACCTCTGTAAGCAGGGCAGGTATTAGAGGTACCTGTGTTCCTGCTATTGTACCGACCACTGTGGTTGAATCCATGTTCTGTGCAGTATATACCCACTCTTGTATCTCATCGGCTGCCAGCTTCATTCTTGTAGACATAATCAGGGCCAACTGTTGTTCCTTGAAAAGGTCCAGTATATCCTTGAAAATTTGATCGCTGCCGTCAAAGGAATCCATGTCTATATCAAAACCTGTGTCGAATTTCATTTTGGCGAGGGCGGCAACAGACACTGCCATTGTATACCTGCAAAAATGAACAAACACGACCAAGTGTAGAGAAGTTTGGAGGGAAAGAAAAGTTCTGCAGAGAGTATGAATGCGCAAAAGAGAACGACGGCCGAAAAATGAGTTTTATATTAGGGTTCGACGTCGAAAAGGAAAGATCGTTGAACTCCTTTCGACGATCTGGGCTTCTAAAGGAATCTGAAGAGTCTTCAATAACGTCGATCCGCGTTCGACGATATTGGAGAGCGTCGATCTCCGCTCGACGATCTCTGACCAGAATAAGATAGCCTAGCGCTATCTGAAAGCGCTGAACTCCGGTCGACGTTTTAGGAAAACATCGATCTCCGTTCGACGATCTTGGGGAAAAACGTCGAACGTAGTTCAGAGACTAAAAACAGCCTACAGTCACTAGAAAAATCAAGTTTTTAGCCTAGTCTTGGTCTGTTTTTAGAGTTTTAAAAACTGGGTTTTATTTTAAACTTCCTCCATCTAACATTCCTTTCTGATTTAGGAAGAAGGTATGTTTCTTTTCATCCAAAGGTTTGGTGAAAATATCTCCCCTTTGTAAATCAGTTGGGATATATTGAATTTCAATTTTATTTTTCTCAACATTATCCCTTAAAAAGTGATGCCTAATCTCTATATGTTTTGTCCTACTATGGAGGATTGGATTTTGTGTTATAGAAATAGCACTGGTGTTATCACAAAGAATTTTTTACCTTTCTAAGTTGTAACCATAGTCTAGGAGCTGGTTTTGAATCCACAAAATCTGTGAGCAACAACTACCTGCTGCCATATATTCAGCTTCAGCAGTTGAGGTGGACACAGATGTTTGTTTCTTATAGAACTAGGAGACAAGTCTGTCACCAAGAAACTTGCAAGTTCTACTGGTGCTTTTCCTGTCTACTCTACATCCAACATAATCAGCATCTGAAAATCCAGTTAATTCAAATCCTGAGTCTTTTGGATACCAGAGACCTAGATTTGGACAACTTTTTACATACCTAAGAATCCTCTTAACTAATGTTAGGTGTGACTCTCTAGGGCTTACTTGGAATCTAGCACATATGCATGTAGCAAACATTATGTCAGGTCTACTAGCTGTAAGGTACAATAGAGAGCCAATCATTGCTCTATATATTGTCTGATCAACATGTTTTCCATGTTCATCAGCATCTAATACAGCATTAGTAGACATAGGTGTTTTTATACATGATGCCTCAGACATACCAAATTTCTTAACCAATTCTTTTGCATACTTGGTTTGAGAAATAAATATGTCATCAGCATGTTGTTTGACTTGCAATCCTAGAAAGAAGGAAAGCTCACCCATGCTACTCATTTCAAATTTAGAATACATTAGGTTAGAAAACCTTCTGTACAAATTTGAATCAGTAGATCCAAATATAATATCATCTACATATATTTGTACTAGTAGGGTATAAGACTTATGAGTTCTAATAAAAAGAGTTTGGTCTACTCTACCCCTTATAAAATCATTTTCCAACAGAAAGCATGCTAAGGTCTCATACCATGCTCTAGGAGCTTGCTTGAGACCATATAATACTTTATGCAATCTGAAAACATGGTCAGGATAAGTTGAAGAGAAAAAACCTGGGGGTTGTCTAACATAGACTTCTTCTTTGATGTCTCCATTGAGAAATGCACTCTTCACATCCATTTGGTAGACCTTGAATCCTTTGTGAGCTGCATAAGCTAGGAATATTCTTATGACCTCTAACCTTGCAACTGGTGCAAAGGTCTGGTCACAGTCTATTCCTTCTTCTTGAGAATATCCTTGAGCAACTAGCCTTGCCTTGTTCCTTACAATGATCCCTTGATCATCCAACTTGTTTCTGAAAACCCACTTTGTTCCAACAATGGAGTGATCCTTAAGCCTTGACACTAGCTCCCAAACTTTGTTTCTTTCAAATTGATGCAATTCCTCTTGCATTGCAATGATCCAGTGTGGATCTTGTTCTGCATCTTGTATGGATTGAGGTTCAATTTGAGATAGAAAGCAGGTGTGCATCAGGTTTTGGTTGACCTGATTTCTGGTTTGCACACCAGCTGAGATGTCTCTAATCATTTGGGAGATTGGATGATCTCTTGTTGTTACTAAATCAACAGGGGGTGTTGATTGTTCACCAACCTGTGTTGTTGTTTCCTCTAGTGGAATAACAACTGGCTCTTCAAGATGGTTCTCTCCAAAATGTTGAACATCTTCTTCATCTTCACTGCTCTCATCCTTATGTTGGATAGGTGAATGTACTGAATCCTTCTCTGCAATATGCAACCTGTCAAAATTTTCTGAAAGAGAGTTTACCTGCAAGGGTTCTATGGTAGAAGTATTCTTCTCCTTATAAAACATGTTAGTCTCATCAAAAGATACATGAACAGATTCTTCAATTTTAAGAGAAGTTTTATTATAAACCCTATAAGCTTTACTGATCATGGAGTATCCCAGAAATACTCTTTCATCAGCTTTGGCTTGGAATTTTGCTATATACTTCTTGTCATTATTGTGAATATAACGAATGCAACCAAATTTTTTGAAATAGTCTACTTTAGGTTTCTTCCCTTTGAGCAATTCATATGGAGTCTTGCCCTTCAGTTTATGTATCAAACTTCTGTTCAACACATAGTTGGAGATGTTCACTGCCTCTGCCCAAAAAGATAGAGGAAGGTGAACATCTGTCAACAATGTGGTGATAGATTCAATAAGGGTTCTATTTTTCCTTTCAGCTACCTCATTTTGTTGAGGAGTTCTAGAGCTGAGAAAGTGTGCCTGATCCCTTCACTCTGACAGAACTCTTGTATAAGAAGAGAATCAAACTCTGTCCCATGATCACTTCTGATCAGGGCAATGTGAGTATTGAACTCAATCTGTATGCATTTGAGAAACTCTGTCAAACACTTAAAGTTATCAGACTTCTTCCTTAGAAAGAACACCCATGTGAATCTAGAGAAGTCATCTACAATCACCAAAGTGTAAGATTTCCTTCCTAAGCTTTGTACTATAATGGGTCCAAAAAGATCCATGTGTAATAAATACAAGATCCTAGGTGAATCACTCTTATTAAGTGACTTAAAACTATTTTTAGTTTGCTTGCCTAATTGACAAGCCCTGCAGAGTCCTTCCTTCTTGTAGGGGCTAGAAGGTATTCCTCTAACAAGATTGTCCTTGGATAGCCTAGCAATGGTTCTAAGATTTAGATGTCCTAGTCTCTTATGTCATAAATCATTTGGTTTGCAAACAGAATTGAATAAACAAATATCTATCTTAGTGGAAAGAAAATCTACAAGATAAATGTTACCTTTCCTTTTACCTGTTAACACTGTTGTGTTATCCTCTGACTTGATCTTGCATAAGGATTTGTTGAATATCACTTGATAACCTTCATCACAGAGTTAACTGATGCTGATTAGATTGTGCTTCAGTCCTTCCATATAAGCCACCTTCTTGAATGTGACTGAGCCAATCTGAACATCACCATACCTTTTGTTTGACCAAAATTTGAATCACCAAATATCACTTTGGGTCCAAGTTTGGTTTTGAAGGATGTTAGATTCTCCTTGTTCCCTATCATGTGTTTTGAGCACCCACTATCCAGATACCATTGTTGGTTCATTGCTGCATAGGTCTTCACCTGCACATAAACAATTTATATGTTTTTACCCAGTTTACCTTGGGTCTAGGTTGATAACCTTTAAACTCAGAAATAAAAGACATCCCTGGCTGACTCTTATATCCTTCAGGATGGTATCTCCTAGGAGGTACTATCCATTCAGTATAAGGGTTGAAGCTTTGGGATGTAGGACTTCTAGGATTGATTTTAGATTTACCTCTGAAGGATTGTTCAAAGCTCTGAGCTCCGTTTGACGATCGTCGAGCTGAGTTCGAAGATCTTGGGTCAGATCGTCGAGCTCCGTTCGAAGATCGACTATGCAAGAGTTCAGAGTTCAGAAGTCGTCGACCTGAGTTCGACGATTCAGTCTGAGATCGCCGAGCTCTGTTCGATGATCGTCGACCTCTGTTCGACGTTTTCTATTGAACTTTGTTTTTCTTAGGTAAATCAGGATTCTTCCTAGCTACCTTTACAACACCTTTTCCTTTATCTGAGATAAATTTAATTGGGGTTGTTAATACTATAGGTTGGCTGGATGAAGCACCCAAGCCCAGTGTACTGTTGAGTCTTGAGTTCACTGTGCTTGTGATGTCCATCAGTATGATGCTTCTCTTATTAAGGGATTCTTCAAACTTCTTTGCCTGGGATAGTTCACTTTTCAGTGAAGCTATCTCCTCCCTATAGCATTCTAACTCCTCAGAGAGTTTAAGGTTGTCTGATTGTAGAGTGCTATGTTCAGACAATTGATTTCTGAGAGAGATAATCTCTTTCTCAGACTTTAGCAGGTCTAAACAAAGTGCCTTAAATTCAGATTTAAAGTCATCTGAATTAAAATCAAAGGAATCTATTACCTGGTCTTATTCATCTTCATGTTTAGATTCAGATTCAGATTCATGTTCTGCATCAGAGTTTTGTTGGGAGGCATTGATAGCCATCATGCAGAACTCCTTTTCTTCAGCATCGTCTTCATCATCACTTGAGCTTGATGAAGCCTCTGATTCTTCTTCAGTTTCACTCCAGGTTTCAGCTACAAATCCCTTCCTGGTGTGTTTGTTTTTGCTGGAGGAGGATTTGTCATTGTTGTTTCTCCTAGAGTCCTTGTCTTTTCTCCTATCTTTCCTGTCCTTCTTGTCCTTATTCTGATTTTCTGGACAATCAGGCACAATGTGGCCTGGTTTCCTGCATCCAAAACAAATAATTTCTTTATTATTGGATTTGTCATACCTTGGTTTCTCATGCCCTCTGGATGACCTCTTTCTGAAATCTTTCCTGACCATCTTATAGAATCTTTTAGCCAGTAAGCTCATTAATTCTTCATTGCCTGTAACCTTGTCTTCAGGCTAATCTTCTGTAGCTTTGAAGGCAATTGTCTTCTCCTTCCTGATTGCTGGAGAAGCAACCTTTTGTTCTTCCTCTCTATTCTTGATGAGCAGCTCATAAGACTTGAGCTTGCCCAACAAAGCTTCAGTAGTAATCTCAGTTAGGCTTCTGGCATCCTTGATTGGCCAGATCCTTAAGTCACAAGTGCTGGGGAAGCACATTAGGATTTTGTCATTGAGTTCAGTTAGTGAGATCTCCTTGTCCAATGTTTTTAACTCACTGACTATTAGGCTGAGCCTGTTCTACATATCAGCAACTGACTCATTTTCTCCTTTCTTGAAGTTCTCATACTAGGATATGAGATGAGATCTTCTGTCCTTCCTTTCATCAGCAGATCCAGATACAATCTCAAAAAGCTTATCCCATAAATCTTTTGCTGAACTGCATTCAGCCACCTTTTGGAATATCTCATCAGACATAGTCTGAGCAAGGATATTCATAGCCTTTGCATCTGCAACTTTCCATTTCTTTATTTCTGCATTTGTTCCTGAGGGAGGTGGAACAACACTTATACTTATGATTACTGGGGGTCTTGGACACACTGTCAAAATAGAATTGTAGATGTCCTCATCAATAGAATTCATATATAATTTTATCCTTGCCTTCGAAAGTGCAAACTTAGAAAGATTGCACACTGGAGGTCTGGTGCTAGCATAATATTTGTTTTGTGCCATGGTTTTGTTTGAATATAAATATAATACAAAAAGTAATAACCCTCTATAGAAGATTTATCTTATCAAGGATCTTTTGGTTCAGGTGTTAGCCTGTTCAACCAATCTGTTGAAGATTCAATTGTTGAGTAACCAACCTCCCTCTGATACTAATTGAAAGTGAGTGTAAGATTTACCTTTACTCTAGAGGGGGGGGGGGGTGAATAGAGTATTTTAAAATAATTTACAATTTAAAACTGTAAAGCAGTGGAAGTCTTGATTTATATATATGTGTAAGGTGCTTGCAAAAAGAAAGACTAAGTAAGAAAGAAATAAGAAATCACAGCACACAACAAAAACAAAACACAACAAGCCAGATGACACAAGGAGCTATAGTGGTTCCCCAACAACCTGGGTACATCCACTCTTCTACCACCCTAGGTAGGAATCCACTGCAGGAATAGTTGATCAGGTGTCCTGGGCACCAATGAGCTTTTAATAAGGTGCTCAAAAACCAAACCTAGATTTTTTGATAAGGTGTCTTGCCACCACTGAGTTTTGATAAGGTCTTAGAAACTAGCCACAAAACTTTTGAAGGGAGTTTTGAGAAACCCTTTTATAGAAGGAATAAAGAAAAACAAAAAGGTTGAGTTGTTCTTCTCTGTCAATAATCTGAGAGAAGACAAGTGGAAGATATTGTCAAAGCTCCCCCTGAGATCTGTAAGGGTTCAGGAAGATGAGCTTTGCTTAGGGTGATAGGCCTTCAGTTGCTTCAGATCTCCAGCAATAGATGATTTCAGCAGATACTGAAATGTGTGATGTCTAGAGTCCTTGATGAAGAAGCTTTTGAACACTTGATGCTTGAAGGAGTAGAATAGCAGATGATCTCCTTCACAGTAATGTTCCTTGTGTTCTTGAAGAATTCTTACTCAGTAATTCTGTAAACTTTTGTCTACTGAGTCTATTCCCAGAAGATGAATTCTTGATGAATAATTTTCTTGTTCTCTCTTCTGTATACTTTTTCAAATCTTGTCTGTTCTTTTCAGAATGATTCTCTTGGGAGTATATCAGATTCTGACTTCTTGATAGCCGTTAATCAGTCATAAATGACTACCTTAACTGATATTTTCCTCGGGAGGAAAGTCCTTAAGAAACATTCCAATTAGTCTTCCTTGAAACTTGCTCCAGATTGATTGAAACGACTACAAAATCCTTTGTCATAAATGCTGAAAATAAGTCTGAATAAATTCCATAACTGTCCTGAATTTGAATCCTGAAATCATCGATCTCTTCAAAAAAGCGTCGATCTGAGCTTGTTTATCGTCGATGGAGCTCAGAGACTGGATCTAGACTTGAGACAGAAATCGTCGACCTGCGCTCAACTATAGTCGACCTGAGCTCAGAGATTGGATTACTGCTAGAGACAAAAACGTCGACCTGAGCTCGAAGATCGTCGAACCAAGTTCGACGACTCGTTGAAATGAGCTCAGAGATAGTAGACCTGAGTTCGACATTTCGTCGACCTAAGCTCGACGAAAATTGTCTTGGTCCTCAGCACTGAATCCTGATCTTTAGAAGGTCTTGAGGGCAGCTTTCAAACCTAAGTACTAACCCTAATACTCATTCTAATTGACATATCAGACTATACAACAAAGTCAAAACAAATTCCTAAGCACATAGTGATCCTTACCCAAATTAGTAATAGGGTGTTCCAACAGAGTTTATCAAACCGTTTAAAGGTGTATTCAGGATTCGACGCTTGAATAAACTAAGTCCGAGATACCTTGGGTCATTTGAGATTATTGAACGAGTTGGTGAAGCTACCTATCGACTTGCTCTTTCAATATAGCTAAGTGATTGCATAATGTGTTTCACATATCGGTGTTGCGGAAAGCGGTGTAAGAGCCTACACAAGTGGTTATTGCAGATTAGGTGTTGGTCGATAGTGGGTTGACAATGATAGTCAAACCTATTTGAAAGTGAGGATAAGATCTATCTCAACTCTAGAGGGGGGTGAATAGAGTTTAATTAAAGTAAATTCACAATTTTAAACTTAGCAAAGCTTTTAAGATTTGATTTATATATATATGTGTAGGATGCTTAGCTATAGAATTAAAAAGGCAGTAAAAAGGAAGAGCACAGCACACAGCAAAGAGAACACACAAGCAAACCAGAAAACACAAGGAGCTATAGTGGTTCCCCAAAAACCTGGGTACATCCACTCTTCTACCACCCTTGGTAGGAATCCACTGCAGGATGAGTTGATCAGGTGTCCTGGGCACCAATGAGCTTTTGATAAGGTGCTCAAAAACCAAACTAGATTTTTTGATCAGGTGTCTTGCCACCACTGAGTTTTGACAAGATTCTCAGAACCAGAATCAAGACTTTTGAAGGGAGTTTTGAAAACCCTTTTACAGGAGGAAAGAAAAGGAAAAGAAAAAGGGTGAAGTTGTCTTCTCTGTCTCAATCAAAGAGAGAAGCACAAGTGGATCTTTTGTTGTTAAAGCTCCCCCTGAGATGTTGAGTGAATCCAGAATGGAAGCTTTGCTCTAGGGTGATAGGTCTTCAGAAACTTCAGATCTCCAGCAGAAGATTGTTTCAGCAGAGGCTGAAAGATGAGTTGTCTGGAGTCCTTGAGATGAAGCTGTGATCACTTTTTGAGTACACAAAATTATTCAGCTAATTCTCCTTTTTCTGTAACAGTATGTGTGTCTCTTGATTCTATTGATTGTGTTGACTCTTGATTGATTGTTGAGAGAAGAAAAGAGAAGAAGTTCTTATTCCCTGAAGGTTCTTCATCCAAGATAGCCGTTATCAGGCATTAAATGCCTTCCATAAAGAATTTGTCTTCTAGAGGAAAGTCCAGCAAAACATTCTCTTGATAATTCCTTGAAACTTGCTCCAGAATGAATGAAAATGGCTGGCAGATCTTCTTGATATAAATGCTGAGAGAATTCAAAAACATTCTAAAGACTGATAGAATTTGAATCCTTAAAAACGTCGATCTCTCAAAAAATCGTCGATTTGAGCTCTACGATCGTCGAACTGAGCTCAGAGATGGAATAAGATCAACAAACAGAAAACGTCAAACTGAGCTCAAAGATCGTCGAACCGAGCTCAGCGACCTGGAGAATAAGAGAAGAGTGATCGTCGACCTGAGCTAGAAGATCGTCGACCTGAGCTAGAAGATCGTCGACTGGAGTTCGACGACTAAGCAAAACTGACTGAAGGCAGATCGTCGGTCTGAGCTCGAAGATCGTCGAATAGAGCTCGATGATTTATCATAGTTGAGTTCAGAGAACGTCGAACGGAGTTCGATGTTTGGTCGACCTGAGCTCGACGAAAGATGTCTTATTCTTGGCTCTATTTCTGAAATGTTGGAATGGTCCCGGGGGCAGCTTCAAACCTAAGTTCTAAGCCCTAGACACATTCTAATGTTGACCTTTTCAGCTATACATCTAGGTCAACCTGGTTTCCTAAGAAAAACATAGTGATCCTTACCCAAATTAGTAATAGGGTGTTCCAACAATCTCCCCCTATTTGGGTTAGGATTACTATTTACATATTCCAGAAATATAAATTACAACAACATGTAGAAGAGCAACAAACAAAATAACAGAGCAAGAAATCATAGCATCATTCAAGAGGAATTTCAGCAAAAGTTCAGAAAGATTATACTGTCTGCTGACACATGTTACTTCTTCTCATTTCCTTTCTTGAATATAATTTCTCTGTTAGGATTAAGGGCTTCCTTCTTTGACCTTCTGTCATCTTCTGCTCCTAAGGAGGTTTGAGATATAGCTCTTGGAACCACAGCCTCAGGATGCAGCTTCAGGTAGTCTACTGGGTCAAAGAATTTGCTTGAAGAATACCTTTCCAATTCAACTTTTCTTTGTTCTGACAGAGTTGTAATGTTAGATGTGTCTCTTCCTTGCTCTCTTGCTTTCTTCAATTGATCTAGAGCAGCCAATTCTTTCATCCTTGCAGTCCAAGATAATGGATTGTTCTCTGGGTCTTCAAATGGCACTGCAGGCTCATATCTGTTGATTGATTCTGATGCAGTAGTAGTTCTGGTTTCAACCTTTTCTCTGAGCTTGTAAGGGAAAGGACCTTGAGAAGAGTCTGTATGCCTTAGTCCTTCCCTGGCTTGAAATCTGTGCTCTCTTTGGCTTCCTCTATACTATCCTCTTCTTGACTGATAAACCCTTTGGTATTGCCCCCTAGGCTGGTATCTCTGATAAGACTGGGAGGAACTTTGCTTGGAAGCTGGGGCTTGAGAAGCTGAGCCTCTACCTGTCCCTGAATCTGGAGGAGGAGGAGGAGGAGGCTGAAAATGAGAGGATCCCTTTTCATACTTGTCCAGCTTCCTTCTCTTCTTCATAGCTTTTAGTTGGTTCTTGGAGAACTGCATCCAGGGCTCAGAAATGGGGCAGTTATGCAAAATATAATATGGAATGTCATTTGAGTCTTTAGCTTGAGCTGGGGGTACTTTCATCATAGCCTTGCTTCTAGCCTTCCTTTTCTTGGTAATTGTATTAGAAGAATCATCAGATTCAGTTTGAAACTGATCACTCTCTGAACTTTGTGGTCTATCATACAAGCCATCAATGCTTTTTATATACTTTTCTTGTTGCTTGATTTGATCAGGGGTAAGGGCTGGAGCAGTAGCAGCATCAATAACAGGAGCAGAGACAGCAAGAGTAGAAATAATTGAAGCAGAAATAGATTCAGATTCTTCTAGGTAGGTAGTAAGTTCTTTAGCAGCAGAAGTATCTTCAATCACAGAGACCATTTCAGTATCTTCTGAAGGCAAACTTGTTGTAACAACAGCAGCAGCACTTAAAATATCAGCATCCACAGCTTTGAAGGAATTTACATATATTTCAATCAGCCTGGGATCACAGTAATTGATAGGCACAATGGCCTTAGTGAGGTCTTTAGATTGTTGAGCTGGCAGAGAGCTGAAATATACAGAATCAAAAGTAGAGAGTAGACTCTGAAGGTCCACTGCAAAAGTAGGAGCAGAATTGGAACCTTCAGCAGTCTCAGGCACACCCACTGCTTCATGAGGCATCTCCCCCTGCCTTGGTTCAGAGACAATTGAATCAAGGCACCCAGATGAAGGTGTTGCCTGGGAAGAGATGAAGGAGGAGAGCTTGGTAGACAACTCCTGAACTTGTTTCAGGAGTGGAGCCAAGGAGGTCTCCAGCAGAGATGTTAGTCGGGGGGCTAGCAGGTCATAGAGCTTGTCTGCCAAAATAGGAAGATCTACATGCTCAAGATGGGCTTGAGCAGAGGTAGGAATAGAAGGTACTGGAATGAGGGTGACTGGGACTAATGGGATGGAGGATGTGGTGGAAAGTGTAGGGATGGATGGCTCTAAAGGAGGAATAGAGGGAATAGAAGTTATTGAGGTGGAGATGGATGAGATGGAAGAGTCATATGATGGGGTGAAGGATGGTTGGGAAAGAATATCGTGAAGAAGTTGTTGATAGGAAGATGTTGAGGGAAGCTCAGAAGGAGAGGGAGGAGAATCATCCATAAAGGAATCACCTATAAGAGAAAATGATGGAGAGGTGAAAGTTGGATAAGAGAATAGAGGATGGAATTTTTCTGAAGTAGTGGCTGGAGGAGGTGATGTTGGTGAAGAAATGGTAGAGGTTGAGATTGGTGTGGTGACTAGAATAGAAACAGCTGGAGGAGGAGAGGAAGAGGCAGACAATCCTTCTGCTGGGGCAGATTCCTGAGGAGGAGTGACTTGTGTAGTCCTGGTGCCTGAAGCCAGTGGTGCAGCAGCAGCCCTGATAGGGTTGATGATCTGCCTGTCCCATTTGCTGAATAGGGCACAGGTAAGCCTCTTAGATGCATTGATGAACATCCCACCAGAGGTCAGCAGGTCAGGGCACCTGGAGTGCAGGTAAACCCCTAAAATTCTTTCAAAGCTTACACAGTTTTTGTTCAGTTTCTTCTTGATCAGATTGAAGAATATTAATCCCCAGTCTAAATGCTTCTTATCAACCAGAGCTCCCATTAAACAAAACTGATATCTAGATATAGTGTCATGGGCTGAGTGCTTTGCCAGAAGCACTTTGCCGACCACATCAGCCAGAAATTGATATTCGATGGACAGATTTTTCTTCAGCAATTTGTTAGGGTTCACAGCAGTGTGACCCATTCTATCAAGCATAGAATCAAACTCCTCTCTAGATAAATCTATGGAGTCATTTCCAGAACTAAGTAGGAAAACTTCAGTTAGAAGGGTCGGGGACAATGGTACCTGAGTCCCTTTTATTGAGCCGATGACAGAATTCTCATTCTCATTTGTCGCTGTAAAACACCATTCTTTAATTTCTTCTGAAGCAATCTTCATTCGGGAGGTCATTATCTGAGATAGCTGCTGTTCTCGGAATAGGTTGAGAATGTCCTTGAAACGCTGATCACTTCCATCAAACGAATTCATATCAATATCAAAACCGGTATCGAATTTCATCTTGGAAATAGCAGCACTGGAGCCAGCCATCTGTACCTGCAATAATGAACCAAACACGACCAAGCATAGAAGATTTGGAGGGAAAGAGAGAAAGTTGCAGAGGGTATGAAAGCGTAAAAGATGAATGACGGCCGAAGAAATGATTTTATATTAGGGTTCGACGGCGAAACAGAAAATCGTGGAGCTCAGTTCGATGAAACTTCGAACTCAGCTCGACGATTTGGGCTACTAAAGGAATCTGAAGAGACGCCAATAGCGTCGAACTCCGTTCGATGATATTGTCGAGCGTCGAGCTCCGCTCGACGACCTCTGAACAGATAGAATGGAAGCCTAGAGCTAACGACGGCGCTGAACTCAGATCGACGATTCAAGAAACATCGATCTTCGGTCGACGATTTCTGGGAAATCGTCGATCTCCGTTCGACGATTTCTGGGGAAATGTCGAGCGCAGTTCAGAGACAAAACCTATACTACAGACATAAAAAGAGATAAGTTTTTAGCTTAGTCTTGGTCTATTTTTAGCTTTTCAAAATCTTGTAATTTATTTTAGGCTTCCTCCATCTAACATGCCTAACTGATTGAGGAAGAAGTTGTGTTTCTTTTCATCCAAAGGCTTGGTGAAAATATCTTCCCTTTGCAAATCAGTTGGGATATATTGAAGTTCAATTTTACTTTTCTCAACATTATCCCTTAGAAAATGATGTCTAATTTCTATGTGTTTTGTCCTACTATGGAGGACTGGATTTTGTGCAATGGAAATAGCACTGGTGTTGTCACAAAATATTTTTGATTTCTCTAAGTTGTAACCATAGTCTAGGAGTTGGTTTTGTATCCATAATATTTGTGAACAACAACTGCCTGCAGCCATATATTCAGCTTCAGCAGTTGAGGTTGACACATATGTTTGTTTCTTACAATACCAAGAGACAAGTCTATCACCAAGGAACTGACAAGTTCCACTGGTGCTTTTCCTGTCTATTCTGCATCCAATATAATCAGCATCTGAGAATCCAGTTAAGTCAAATGCTGAGTCTTTTGGATACCAGAGTCCTAGATTTAGACAGCTTTTAACATACCTAAGAATCTTCTTAACTAAGATTAAGTGTGACTCTCTAGGGCTAACTTGAAATCTAGCACATATATATGTAGCAAACATTATGTCAGTCCTACTGGCTGTAAGGTACAATAGAGAGACAATCATTGCTCTATATGTTGTCTGATCAACTGGTTTCCCATGTTCATCAGCATCCAATACAGCATTGGTAGGCATGGGTGTTTTCATACATGATGCATCAGACATACCAAATTTCTTAACCAGCTCTTTTGCATACTTGGTTTGAGAAATAAATATGCCTTCAGCATGTTGTTTGACTTGCAATCCTAAGAAGAAGGATAGCTCACCTATGCTACTCATTTCAAATTTAGAGTGCATAAGCTTGGAAAACTTTTTGCACAAGTTTGAATCAGTAGAACCAAATATAATACCATCTACATAGATTTGTACTAGTAGGGTATGGGACTTATGGGTTCTAATAAAAAGAGTTTGGTCTACTCTCCCCCTAAAAAAATCATTTTTCAGCAGAAAACATGCTAGGGTCTCATACCATGCTCTAGGAGCTTGCTTGAAACCATATAATGCTTTGTGTAGTTTAAAAACATAAGCAGGATGGGTTAGAGAGATAAAACGTGGAGGTTGTCGGATATAGACTTCTTCTTTGATCTCCCCATTGAGAAAAGCACTCTTGACATCCATTTGATAGACTTTGAATCCCTTGTAAGCAGCATAAGCCAGAAAGATTCTTATGACTTCTAATCTTGCAACAGGTGCAAAGGTCTGGTCATAGTCTATCCCTTCTTCCTGTGAGTACCCTTGAGCAACTAGCCTTGCCTTATTCCTTACAATGATTCCTTGATCATCCAGCTTATTTCTGAACACCCATTTGGTTCCAATAATGGGATGATCTTTTGGCTTAGGCACTAGTTCCCAAACTTTATTTCTTTCAAATTGATGCAACTCCTCTTGCATTGCAATAATCCAGTGTGGATCTTGTTCTGCATCTTGAATGGTTTGAGGTTCAATTTGAGAGAGGAAGCAAGTGTGCATCAGGTTCTGGTTGACCTGATTTCTAGTTTGCACACCAGCTGAGATGTCTCCAATTACTTGAGAAATTGGATGATCTCTTGTTGTTACTAGATCAATAGGGGGTGTTGATGGTTCACCAACCTGTGTTGTTGTGTCCTCTTGTGGAACAACAACTGGTTCTTCAAGAAGATTTTCTTCCTGATGGTGAGCAGCTTCTTCATCTTCACTACTGTCATCCTTTTGTGTAACTTGTAATCTGTTCATGTCTTCAGCTAGAGAGTGCACCTACAAATGTTCTATGGTAGAAGCATTCTTCTCCTTGAAAGACATGTTAGCTTCATCAAAATTAATATGGACAGATTCTTCAATTCTTAATATAGTTTTATTATAAGCCCTATAAGCTTTACTGATCATGGAGTATCCCAGAAACACTCCTTCATCAGCTTTTGCTTGGAATTTTGCTAGATATTTCTTGTCATTATTATGGATAAAACAAGTGCAACCAAAAACTTTAAAATAGTCTACTTTAGGTTTCTTCCCTTTGAGTAATTCATAGGGAGTCTTTCCCTTCAGTTTATGTATTAGACTTCTATTCAGCACATAATTGGAGGTGTTCACTGCCTCAGCCCAAAAGGATAGAGGTAGGTGAGCATCTGCCAATAATGTAGTTGCAGATTCAATAAGGGTTCTATTTTTCCTTTCAGCTACCCCATTTTGTTGAGGAGTTCTAGGAGCTGAGAAAGTATGCCTGATCCCTTCACTTTGACAGAACTCTTGCATGAGAAGAGAATCAAACTCTGTCCCATGATCACTTCTGATCAGGGCAATATGAGTGTTGAACTCAATCTGAATGCATTTGAGAAAATCTGTCAAACATTTAAAGTTATCAGACTTCTTCCTCAGAAAGAATACCCATGTGAATCTTGAGAAGTCATCTACAACCACTAAAGTGTAGGATTTCCCTCCTAAGCTTTATACTGCAATGGGTCCAAAAAGATCCATGTGTAACAGATACAAAATCCTAGGTGAATCACTCTTGTTAATTGATTTAAAACTACTTTTAGTTTGCTTGCCTAATTGACAAGCCTTGCAGAGTCCTTCCTTCTTGTAGGGGCCAGAAGGTAGTCCTCTAACAAGGTTGTCCTTGGATAGCCTAGCAATGGTTCTAAGGTTAACATGTCCTAGTCTCTTATGCCATAGAATATTAGGTCTAGATATGGAATTAAACAGGCAAATATCTACCTTAGATGAATGAAAGTCTACTAAGTAAATATTACCTTTCCTGTTACCTGTCAACACAGTTGTGTTGTCTTCTGACTTGACCTTGCATATTTCTTTGTTGAAAGTCACTTGATATCCTTCATCACACAGCTGACTAATGCTTATCAGGTTGTGCTTGAGTCCTTCAACATAGGCTACCTTCTTGAAGGTGACTGCCCCAATTTGGACTGCACCATATCCTTTTGTAGTTCCAAAGTTTGAATCACCAAAAATTACTTTGGGTCCAAGCTTGGCTTTAAAGGATGTGAAGTTGTCCTTATTCCCTGTCATGTGCTTTGAGCACCCACTATCCAGATACCATGGCTGGTTTGATGTTGGATAGGTCTTCACCTGCACATAAACAGCTTATATGTTTTTGACCCAGTTAACCTTGGGCCTAGGTTGATAACCCTTAAATTCAGAAATAAAAGACATCCCAGGTTGATCCTTATAACCTTCAGGATGGTATCTCCTAGGAGGTACTACCCATTCAGTATAGGGATTAAAGCATTGGGATGAAGCACTTCTAGGATTGAATTGAGATTTGCCTCTGAAAGAAGGTTCAAAGCTCTGAACTTCGTTCGACGATCGTCGAGCTGGGTTCGACGATCTTGGGTAAAATCGTCGAGCTCCGTTCGAAGATCGACTATGAGGGAGTTCAGAGTTCAGGAAACGTTGAGCTGAGTTTGACGTTTCAGCCTGAGATCGTCGACCTCTGTTCGACGATCGTCGACCTCTGCTCGACGTTTTCTGTTGAGCTTTCTTTTTATTAGGTAGATCTGAATTTTTCCTAGCTACCTCTACAACACCCTTTCCTTTATCAGAAATAAATTTGATTGGGGTTGTTAATACTATGGGTTGGCTAGATGAGGCACCCAAGCCCAGTGTACTATTTAATCTTGAGTTCACTGTGCTTGTGAAGTCCATTAATTTGATACTTCTCCCATTAAGGGATTCTTCAAATTGCTTGGCCTTGGATAGTTCACTTTTTAGTGAAGCTATCTGCTCCCTATAGCATTCTAACTCTTCAGAGAGTTTGAGGTTCTCTGATTTTAAGGTGCTATACTCAGATAGTTGATTTCTGAGGGAAATGATTTCCTTCTCAGATTCTAACAAATCTAGGCATAGTACTTTGAATTCATGTTTAAAATCCTCAGAGTTGAAATCAAAAGAATTGATTACCTGATCTTCATCTGGTTGAACTTCTGAGTCTGACTCTGATTCTTCTGCTTCTGAATTTGATTGTGAGGCATTAATAGCCATCATGCAGAATTCCTTTCATCAGCATCATCCTCATCATCACTGGAACTGGATGAAGCTTCAGACTCCTCTTCAGTTTCACTCCATGTCTCAGCAACAAAACCCTTCCTTGTATGTTTGTTCTTGCTGGAGGAGGGTTTGTCTGAGCTGTTCTTTCTGAAGTCTTTTTTCCTTTCTTCTTTCTCTTCTATCTTTCTTGTCCTTGTTCTTATTTTCTGGACAGTCAGGCACAATATGGCCTGGTTTCCTGCAACCAAAACATATAATTTCTTTATTGTTATTTGATTTATCATACCTTGGTTTATCATGACCCTTGTATGATCTCTTTCTGAAGTCTTTTCTGGCCATCTTGTAGAATCTTTTGGCCAGTAGACTTAGGAGTTCATCATTTCCTGTAGCTTTATCTTCAGGCTCCTCTTCTACAGCTTTGAAGGCTATGGTCTTTTCTTTCCTTGTGACTGGAGAAGTAGCCTTTTGTTCTTCTTCTCTATTTTTAATGAGCAACTTATAGGATTTGAGCTTGCCCAAGAGAGCTTCAGTGGTAATCTCATTTAGACTTCTGGCATCTTTGATTGGCCAGATTCTTGAATCCCAAGTGCTGGGGAAGCACATTAAGATTTTGTCATTCAGCTCAGTCAATGAGATTTCTTTATCCAAAGTCTTTAACTCATTGACAATCAGGCTTAGTCTATTGTACATGTCAGCCACTGATTCAGCTTCTCCCTTTTTGAAGTTCTCATATTGGCTTATCAGATTGGATCTCCTATCTTTCCTTTCATCAGCAGATCCTGAGACAATTTCAGAGAGCTTGTCCCAAATTCCTTTGGCTGAGTTGCATTCAGCTACCTTCTGAAATATCTCATCAGACATTGTCTGAGCTAAGATGTTCATGGCCTTGGCATCTGCAGTCTTCCACTTCTTTATTTCAGCATCTGTTCCTGAAGGAGGTGGAACAGCATTTGTACTTGAGCTTGCTAGTGGACTTGGGCATACTGTCAAAACAGAATTAAATATATCTTCATCAATAGAATTCATGTAAAGTCTAATCCTTTCTTTCCAAAGTGCAAACTTGGATAGATTGCACACTGGAGGCCTGGTGCTTGCATAATCTTTGTTCTGCGCCATGTCTTTATAAAATTAAATATAATGAAAATATCCCTCTTAAAGGATTGATCTTATGAAGGATCTTTTGGTTCAGGTGTTAGCCTGTATGAACAACCAACCTCCCTCTGATACCAATTGAAAGTGAGGGTAAGATCTATCTCAACTCTAGAGGGGGGTGAATAGAGTTTAATTAAAGTAAATTCACAATTTTAAACTTAGCAAAGCTTTTAAGATTTGATTTATATATATATGTGTAGGATGCTTAGCTATAGAATTAAAAAGACAGTAAAAAGGAAGAGCACATCACACAACAAAGAGAACACACAAGCAAACCAGAAAACACAAGGAGCTATAGTGGTTCCCCAAAAACCTGGGTACATCCACTCTTCTACCACCCTTGGTAGGAATCCACTACAGGATGAGTTGATCAGGTGTCCTGGGCACCAATGAGCTTTTGATAAGGTGCTCAAAAACCAAACTAGATTTTTTGATCAGGTGTCTTGCCACCACTGAGTTTTGACAAGGTTCTCAGAACCAGAATCAAGACTTTTGAAGGGAGTTTTGAAAACCCTTTTATAGGAGGAAAGAAAAGGAAAAGAAAAAGGGTGAAGTTATCTTCTCTGTCTCAATCAAAGAGAGAAGCACAAGTGGATCTTTTGTTGTCAAAGCTCCCCCTGAGATGTTGAGTGAATCAGGAATGGAAGCTTTGCTCTAGGGTGATAGGTCTTCAGAAACTTCAGATCTCTAGCAGAAGATTGTTTCAGCAGAGGCTGAAAGATGAGTTGTTTGGAGTCCTTGAGATGAAGCTGTGATCACTTTTTGAGTACACAAAATTATTCAGCTAATTCTCCTTTTTCTGTAACAGTATGTGTGTCTCTTGATTCTATTGATTGTGTTGACTCTTGATTGATTGTTGAGAGAAGAAAAGAGAAGAAGTTCTTATTCCCTGAAGGTTCTTCATCCAAGATAGCCGTTATCAGGCATTAAAAGCCTTCCATAAAGAATTTGTCTTCTAGAGGAAAGTCCAGCAAAACATTCTCTTGATAATTCCTTGAAACTTGCTCCAGAATGAATGAAAATGGCTGGCAGATCTTCTTGATATAAATACTGAGAGAATTCAAAAACATTCCAAAGACTGACAGAATTTGAATCATTAAAAACGTCGATCTCTCAGAAAATCATCGATTTGAGCTCTACGATCGTCGAACTGAGCTCAGAGATGGAATAAGATCAACAGACAGAAAACGTCGAACTGAGTTCGAAGATCGTCGAACCGAGCTCAGCGACCTGGAGAATAAGAGAAGAGTGATCGTCGACCTGAGCTAGAAGATCGTCGACCTGAGCTAGAAGATCGTCGACTGGAGTTCGACGACTAAGCAAAACTGACTGAAGGTAGATCGTCGGTCTGAGCTCGAAGATCGTCGAATAGAGCTCGACGATTTATCATAGTTAAGTTCAGAGAACGTCGAACGGAGTTCGACGTTTCGTCGACCTGAGCTCGACGAAAGATGTCTTATTCTTGGCTCTATTTCTGAAATGTTGGAATGGTCCTGGGGGCAGCTTCAAACCTAAGTTCTAAGCCCTAGACACATTCTAATGTTGACCTTTTCAACTATACATCTAGGTCAACCTGGTTTCCTAAGAAAAACATAGTGATCCTTACCCAAATTAGTAATAGGGTGTTCCAACACTATTTATATCAAAGATATGAAGGTCAAGCAGCTGTGGAACAAGTCGATCAGGATGGCCAAAATCCGTTGAGATAACTGTGGTTGTAAAGAACTGTTATGGGAGCGTGAGCAAACAATGCTTGAGATGTTCCCTGAGCTGTTCTGTTGAGGTACATTTTATATATTTTGTACTTATGAGTTGTTTTCTGTTAAGTATAATTTCAAGATGAAATTTCTTAAATGAGAGAAGATTTGTAACACCTTAGGTTTCCTATAGCTGAAAATAACAGTATCTGGATTTTGATGCTATCGCTGGCGGTAGCTCGATACCGTCCTGTGGTAGTGATCAAAATGATCAAGTCGATATAGTCGATGCAGTCGATAAGTTGATACAGTCGATTTTATACCGCCTGGTGTTGGGTACATTGGGAATTGTGTACCTGATTTGGAGAAGCCCTTTCAACTCATTGATATACACAAATTTGTATTTGATGTTTGTTAAGTTTATTTGTGCAGGAAAAATAAACTAAGTACAAAAGTATCGAGATACTAGACAAGTGTCGACACCTTTGTAAAAGGTGTGCTAAGACAAGGTATCAAGTTGTGTTGACACTCAGGACTAGTGTCAATACCCTTATTCAAGAAGTGTCGAGACTGGATTTCAAGCTGTGTCGATACCTAGGACTTGGATCGACACTATGAAACAAGAAAGCAACTGTGTCGACACTCAGGAATAGTGTCGACACACTTTACATAAGTTATATCGAGACTGAATGAAAGCTGTGTCGACAACCAGGACTTGGGTTGGCACCGTCAAACAAGAAGTTATCTATGTCGACACTCAGGACTAGTGTTGACACATTTACATAAGTTGTGTCGAGACAAGAAGCCAGCAGTGTCGACACACACAGATTAGCGTCGACATCCCTATAATAGAAGTGTCGATACCCAGGACTGGTGTTGACACAATCAAAGTACAGAAGTGTCAACACCTTCATGCAGAAGTTCTCAAGAAAGAATTTTCTTCTAAGTCCAGAATTCAAAGCCTGAAGTTCTGATATCTGTCAGAACTGTCAGATGTTAGTGGATTAATCGGGGCAGCCAGTCACATTTCCCAAAGCCTATATAAGGAGATCAACTTGACAGAATCAGAACAACAATTCTCATTCTCATCAAGGCTGTCAGATCAATTCTGTAGAATTCTGAAGGTGGAGAGGAGGTAGATCGAGGATCAACTTCTAACTTCTCCAGCCAAGTTACAACCCTAATTTCTCCTTCAAGAAGCTTTGAAAAAGCTAAGAAGGGTTAGATCATTTTCTTCACAGCAAGGCTTAAGAAAGAAGATTTCACATCAAGATCTGATCAAGAAGAAGTCACCAATCTCTTTCCTACTGGGCGACATTTCAAAACACATAATTCTTTTTGATATTATTATTTTGTAAGATCTATTTGTATATCTGAAGGTAGAAGATTAATTTCTCTGTGTTGTAAGCCTAAATTATAAAGGCTGAGGTAGGGCTGTGTGCCTGAGGTAGGAGAAGGGACAATTTATCTGAGTTGTAGGAACTAGAAGGTTCTGAGATTGTAGGGCAAGGGTTTGCTTGAGAGGTTGGAGTGGAAGTGTACTCTGAGGTAGGGTTCTTGAAGAGGAATTTGAGTTATAGGAGCCAGCTGGGTTCTGAGGTGTAAGATCTGAGGATCTGAGGAAAAGAAAGAGAAGTTTGGTTGAATCTAGTTCATTGCTAGATAGGCGAAGGGGGAAAGTGGATGTACCCATAAATTGGATAACCACTATAAAACTATTGTGTATTGTGCTGTGCTGAATTGTGAGCCATGCTCAATTATTTGCCGTGATGTGCTGTGACTGTTGTATTTAGATATGTTCTGCTTTTCTTGAATACTGTGATTGGATTAATTCACTCTAAGTAAATTTCTGTAACTTAAAAGTAACGAAGATTTAAATAGGACCTATTCACCCCCTCTAGGTCACTCTCAATCCTAAATAAACAATTTACACCTGGCGATAGCTCAATATCACCAGCGGTAGTGATGTAGTCGATAAGTCGATGTAGTCGATTTGATAACGCCTGACGATAGCTCGATACCGCTGGCAGTAGTGAGCCACGTAGAAGGCAGCTACGTGTCAATTGACTGTGAAGCGATCGTTAAGCGGCACTGACTTAATTAAGTGGCCACCGCCCAAGATATCACCGCGGTACCGCGATGCCGCATGCGGTAATGCTTGGGATAGAAAATCTCAATTTGATCACGACCATCCATTGCTATTTGTATTTGGATCCTAAGGCCAGGATTATTTCCCGTCTATGCTTAACTTAAGGAGTAAGGAGAGAAGTGTTCATTTATCTTTTGATCTCTCTCTCTCTCTCATCAAGCTTAGGAAAGAAAAGAAGAAAGAAGAAGTGGAGGCTGATCCAGCTCTTTGGAGAGCCATTGAAGGAGTTCTTGAGATCAGAATTGTGAGCCGATTCTAGATCCATCAAGGAGAAGGAGTTGCGAACATTTCCATCCAGATAAAATCCGTTGAAAGTGAGGGGATAGATCTGATTTACTCTAGAGGGGGGTGGGGGGGGGGGGGTTAATAGAGTATAAAAACTTTTAATAAATTGTTATAGAGGAATTAAGATAAGTGTTACTTATAAGTATAAGAGAAGTAAAACACAAGCAATCACAACACAACAAAAATAAAGAAAGATGAGCAACAACACAACACAAGAAAATTATAGTGGTTCCCCAAATCTGGGTACATCCACTCTTCTACCACCCTAGTAGGAATCCACTTAGGTTTTTGATCAGGTGCCCTATCACCAATCAGGTTTTTGATCAGGTGCCCTATCACCACAAGATCTGCTTTAGGTAGATCTAGAGACCCTTCAGGCTTTTGATCAGGTTCCTAAAAACCAATAGATTTTCATCAGGTGTCCTATCACCAATGAGTTCTGAAAGTCCACTTAGTGCCAACTACCTTAACATATGGGGGGGGGGGGGAATAGGTGTCTTGCAGCGTTTTTGCGGAATTAAAATTGTACCTGCACAAATAAACCAAACAACACAGCACAGAAAGACACATGCAAATTATAGTGGTTCCCCGATTTGGGTACGTCCACTCTCCCCCTTCGACCTATCTACCAACCAGGGACGACTCAGTCACTTCACCAACAGGATTGAAATCCAATCCTCACACTAACATAAGGAACCCTTCCAAACGAAGGAGTCACCACTCCTACACCACGGGTTACACCCAACCCTTACAACTAGGAACCAACGTTCCTTTACAACAAAATTGAAAATGGAGTGTATAAGAAATACAAACTACTTATGGAGAATAAGGTGTCCCTCTTCGTTCAATGACGTGTTCTTGAAGACGACGAAGAGTCCACGACCTTAGATCTCACTTGGAAAGGATCTTCTCTAGATCAGCGGCGACAAAGAATGAGGCGGCGATGCTATGTAGATCCAAACTTCGTAGCTAAGCCGGCAAGGTCTACCAACAATCTTTCTTGGATCAATCGTCTCAATTGATTCGGATAGGGAAGGTATTCCCGATCTACAAATCAAGAGACAAAGGTTCTCAAGAAGGACTCGTGAGACGCGTTACGAGACAGAGCTTCTATCGCTGGGAGATTAGGAAGTAACCCCGATCAGCGGAGGCGACCAACTAATACGAGCGGCGATGGCGACGGAACAAGCCTCGCGATCAAGGTCACGTCGACGGCTCGGCTTTTCTTCTTCTCTGTTCGTCCTTTTTACTGTTCAACATACCGATGTATTTATACATTAGGTAATCCAAAATGACCGTTGTGGGTCCCACCAAAAAGAAGCCCTAAGACCGGCTCCAAATAGTGCATGTTAACTTGGACCGGTCCAGAGAATAGCAGAAAATTGCCTAAGTCAAATTCGGTGAGAATCGTAAGTGATTCTCGACGAATCGGCGAGAATCACCTACGATTCTCGCCGAATTCCACTTAGCAGAATTCTAGCTACATAGAAATAGCAAGCCGGAGAGAATCGGCGGGAATCACAATTGATTCTCGCCGAATCGGCGAGAATGCAAGATCATTCTCGACGATTCAGCGAGAATCACTTAGTGATTCTCGCCGATTCTGCCTTAGCAGAATTTAGGGCGGCGTTGAGATGGCCGGCTGCATTCGGCGAGAACCAGCGAGTGATTCTCGACGATTTCTACTTAGACGATTTTCGTCTTTCTTCCCTTGAGCTGATCTTTGGCCCATCCTTCTCCTTGTCTGCTCTTGATCTTTCTTAACCCTGTGCTTGAAAGTAAGTACACTCCAATGGAGAGATTACACGTAAGCCAACACACTGATCTGCTCAACGAGGGATTATGTTGGAACACCCTATTACTAATTTGGGTAAGGATCACTATGTTTGTCTTAGGAAACCAGGTTGACCTAGTTGTATAGTTGTAAAGGTCAACATTAGAATGAGTCTAGGGCTTAGAACTTAGGTTTGAAGCTGCCCCCAGGACCATTCCAAGATCAAGGATATAGAGCCAAGTCTAAGGCAATTTTTCGTCGAGCTTAGGTCGACGAAACGTCGAACTCGGTTCGACGCTCTCCGAGCTCAACTTCGCTAAATCGTCGAACTCCGGTCGACGTTCTTCGAGCTCAGGTCGACGATCTCTCTTCAGCTATTCTTCAGGTCGCTGAGCTCGGTTCGACGATCTTCGAGCTCAGTTCGACGTTTTCTATCTGTTTGATCTGTTTCCATTTCTGAGCTCAGTTCGATGATCGTAGAGCTCAGATCGACGATCGTTCTGAGAGATCAACGATTCTAAGGATTCAAATGCTGCCAGTCTTTGGAATGTTTTTGAATTCTCTCAGCATTTATGTTAAGGAGATCTGCCAGCCGTTTGTCTTTATTCTGGAGCAAGTTTCAAGGAATTATTCAGGGATGTTTTATTGGACCTTCCTCTAGAAGACAAGACTCTTTATGGAAGACATTTATGCCTACCAACGGCTATCTTTGACAAGATTTTTTTTTTGAGAATAAGATCTTCCTTTTCATCTTCAAAAAAAAGGAAGAACACACAACAACATACACAGAACACAACAAGAAGAATTAAGCTGTGATAGATAACAAGTGATCAATTCTGAAGAATCAGAATAACAATCCTTTTGCTTACAGAAAAGTGATCACGGGCTTCATCTCAAGAACTCCAGACACCTCATCTTTCAGCCTCCTTTTTGCTGAAACAATCCTTTGCTGGAGATCTAAAGTTCTGAAGGCCTATCACCCTAGAGCAAAGCTTCCATTCCTGAACCTGTCTACAACTCAGGGGGAGCTTTGACAACAAAAGATCCACTAGTCTTCTCTCATTTGATTTGAGAATAGAGAAGACAACTTCACCTCTGTATCTTTTCTTTTTCTGCTGTAAAAGGGTTCTTGAACTCCCTTCAAAAGTTCTGTCTGGTTCTGAGAGCCTTGTCAAAACTCAGTGGTGGCAAGACACCTTATCAAAAAATCCAGTTTTGGTTTTTGAGCACCTTATCAAAAGCTCATTGGTGACAGGACACCTGATCAACTCATCCTGAGTGGATTCCTACCAAGGGTGGTAGAAGAGTGGATGTACCCAGGTTTTTGGGGAACCACTATATTTCCTTATGTCTTCTGGCTTGTTTGTGTGATTGATTTGTTGTGTACTGTGCTCTTTACTTCTTAGTTTTTAACTCTTTACTAGCACTCTACACTATACTATAAATTGAATTTTATATGTGCTGATTATTTCAAAACTGTGAAGTTAATTTAAATAAACTCTATTCACCCCCCTCTAGAGTTGAGATTGATCTTACTCTCACTTTCAATTGGTATCAGAGGGAGGTTGATTGCTCATACAGGCTAACACCTGAACCAAAAGATCCTTGGTAAGATCAATCTCTTAAGAGGGTTATTTTCTTTATACCTTATATTATTCAAAGACATGGCACAGAACAAGGATTATGCAAGCACCAGACCTCCAGTGTGCAATCTATCTAAGTTTGCACTCTGGAAGGCAAGGATTAAACTTTATATGAACTCTATTGATGAAGATATTTTCAATTCTGTCTTGACAGTTTGTCCAAGTCCACCAGCAAGCTCAAGCACAAATGCTGTTCCACCTCCTTCAGGAACAGATGCAGACATAAAGAAGTGGAAGACTGCAGATGCCAAGGCTATGAACATCTTAGCTCAGACAATGTCTGATGAGATATTTCAGAAGGTAGCTGACTGCAACTCAGCCAAAGGAATTTGGGACAAGCTCTCTGAAATTGTCTCAGGGTCTGCTGATGAAAGGAAAGATAGGAGATCTCATCTGATAAGCCAATATGAGAACTTCAAAAAGGGAGAAGCTGAATCAGTGGCTGACATGTACAATAGACTAAGTCTGATTGTCAATGAGTTAAAGACTTTGGATAAAGAAATCTCATTGACTGAGATGAATGACAAAATCTTAATGTGCTTCCCCAGCACTTGGGATTCAAGAATCTGGCCAATCAAAGATGCCAAGTCTAAATGAGATTACCACTGAAGCCCTCCTGGGCAAGCTCAAATCCTATGAGCTGCTCATTAAAAATAGAGAAGAAGAACAAAAGGCTACTTCTCCAGTCACAAGGAAAGAAAAGACCATAGCCTTCAAAGCTGCAGAAGAGGAGCCTGAAGATAAAGTTACAGAAAATGATGAGCTTCTAAGTCTACTGGCCAAAAGATTCTACAAGATGGCCAGGAAAGACTTCAGAAAGAGATCATACAAGGGTCATGATAAACCAAGGTATGATAAATCAAATAACAATAAAGAAATCATATGTTTTGGTTGCAGGAAACCAGGCCATATTATGCCTGACTGTCCAGAAAATAAGAACAAGGACAAGAAAGATAGAAGAGAAAGAAGAAAAGAAAAAGACTTCAGAAAGAACAGCTCAGACAAACCCTCCTTCAGCAAGAATTAACATACAAGGAAGGGATTTGTGGCTGAGACATGGAGTGAAACTGAAGAGGACTCTGAAGCCTCATCCAGCTCCAGTGATGATGAGGATGATGCTGATGAAAAGGAATTCTACATGATGGCTATCAATGCCTCTCAAACAAACTCAGAAGTAGAAGAGTCAGAATCAGATTCAGAAGCTCAACTAGAAGAAGATCAGGTAATCAATTCATTTGATTTCAGTTCTGAGGATTTTAAACATGAGTTTAAGGTACTATGCCTAGATCTGTTGGAGTCTGAGAAGGAAATCACTTCCCTTAGAAAACAACTATCTGAGTATAGCACTATAAAATCAGAGAACCTCAAACTCTCTGAGGAGTTGGAATGCTGTAGGGAAGAGATAGCTTCACTGAAAAGTGAACTATCAAAAGCCAAAAAGTTTGAAGAATCCCTAAATGAGAGAAGTATCAGACTGATGGACATTACAAGCACAGTGAACTCTAGACTTAATAGTACACTGGGCTTGGGTGCTTCATCCAGCCAACCTATAATATTAACAACTCCAATCAAATTTATCTCTGACAAAGGAAAGGGAGTAGTAAAGGTAGCTAGGAAGAATGCAGATCTGCCAGAGAAAATTTCAGTTCAACAGATTGCGTCGAGCAGAGCTCGACGACCGTCGAACAGAGCTCGACGATCTAACCCAAGATCGTCGACCTCAGCTCGACGATATCCAAACTCTGAACTCCAGAATAATCGATCTTCGAACAGAGATCGACGATTTGACCCAAGATCGTCAACCTCAGCTCGACGATCGTCGAACAGAGATCAGGTCTATGAACATTCCTTCAATGACACATCTAGATTCAATCCCAGAAGTCCCACATCCCAAGGCTTTAACCCCTATACTGAATGGATAGTACCTCCTAGGAGATATCATCTTGAAGGTTATAAGAGTCAACCTGAGATGTCTTTCATTTCTGAATTCAAAGGATATCAACCTAGGCCCAAGGTTAACTGGGTCAAAAACAAATAAGCTGTTCATGTGCAGGTGAAGACCTATCCAGTATCTAACCAACATTGGTATCTGGATAGTGGGTGCTCAAAGCACATGACAGGGAACAGGGAGAACCTATCATCCTTCATAACCAAACTTGGACCCAAAGTGATTTTTGGTGATTCAAATTTTGGCCAAACCAAAGGATATGGTGCTGCTCAGATAGGCTCAGTCACTTTCAAGAAGGTGGCATATGTAGAAGGACTGAAGTATAATCTGATAAGTATCAGTCAGCTATGTGATGAAGGATACAAAGTGACTTTCAACAAATCCTTGTGCAAGATCAAGTCAGAGGATAACACAACTGCGTTAACAGGTAAAAGGACAGGTAACATTTACTTAGTAGATTTTCTTTCATCTAAAGTAGATATCTGTCTATTCAATTCCATATCTAAGCCAAATGTTTTATGGCATAAGAGATTAGGACATCTAAACCTTAGAACCATTGCTAGGCTATCCAAGGACAACCTTGTTAGAGGACTACCTTCTGGCCCCTACAAGAAGGAAGGACTTTGCAAGGCTTGTCAATTAGGCAAGCAAACTAAAAATAGCTTTAAGTCACTTAATAAGAGTGATTCACCTAGGATTCTGTATTTGTTGCACATGGATCTTTTTGGACCCATTACAGTACAAAGCTTAGGAGGGAAATCTTATGCTTTAGTGATTGTAGATGACTTCTCTAGATTCACATGGGTATTCTTTCTGAGGAAGAAGTCTGATAACTTTAAGTGTTTGACAGAGTTTCTCAAATGTATACAGATTGAGTTCAACACTCACATTGCCCTGATCAGAAGTGATCATGGGACAAAGTTTGATTCTCTTCTTATGCAAGAGTTCTGTCAAAGTGAGGGGATCAGACACACTTTCTCAGCTCCTAGAACTCCTCAACAAAATGGGGTAGCTGAAAGGAAAAATAGAACCCTAATTGAATATGCTACTACATTGTTGACAGATGCTCACCTACCTCTATCCTTTTGGGCTGAGGCAGTGAACACTTCCAACTATGTTCTGAATAGAAGCCTGATACATAAACTAAAGGGCAAGACTCCCTATGAATTGCTCAAAGGGAAGAAACCTAAAATAGATTATTTTAAAATTTTTGGCTGTACTTGTTATATTCATAATAATGACAAGAAGTATCTAGCAAAATTCCAAGCTAAAGCTGATGAAGGAGTGTTTCTGGGATACTCTATGATTAGCAAGGCCTATAGGGTATATAATAAATCTTCTTGTAAAATTGAAGAATCTGTTCATGTTACTTTTGATGAGACTAACATGTGTTACAAGGAGAAGTCTACTTCTACAATAGAACCTTTGCAGGTACATTCTATTTCAGAAAATATGAACAGATTACAGGTTAAAGAAGAGAACACAACCTCTCAACAAAAGAATGAGAGCAGTGATGATGAAGAAGAAGTTCAACCTATTGAAGAAAATCATCCTAAAGAGCCAGTTGTTATTCCACAAGAGGAAACAACAACACAGGCTGGTGAACAATCAACACCCCCTGTTGATTTAGTAACAACAAGAGATCATCCAATCACCCAAGTAATTGGAGACATCTCAGCTGGTGTGTAAACTAGAAATCAGGTCAACCAAAACCTGATGCACACCTGCTTCCTATCTCAAGTTGAGCCTCAATCCATTCAAGATGCAGAGCAAGATCCACACTGGATCATTGCAATGCAAGAGGAGTTGTATCAATTTGAAAGGAATAAAGTTTGGGAACTAGTGCCTAAGCCAAAGGATCACTCCATTGTTGGAACAAAGTGGGTGTTCAAAAACAAGCTGGATGATCAAGGAGTTATTGTCAGAAACAAGGCAAGGCTAGTTGCTCAAGGCTATTCTCAACAAGAAGGAATAGACTATGACCAGACCTTTGCACCAGTTGCAAGGTTAGAGGCCATTAGAATATTCCTAGCTTATGCTGCTCACAAGGGATTCAAGGTCTTCCAGATGGATGTGAAGAGTGCATTTCTCAATGGGGACATCAAAGAGGAAGTCTATGTTAGACAACCTCCATGTTTTATCTCTCAAACTCACCCTGATTATGTTTTCAAATTGCATAAAGCATTATATGGTCTCAAGCAAGCTCCTAGAGCATGGTATGAGACCCTAACATGCTTTCTTCTGGAAAATGATTTTGTTAGGGGGAGAGTAGACCAAACTCTTTTTATTAGAACCCATAAGTCCCATACCCTACTAGTACAAATTTATGTAGATGATATCATATTTGGATCTACTGATTCAAACTTGTGCAGAAGGTTTTCCAACCTGATGCATTCCAAATTTGAAATGAGTAGCATGGGTGAGCTCTCCTTCTTCTTAGGATTGCAAGTAAAACAGCATGTTGAGGGCATATTTATTTCCCAAACCAAGTATGCTAAAGAATTGGTTAAGAGATTTGGTATGTCTGAGGCATCTTGCATGAAAATACCCATGCCTACCAATGCTGTATTGGATGCTGATGAACATGGGAAACCAGTTGATCAGACAACATATAGAGCAATGATTGGCTCTCTATTGTACCTTACAGCTAGTAGACCAGATATAATGTTTGCTACATGCATATGTGCTAGATTCCAAGTTAGCCCTAGAGAGTCACACCTAACTCTAGTTAAAAGGATTCTTAGATATGTAAAAAGTTGTCCAAATCTAGGACTCTGGTATCCAAAAGACTCAAGATTTGAACTAACTGGATTTTCAGATGCTGATTATGCTGGATGCAGAGTAGATAGGAAAAGCACCAGTGGAACTTGTCAGTTCCTTGGTGACAGACTTGTCTCCTGGTTTTGTAAGAAGCAAACATCTGTGTCAACCCCAACTGCTGAAGCTGAATATATGGCTGCAGGCAGTTGCTGTTCACAAATATTGTGGATACAAAATCAGCTCATAGACTATGACTACAACTTAGAGAAGTCTAAATTTTTTTGTGATAATACTAGTGCTATCTCTATAGCACAAAATCCAGTCCTCCATAGTAGGACAAAACACATAGAGATTAGGCATCATTTTCTAAGGGATAATGTAGAGAAAATTAAATTGAACTTCAATATATCCCTACTGATTTGCAAAGGGGAGATATTTTCACCAAGCCTTTGGATGAAAAGAAACACAGTTTCTTCCTAAATCAGTTAGACATGTTAGATGGAGGAAGCCTAAACTAATTTACAAGATTTTTGAAAGTTAAAACACACCAAGACTAGGCTAAAAAATCAGTTCTTTTTGTGTCTGTAGACTAGGCTTTGTCTCTGAACTGCGCTCGACGTTTTCCCAGAAATCGTTTAACGTAGATCGACGTTTTTCTAAAAAACGTCGACCAGAGATCGACGTTTTTCTAAAAAACGTCGACCAGAGATCGACGTTTCCGAAATCGTCGATCTGAGTTCAGCGCCTCCATTAGCTCCAGGTTTTCTCTCCTTCTGTTCAGAGGCCGTCGAGCGGAACTCGACGCTTTTCAACATCGTCGAACGGAGATCGACGATATTGAAGTCTCTTCAGATTCCTTCTATAGCCCAAATCGTCGAGCTGAGATCGACGTTCTGTCGAACCGAGCTCCACGATTTTCCGTTTCGCCGTCGAACCCTAATATAAAATCATTTCCGCGGCCGTCGTTCATCTTTGCACTTTCATACTCTCTGCAACTTTCTTCTTTTTCCCTCCAAATCTTCTGCGCTTGGTCGTGTTTGGTTCTTTGTTGCAGGTACAAATGGCTGGCTCCAATGCTGCAATCTCCAAAATGAAATTTGACACCGGATTTGATATCGACATGAACTCGTTTGATGGAAGCGATCAGCGCTTCAAGGATATTCTTAATCTATTCAGAGAACAACAGCTATCCCAAATAATGACTATCAGAATGAAGATTGCATCAGAAGAAATAAAAGAATGGTGTTATACAGCGACAGATGAGAATGAGAACTCTGTCATCGGCTTCATAAAAGGGACACAGGTACAATTGTCCCCGGCCCTTTTAACTGAAGTTTTTCATCTTAGTTCTGGAGAAGATTCCATAGAGTTATCTGGAGAGGAATATGACTCCATGCTTGATAGAATGGGTCACAATGCTGTAAACCCTAACAAACTGCTGAAGAAAAATCTGTCGATAGAATTTCAGTTTTTGGCTGATGTAGTTGGGAAGGTGCTTCTGGCCAAGCACTCAGCCCATGATACCATATCAAGACATCAATTTTGTCTAATGGGAGCTCTGCTTGATAAGAAACATCTAGACTGGGGATCAATTTTCTTCAACCTGATTAAGAAGAAGCTAAATAAGTCTGCTGTCAGTTTTGGGAGAATTCTAGGGGTCTATCTGCATTCCAGATGCCCTGAGCTGCTAACCTCTTCTGGGATGTTCATTAATGCATCCAAGAGGCTCTCCTGTGCCCTTTTCAGCAAATGGGATAGGCAGATTGTAAACCCTACCAGAGCTGCTGCACCACTGACTTCAGGCACCAGGACTGCCTCAGTCACTCCACCTCTGGTCTCTGCCCCAGCAGAAGTGTTGCCTGCTTCTCCTCCTCCTCCAGCTGTCTCTACCCCAGCCATTTCATCCTCACCTCCAATCACCACCATATTGGTATCTTCCCCCATTAACATTTCTTCACCAGTTTCACCCCCTCCAGCATCTACCTCAGAGGAATTCCATCCTCTTTTCTCTTATCCAATCTTCACCTCACCATCATTTTCCCTTGAAGATGATTCCTTTATGGATGATTCTCCTTCCTCTCCCCCTGAGCCTCCCTCTACCTCCTCATTCCAACAAATGCTGCAAGAAATTCTATCCCAACCATCCTTCACACCTTCCCTTGCCTCACCTATCTACACCTCAATATCTTCAATCTCCTCCATTCCCCTCTCAGAGCCATCCATTCCCTCACCTCCTATCTCCACTCTCTCCATGCCACTAGCTCCAGCCAACATCCTTCCAACAACCTTCTCTACTACCTCTGCTCAAGCCCCTCTTGAGCATGTAGCTCTATCAGCCCTGGCAGACAGGTTATATGAGCTGCTAGCTCCTAAGATAACCTCATTACTGGAGACCACTCTGGCTCCACTCCTGACCCATGTCAAGGAGCTGTCTTCCAAGCTCTCCTCCTTCATTCCCTCTCAGGCAATTACCTCTTCTGGGTGCCTTGACTCAGTTCTACCTGAATCCAGGCAGGGGGAGATGCCTTCTGAAGTAGTGGTTGTGCCTGAGTCTGCTCCAGCTCTTGTTCTTGTTCCTGCTTTTGCGATGGACTTCCAGAGCCTGCTCTCTGAGTTTGATACAGTTTACTTCAAATCTTTGCCAGTTCCTCATACTAAAGACTTGTCTAAGGCCATTGTGCCTATTTCTATCTGTGATCCCAGCCACATTGAAGCTTATGTAAATTCCAGGAAGGTTGTGGATGTTTATGTTTCCTTCTCTGATGCTGCTACTAAGGCCATTGTGCCTCTTGTTGTTGAAGCTGCTGCTGCTGTTACTGAAGATACTGAAATGGTTCCTGTATTTGAAGATACATCTGCTGCTGAAGAAGTTGCTTCTTACCTAGAAGATCCTGCACCTACTGTTGTTACTGCTCCTACTGCTGCTGTTGCTTCAAAAGTTCCTTCTGCTCAAATTTTTGATGCTGCTCCTGCCCTAACTGCTGATCAGTTGAAGTTACAAGAAAAATACATAAAAAGCATTGATGATTTGTATGACAATCCTCAAAGTTCAGAGAGTGATCAATTTCAAACTGATTCAGATGACTCTGCAAATACTATTGTCAAGAAGAGGAAGGCCAGAAGCAAGGCCATGATGAGAGTACCCCCAGCTCAGGCAAAGGATTCTAATGACATTCCTTACTATATTCTGCATGACTGCCCCATATCTGAGCCCTGGATGCAGTATTCCAAGAACCAACTAAAGGCCTTAAGGAAGAGAAGGAAGCTGGATAAGTATGAAAAAGGATCTTCTCAGTATCAGCCTCCTCCTCCTCCTCCAGATTCTGGTTCAGGCTCAGCCTCTCAAGCTCCAGCTTCCAGACAAAGCTCCTCTCAGTCTTATCAGAAATACTATCAAAGGGGGCAACATCAAAGGGGATATCAATCTAGAAGGGGCCAATATAGAGGAAGCCAGAGAGGGCACAGATTTCATCAAAAGGAAGGACAAGGGCATACTGATTCTACTTCAGGTCCTTTTCCTTATAAGCTAAAAGATGCAATTGTCTCCAGGACTCCTCCTACTGATTCTGAGTCCATCAATAGATATGAACCTCCTGTTTCATTTGAGGATCCTGAAAACAACCTTTTGTCCTGGACAGCTAGAATGAAAGAGTTGGCTGCTCTTGATCAAATAAAAAAGGCCAGAGAGCAAGGCAAGGACACTTCAAACATAACAACTCTATCAGATCAGAGAAAGAAAGAACTGGAGAGATATGCATCAAGAAAATTCTTTAATCCAGAAGATTATATGAAGCTGCATCCTGAGGCTGTAGTTCCAAGGCCCAGATCTCAAACTTCCTTAGGTGCAGAAGATGATAGAAGATCCAAGAAAGAAGCCCTCAATCCCAACAGAGAAATTATGTTTAAAAAGGGAACTGAGAAGAAGTGAATTGTGTAAGCTGAACAATCATCCTTCCTCTGGATATTTGCTGACTTTTTATCTGTGATCTGCATTGCTGCTATATCTTTCCTTCTGCATTGTTGTTTTAGTTTCTGTCTTGAATGTATGCTTACTTATTTCCTAATTCTGTCTGTAAATAGTAATCCTAACCCAAATAGGGGGAGATTGTTGGAACACCCTATTACTAATTTGGGTAAGGATCACTATGTTTGTCTTAGGAAACCAGGTTGACCTAGTTGTATAGTTGTAAAGGTCAACATTAGAATGAGTCTAGGGCTTAGAACTTAGGTTTGAAGCTGCCCCCAGGACCATTCCAAGATCAAGGATATAGAGCCAAGTCTAAGGCAATTTTTCGTCGAGCTTAGGTCGACGAAACGTCGAACTCGGTTCGATGCTCTCCGAGCTCAACTTCGCTAAATCGTCGAACTCCGGTCGACGTTCTTCGAGCTCAGGTCGACGATCTCTTTTCAACTATTCTTCAGGTCGCTGAGCTCGGTTCGACGATCTTCGAGCTCAGTTCGACGTTTTCTGTATGTTTGATCTGTTTCCATTTCTGAGCTCAGTTCGACGATCGTAGAGCTCAGATCGACGATCGTTCTGAGAGATCAACGATTCTAAGGATTCAAATGCTGCCAGTCTTTGGAATGTTTTTGAATTCTCTCAGCATTTATGTTAAGGAGATCTGCCAGCCGTTTGTCTTTATTCTGGAGCAAGTTTCAAGGAATTATTCAGGGAATGTTTTATTGGACCTTCCTCTAGAAGACAAGACTCTTTATGGAAGACATTTATGCCTGCCAACGGCTATCTTTGACAAGATTTTTTTTTTGAGAATAAGATCTTCCTTTTCATCTTCAAAAAAAAGGAAGAACACACAACAACATACACAGAGAACACAACAAGAAGAATTAAGCTGTGATAGATAACAAGTGATCAATTCTGAAGAATCAGAATAACAATCCTTTTGCTTACAGAAAAGTGATCACAGCTTCATCTCAAGAACTCCAGACACCTCATCTTTCAGCCTCCTTTTTGCTGAAACAATCCTTTGCTGGAGATCTAAAGTTCTGAAGGCCTATCACCCTAGAGCAAAGCTTCCATTCCTGAACCTGTCTATAACTCAGAGGGAGCTTTGACAACAAAAGATCCACTAGTATTCTCTCATTTGATTTGAGAACAGAGAAGACAACTTCACCTCTTTATCTTTTATTTTTCTGCTGTAAAAGGGTTCTTGAACTCCCTTCAAAAGTTCTGTCTGGTTCTGAGAGCCTTGTCAAAACTCAGTGGTGGCAAGACACCTTATCAAAAAATCCAGTTTTGGTTTTTGAGCACCTTATCAAAAGCTCATTGGTGACAGGACACCTGATCAACTCATCCTGAGTGGATTCCTACCAAGGGTGGTAGAAGAGTGGATGTACCCAGGTTTTTGGGGAACCACTATATTTCCTTGTGTCTTCTGGCTTGTTTGTGTGATTGATTTGCTGTGTGTTGTGCTCTTTACTTCTTTGTTTTTAACTCTTTACTAGCACTCTACACTATACTATAAATTAAATTTTATATGTGCTGATTATTTCAAAACTGTGAAGTTAATTTAAATAAACTCTATTCACCCCCCTCTAGAGTTGAGATAGATCTTACTCTCACTTTCAGATTACGTTGCACAGACCCGTGTATATTGACCTACTGCACCCTGACATTGGTGTGTACTTAGCGAGGAATAACTGCAAGCACAACTTGAAGATAAGTGATCAAATACATTGTCAATTCACCTTAGCTTGTTCAGGGGCTTCTTCAAATCAGGTACATTGTGGATACAATACCCAACAATCTCCCGCTATTTGAAGAAGCCTAAACCCTACAAGCTAATGTGAAAATAACAGCTGGAAGAAAACACAACTTTGAAAGATGAGAATAGAGGTTCCATACCATTATCTTTAGAGCAATTGGAGCATACACCTTAGCACCTTAGCCGAGAGGGTAATCTCCCCCTTTTCAGCTTCTGCAAATCTGGGACTGTTGCACTTGATACCATGCTCCCCCTCAGTTCTTGCACGTGTGCTTCACTTGAGTTCGTAGAAGATGCTCCCTTAGAAGTACGAGCCTGGGGCTTCTGAAGTTTTCATTCCTCATAGTTTAGCATCCCCAGTTCAGTTTTGAAGAGACTGAACTTGGCCTCGTCTAGGGGCTTTGTGAAAATATCTGCAATCTACTTATCTGTGGGGACGTAACAGAGAGAGATGTCCTTGTTTTCCACGTGCTCCTTAATGAAGTGGTAGCGCACTTCAATATGCTTCGTCCTGCTGTGCGATACCGGATTGTTCGCAATGGCAATTGCACTGGAGGAGTCGCAGTATATTGGTACTTCCTTGAACTGAAGGTCATAGTCTGCTAACTGGTTTCTGATCCATAGTAGTTGTGCGCAACAGCTGCCTGCTGAGATATACTCAGATTCAGCTGTGGAGGTTGCAACACAATTTTGCTTCTTACTATTCCATGATATAAGCCTTCTTCTGAGGAATTAACACGTCCTGGAAGTGCTTTTCCGATCATCCCAGGTGGTCAATTTGAGTATGCCTGTGTCGATGTCGCACTGCTCCTATTCCAGATACTTGTTCTAAGTCATTCTTGGAACATCTCCTGTCTGGTTCCCATCAAGTTTACGGGAACCAATACTACCCTGCAAAAGAGAATTACCTTACCTTAGGAACCCAATATGTATTGTGTCCTAGGTTCTTGTCAGCATAAAAACTCGAATGCCTTCCCACAGGAATCCTGTCAGGAAGGCTAACTCTGCCCAGAGGAGGTGGATATGCCCCTGCCCTTGACACAGAGGGGTTGTTCCAACAATCTATGGCAAAGTGACCCACATTGCCACAGCACCAACACTCGTGAATGTTGTATCGCCTTTTCAGACCTGACCTACTGACTGAGGTAGTCATGATCTCAGGTCTAAACGGGATAGAGCCGGTTCTGCTCACAACTTTGCCTTTTCCACCTTGACACATGGGAGGGAGGAAAGAATGCGAGTCATGAGGCCTGGGAGGTGGTGCCTTCCTTTCAGTCAGCACGCTCCCAAAGGCCCCATGGGAGCTTACCATATTTTTCCAGACCCCCCTTTCCTGTGTCCTAGGGTGGACAGTACTGCCGTGAGAGCTGGTTCCGGCAAATTCATGACGAGTTGGGGCAGAGGCCGAGAATACAAATGGTTCAGGATGAGCCTTAGGTATTCTCTCATGGGTGGCCATGATAGCCCTTGCACTGTGGGTGTTTCCACATGAGGGTTGGTCATCCTTGCAGTGACCACGGTTGTTCTTGTGGTCATACCTGAAGGCATGATGAGTGCCCTTCCTACTTGGGGTGGGAGATCTGAACACAGTCTCCCAATTTCTCCATGAATTAATAATTCGGGAGATCCACCCATTTTCACTTTTTCTCTTGATAGCATCTACCTTGGAAAAGTTAGACACTATTCTCTTCTCATTATCTAGACGACTCTCTAGATTTGAGATTTTTGAGTCCTTTACCTTGATGGATTCCAATTGGATATCCATCAAGGTCTTCAGTCGAGCAATCTCCTGAGCTTGCTCCTCAATAAGTAGGTTGCTTTTCTGAAGGGCACCCAGCAAGGAATCAGGATTTTCAATCTTTTGATTGAAATTCAACATATCCCGTACATCATTAGATACACAGCCATCATAACTATTCCTGTCTTCAGGAACATCAAGGGAAGAGGGGCAAGAAGAGTAAGTTACTTGCTCCTGATTCAGCTCTTCAGAGTTACTGTTAAGATCGGCAGAGACCGTTGAGTCAGCTTCATCAGAACTGCTTTCCTCAATTTCTTCTGAAGTCTCCGACAAGGACACCGGAGCCCTGATACTGATAGATTGGTCATTACCTTCTTCTTCAGAGACGAGGACCCCCAC